>CM046343.1:16701091-17129369 GCA_025403435.1 Artocarpus heterophyllus
AGTACCTTGTTGATGTACGCATCCTGTGAGAGCATCAAAGTCCTTGACTTTCTATCTTTGTTAATCCTCATTCCAAGAATCTGCTTTGCAGTGCCAAGATCTTTCATTGAAAAATGCTTTGACAATTCTAGCTTCAAATTATTGATTAGTTGCATGTCAAATCCGCAACTAACATATCATCTATATAGAGTAGCAGAATAATAAAGCTGTTGTCGAACTTCTTGATGTAGCAGCAATGATCTGCTTGACACCTTATGAAACTGTTGCTGCTCATGAAGTTATCAAACTTCTTATACCATTGTCTTGGAGCTTATTTTAAGCCATACAAGCATTTTTTAACTTGCAAACTAGGTTTCCCTTGCCTGCTTCTATGAAGCCTTCAGGTTGCTTCATATAAATTTCTTCCTCCAAATCACCATGAAAGAAAGCTGTAATTACATCTAATTGCTCAAAATGTAAGTTTACTGTAGTTATAATTTTCAACATTAGTCTAATAGTGGTCAACTTCACAAGTGGAGAGAAAATTTTTGTGTAGTCAATATCTTTTTTTAACTGAAAACCTTTTACTACCAATCTTGCCTTGTAGGTTTGCTTCCATCATGCACTTCTTTGATCTTGAACACCCACTTGTTATAGAGAGCTTTCTTGTCTTTCAGTAGGTTAGTTAGTTCTCATGTCTGAATTAACATGAGTGAGTCCATCTCATCTTTTATAGTAGACTCCTATTTGACTGAATCTTCTACTTGTATCGCTTCACCATAACTCCCTAGTTCTCCATTGTTGGTCAACAATAAATAATACAAAGAAGGCAAATAACGTTGTACTAGTTTAGAAATTCTGCTTGAGCGTGTCACCACTGGATTACTTGGTTCTCATTGAGAAACTTCAAGCTCAAGGCCATGTTGATCTTTTGGTTGAACATTTGTCTCAGATACATCTTCCAACTCAACAAATTCTTTCCTTTTAGTATATCATTGGGGCTACTAGATTCTCCACTTAACTTGTCTTTGCATGTTTCTTTCTCATTGAAAATGACATCTTTGCTTCACATAATGTTCTGATTTTTGTAGTCCCAAAATTGGTATCCAAATTCATCACTGTTATATCCAACAAAAGCACATTTTTTGGACTTTGCATCAAGTCTGCTTCTTTCAACAGAATCTCTGTGAACATAAGAGATACAACCAAACACTTTCAAGTATGAAAGTTTTGCCTCTTTTCCATCCCAAACTTTTTCTAGTGACCTTCCATCCAAAGGAACTAAAGGCCTATGATTTATCAAGTAGGTTGTAGTATTGACGGCTTCTGCCCATAGCATCTTGGGTAAGCCTGCATGTAGCCTCATGCCTTTGGCATGTTCATTTAGAGTTCTGTTCATGTGCTCTACAACATCATTTTGTTGTGGTGTCCTAGGGACTGACGTCTTCATTTTGATCCCTTTTATAGCGTAAAATTCTTTGAATCTTTGATCTCTGTATTATCCTCCATTATCGGATCAGACGCTTTACTTTTAAGCCAGTTTCAATTCCACCATGGCTTTCTATTTTCTGAATGCGTCAATGATTTCTGACTTTCTTTTTAGGAAATAAACCCACACCTTTCTTGTAGAGTCATCGATAAAAGTAACATAGTATAATGAGCCTCTAAGAGATCAAACAAGAGAAGGTCCCTATACATTTGTATGAATCAGCTCTAACTTTTTTGCCTTGGGTGTCTTGCCAACTTTTGAGAAAACTGACCTTCTTTTGTTTTCTGAAGATATAGTTCTCGTATAGATCGACATCTATAGATTTTAGATCTGTTAGCTTTCCTTTTGATAGAAGTGTCTTCATTCCTTTCTCGTTCATGTGTCCAAGCCTTTGGTACCATAGACTTGACTTATTTGCAGCATCTACAACTGCAATGGTATTCTCAAGTTTGAGGTTACGTAGAAAGTGCCATCCTTTTTCCCGCAAGCTACGACAAGGGCTCCTTTGGTAATCTTCCATTCATAACCTAAAAAGGTTGTACAATGACCATCTCTATCAAGCTGTTTTATGGAGATCAAATTCTTTTTTAGACTAGGAATATGTCTCACATTATTTAGCTTCTACATAGTTTCGTTTGGTAGCTTCATTCTAATGTCTCTTTTTCCCACAATATCCAAGGTCTCGACATCAGTTAGATAAACCTCCCTGAAATCACCGCTGACATAATTCTCCTTGATTTCTCGGCATGGGGTAGAGTGAAAAGATGCCCTTGAATACAAAATCTAGGATTTAATTGGACTTTCAACGCTCAAAATCAGAGCGTCACTATTATCTTTAGTTACATTGGCTGAATCTTTTGCACCAGTATTCTTCTTTGGTGCTCGACAGTTACATTGACTGAATCCTTTGCACCATTATTCTCTTTTGGTGCTCAACAGTCCTTTTTAACCCTTCTTATCATAATTCTAGTAACTAGCTTCTATTTTTCTAGATATAGACTTGCCCTATTTAGACTTGGATATGCTCCAATTAGAGTTTTTTTTCAAAAGTTCTCCCTCTTGATTTTGTGTACAAAGCGAAAAAAGATGATGCTTTAGCACCTGATTCTCTTCGATAGATTTCTTCACTTAAGGCTAAGTCACAAATATTGTTGAATTGTAATTTTGTGTTCCTAGAAGAGTTATTAGCTACCGTCACCATGGCATTCTAGCTTTCTGGTAATGAGGACAAGAGAATTAAAGCTTGAATTTCATCATCGAATTCAATTTTGACATAACTCAATTGGGTTATGATGGAATTGAGTTCATTGATATGATCAGCAACAGACACACCTTTTGACATTCGCAAGTTGAGGAACTTCTTCATCAAGTGAACTTTATTTATTGTCGACGGCTTCTCGTACATACTTCAAAGCGTCGCCATAAGACTTGTTGTGGTCTTCTCTTTTGCTATGTAGAAAGCAACATTGTAGGATAATGTTAGTCGAATTACACCTGGCGCTTGTCTGTCGAGGAGAGCCCATTCATCATCCTTCATATCTTATGGTTTCTTGCCTGAGAGAGACTGGTACAACTTTTTCTAGTATAGGTAATCTTAAATCTACATTTTCTAGAATCCAAAGTCTACACCATCGAATTTATCCATTTCAATCTTCCTTTCATCTCTGGCCATTACTCCTACTCAAATCTAGTTTTTTTTTTATTGTTTGAGTATTCCTGCAAGCCATCGTCAATTAGAACAATGTTGTCGACAAGCTGGTGTAGCTGACAAAATGTTGCTAGTCACAGGTTTTACTATTCATATGAATAGTAGCTTCATAAAAATTTGACAAAATAAACTTTGTCACCACCACCAAAGCTCTGGTACTAGTTGTTGGGAATTAAGAAAAAAATTCCCCAAGCAACTAGATTAATAGAGTGCAATAAAGTGAAAGAAAACACACAAATTTATTGCAATTCACCCAATTTAAACTACATCGATGGACTACTACAAATCTTATACTAAGAGAGAAACATACAAGTGTTTACAACACCCAAAACCTCACAAACTTACAAACACATTTACACCTAAGAAAATTGCTCTCAATTTTCTCTCAAACTTTCTATGTAAAGCTTAATGTTTTCTCTCAATGATGGGATGATAAGAATAAATAAAATGGCTGGTATGTATAGCCATAAGCACCCTCCTCCTTTTACCTAATTTCACTCAAAAATGTCAAATAAATTGGGCTAGTTAGATACCACTATTTTTTATCACTTTGTTCAAAGGTTGTAGGCAACCACAATTTGAAACTTGCCTCCTTTCTTGATAATCTAGAATGGTGGGCTACCTACCGTTCATCTTTTAGAGATGTTAACTGCACAATGCACTTCAATTTTGAACCTATGTGGCACCAAATTACTTCTTAGGTGAGATTTATGTGAGCAATTAGAACATGTACAGACTAAGCTAAAGGAGAAGGTTGGTGGTTGCAAAGCTAAGAATAGTACTTTTCAAAGTGAGGTCGTACTAAAGGATTCGACTCTTGTTCATCAAGAGACTGAAATTGTTGTTTTAAAAGTGAATGTGCCTAGGTCTGAATTGTAAGTTAGGGATCCCAATGCTAAGAACTATTGCTTATGAGACTCTAAGGATATAACAATGCAACCTTCCCGTCGATAGATTGAAGTGGAGAAGGCAAAGGCATACCACTTAGGATATGAAAAGGGTAGGCGGACTTTTGGATCTTGAACCTGTGTGCCAGATCTACAAAGCTTCATGAAAGGCTTAATCATTACGACCAGTCAATGCGACTAGAAGTTGGCAATTATGATGTCAACTACTACTTATTGAGGAAGAAGGATGAGATATTGGTAAAACACACAACTAGATTGCCATTGAGACCTATTCCTACGAGTGGGTTTGCGATTCATGATGCTACTCTAGCCAATGTGCCCTCTCCTACTGGCCAAGTTTAATATATAGTTGCTTGTTTTAATGCAAAGGGATAGCCTTGAAATGTCGAGAGTTAAAATGTCATTCGTATTCAATTTGCTAGTTAAGGGAATGTTAATCAGTTAGTAGGTGAAAACGTACTTAAGCTCTCCCTGCTTGTTTTAGGGTGCTTTATACTAGCCAAGGCAATCTATTGACCATTTATTATACTTAGGTTAGAAGGGAAATCAATTCATTAACCTCGAGGATGAGTAAGATCGATTGATGATGACTTGACTGTCATAGCTTTTCATCAGCTGGGGGAAAGATTTTGAGTCTTTAGCCCTCTTTTTAGTAAATTGTCAACCAGCTCTTTACCTATTAGTTCCTTTCTTTTTTGATATAGAGTTTCCATCATTTCTTTTTTGCTTTATCTCCTCGTTTTTTTTTGGGAATATTTGCAATATTTTGGCTTAACAAGGCAAACTTCAAGACAATTGTTTAACATCAAATTCCAAACTCTTGTTAGGTACTATTTCTATATATTTGGTAAATTAACTTGTTTTGTGCTTTTTACTAAGTTTGTGCACATTTAGTTTACTATAGCCTTGTGATCTTCTAGTGACATGGTCATGGAATCTCTGATTTGAAAGAGATCTATAATTGACAGTGCTTTTGAAAAACTATTTTTAACTTGGTTAAGGGATAACTATGCAATTATATTCGATGATCTTTCGCCTATAAATAGAAGCATAAGTTCATTTTCTTTGTAATATTCTCTAGGGATACATGGCCTTAGTGAGGAGGATTAGATCTAGAAGTTCATGTCTTTTAATTGATTTATTAGGTCTAAATCTTTGCATTAGGGGCTTGGTTATGCTAACGGCCTTTCGCATGTTGTTCTCATTAATGATTTATGTTTTGAAGATAGAATGTTACATTAGTAAAAATAAGTGATTCGAAGTATATAAAAATGGATAAGCTTAGGCTCTATACATGAAATACAAATGTCTTGAATTGGATCAAGATATGGCAAGCGTTTTGTGTCTAGGTACCCGAGTTCATCTGTTTTTGTTGTTTATATGATGATCAATCGTTGATTGGTGTTAACTAATCGCTTATCCTACACCAAGGGTTTGGGATATAAGCTCCCGTGGTTAAGCTATCATGAAAAATCTTGTTAGCTTGTATCCCAAATTCTTTGTTATAAGATAAAATGGTTAGACATCGGGTTTTGCAAAGTGAGTGACAACGTATGAACAGAAGCATTTGCTAATTAAATAGTGCTTGATTTTGTCTTTTTGAACTAGTATGCTTAACCGGTGTTTTCAAATTCATTGTTGAGACATAAATTTAAAGGCAAAGATGAATATATATCACATTTTACTCTCACGCAGGAAAATTTAGTTGACAATTATGTTCGAGCATTATGTTCAATCCTTCATTTCAATATTAAAAAAAGGCAACACTACAAGAAAAACTACATTTAACGACATATTATTTATGACATGTTGTTTTTGAATGTCGTTGAAAAGTGCATACAACGATATCTCCAACAAAAATATCATTAACGACATTTGAAACAATAATTAACAACATATATATAGATGTCGTCTTAAAGGTCTCCTTTTAACGATAATAGTTTAGTGTCATTAAATTATTTAACGACACTAAACTATTATCGTTAAAAGGAGACTTTCAATACGATATCTATATAGATGTCGTTAATTATTGTTTCAAATGTTATTAATGACATGTTTGCTGGAGATGTCATTGTATGTACTTTTCAATGACATTCAAAAACTACATGTCATAAATAATTTGTCGTTAAATATAGTTTTTCTTATAGTGCAAGTAATGGATGGGTCAATCCCTAGCATGTCATAAGGCCATACAAAAACATCTTTGTTTTGTCATATAAATTCCATCACGGTGTTATAGTTGCCTTCTCCTAGTATAACTCCTACTTGAACATTTCGATAGGTATGACATCATGGAGGGGAATTTCTATGAGTTTCTCAATCAAAATCCTTCCGTCAGGTTTGTCTTGTATACCCTTTCATCTATGCTAGTAGATAGCCCTTTAGTTTCTATAAATCAACAATTAGGGGCTCGATGGCCTATCGACCAATGTCTTCATCGAAGGCCAAAGTGTAAGACCGCTTTACATCCTTCTTGCTGCCTCAGAAGTCGATAGTGTAAGTACCATCAAGAAAGGGGCAGCGTATTACCTGGTGCAAAGTTAAAACAACACCTTGCATGTATCCAAGCTCGTTCCATAATGGCATTAAATGAGGATGGCGTGTTGACAACTATGAATTTAAGAGTCATATATACTTCATTCAACAACAGCTATGGGTGGTGTTATCGACTTGAGCGGCAAGATCCTCGTGTTATCAAAAGTAAGTAAAGCTGAAGTATTGGGATTGACTTGCCTGAGGTTGAGACCTATATTCACAAATGAATCTTTGAAAAGTATGTTGACAGTATTTCCCTCATAAATGATGATCCTACTAATAAAAAAGATCAATCTACAACCTGATGATTAGTGGGTGTAAAGGCAATAAGCATTGTTGGCTTCACTTGCCTAGAAACGAATTGGACATGATGGCCTTGAGCCTCGATCCTTTTCAAATTTTCATGTCGTTCATGTTCATTTTGTCCTTTAACTTTTTGTTTGTCACTTTCTTTTAATGTGACCAAAAATGACTGGCACATACTTAAGAGTTGTACTAAATCCTGTAACTTGTTTGTCTTTGTCAACAGAAAGGGGCACTAGGTCATTCATGGGCACAACCTTAGCTATTTGCTATGTGGAATCTTTGTATAGTTAACAAGCTGGCCATTATTGATCATTGCCCAGATTTGGCTATTTAAAGATATGCATTCTTTAGTCAAGTGTCCATGATCCTTGTGGAATTGACAATATTTCATCTTGCCTTTCTTATTATTTGGCATTCACAATAGTGTGGGGTCGCTAAAAATTCCTCGATGCTTATGTTCCTCCTAAATACATTCTATGGTCGTTTTGAGTTCAAGCGACGATCGATTGTCGTCATTATGTGGTGTTTTCAACCATGTATTATGTGGATTACCATTGTTGCCTGCATTGAAAGGTCATTTCAATTTGGGTTTTTTTATGGACGCTTATCCCCTTAGAAATGTTTTTTTTTTTACAATTAACTGGTTGATTATAGGTGGTTAACCATGTGATTAATAGTTAGTTAGATGTTAGTTGTTAAAGGTTAACTTATTAGTTACAGATAGTTAACAATTTGTTAAGAATTATATGTTACAAAGCTTAGATGTCATTTTAGACGTTTCCGTATTGTAATTTATTTGGTCCACTAGTCATGATTTATATAAAAGGAAGACTTTGTATCTAGAATAAGTTGAATAAGAAATTTCATTGTTCCCTCCAATTCTTCTGGTCTATTCTCTCTCGCTCATCTTTTTCTTTCTCTCTCTAGAATCTATTATGGTATCAGAGCAATAATTTGGTGCTGATTGATCATTTCATCTTGATTTGATTTAACCTTTTCTAGCTTTGTTCAAAGAGAAATTCTGCTATTGCTGCCTTTTGTTCCAGTTGCTTTCATGGAGTCCTTGAATTCTGGTGGTTCGATTACTTCATCTAGCAAATATGCCATTAATGATCCCTCAAGTTCCTACTTCCTACATCATTCTGATTCACCTAGTCTTGTGCTTGTCTCACAGCCATTGATAGGAGATAACTATGTCTTGGAGTCATATGATGCAAATTACGCTGTTGGCGAAGAACAAGCTAGGTTTTATTGATGGATCCATCAAGAAATCAGAAGGTACTAATCTAAATCTTGTTAATTCCTGGATTTAAAATAGTGATATAGTCATTTCTTAAATCTTGAATTCTGTTTCTAAAGAAATTTCTGCTAGTGTAATCTTCTTTGAATCTAAACATGAGATTTTCTTGGATCTCAAAGATAGATTTCAGCAAAGTAATGGTCCTTAGATTTTTCAATTACGTCGTGAATTGGCTAATCATAATCAGGATCAAAACTCTATATGTGTTTACTTTACAAAGCTGAAAACACTGTGGGAAGAATTATTATGTAATTTTAGGCCTATTTATAGCTGTGGGAAATGTACTTGTGGAGGTGTTAAGGAACTGAATTTGTACTATCAAATGGAGTATATTATGTGTTGGAAAAATAGTACGTAGTGGAATTTTAAATTTTTTTATACCAAAGTATTTTTCAAAACATAATTTTGGCTACCAGCCTAGCCTTAAAGGTTTCGATCTTTCCATCCACTATTCTTTTCCTCTTGTAGATCCACTTGCATCCTATGGGTTTTACCCATTCGGGAAGATCCACAAGCTCCTAGACCCGATTAGTCTCCATAGACTTCATCTCTATGTTATGGCCTCTGTCCAGAGTTTCAAATCAATATCCTCCATAGCCTCTGCATAAGTGTAAGGATCCCTGTTATGTTCATCCGGTTCAGCCAAGAAGGCCTCACCATTGAACATATACCGCTCGGGTTGACGCCTAATCCTCCCACTACGCTGAAGCCCATTAGGTTGTTGTTCAGGTTCGTTTAGTTTTTCTACACTGATTGGAGTGGTTTCTATCAGAACACCTAGAGTTATTGAATCACTTCTCAACTCCTTGAGCACCACTTTGCTTTTAGGCTTAAAGTCATCCACGTAACTCTCCTCAAGGAAAGTTCTATTAGTTGAAACCACGACTTTATTTTCTTTTAGGTTCAAAAAATAACCCCCTTTAGTCCCTTTTGGATATCCTACAAACACACAAACTTCCGAACATTCTTTCAATTTATTCACATCCCTAAACAGGACATGAGCCGGACATCCCCATTTGCGAATATGGTTTAAGGATGTCTTCCTGCCCGTCCACAACTCATGAGGAGTTTTAGGAATTGATTTTGAAGGCACATTATTCAAAAGATAACATGTGGTTTGTAGTGCATATCCTCAAAAGGAAAAAGGTAATTGTGAATAACTCATCATGGACCTAACCATGTCCAACAAAGTCCTATTCCTTCTCTCTGCTAGGCCATTCTGCTATGGAGTACCTGGCATAGTTAAATGGAATAAAATCCCATTCTTTAATAAGTGTCCTAGGAACTCATCAAAAAGGTATTCTCCACCTCGATCGAATCGAAGTGTCTTTATGGGTCTACCCAATTGCTGTTCCACTTGAGCTTGAAGCTTTCTGAACTTGTCATAAGTTTCGCTTTTATGGTGCATCAGGTACACATACCCATACCTTGAGTAATCATCAATAAAAGTGTCGAAGTACTCATACCCTCCTCATGCCTTGATGTTCATCGGTCCGCAAACATTACTATGCACAAGTTCTAGAACCCCTTTGGCCCTATTGCCTTTAGACCCGAATGGTCTTTTGGTCATTTTACCATTCAAACATGATTCACATTGTGGAATAGTTTCTACCTTTAAATGACTTAAAAGTCCATCCCTTACCAACCTTTGAATCCTATTCAGGTTAATGTGACCAAGTTGTAAATGCCAAAGATAAGTCTTATTAGAGTGAGAAGTCTTAAGTCTTTTAGAGTTATTACCATTCATCTCAGCATTAAGTAGTAAGTCTATCTTAGGTTTGATAAAATATAGATTATTTTGCATCTATCCAGAATAGATAAAAGATTTGTTTTTACGAATCACCACTTTATTATTAAAAGAAACCAAATAAGAGTCTTTAAATAAACAAGCTACAGAAATTAAATTCCTTTTAAATTTAGGAACATAAAAACAATCTCACAAAATTAAAATCCTATAATTATCAAAATACAAATGGACATCTCTTACTGCTTTAGCTAAGACCAAGGATTCATTGCCCATCCAAAGCATGAAGTCTTCATGAAGCAGACTTCTTGTTTCTTTGAGCCCCTATAGAGAAAAACAAACATGATTAGTTGCTCCAGAATCTATGACCTAAACGTCACTGGATTCCTCAACCAAACAAGTTTCCAAATATAGAAGATCACACCTACCTCCTTGGAAAAGAAAGTCCTTGTAATTCTTCTTTATGTGCCTGACTTTCCTGCAGAAGAAGTACTTAAGCTTCTTGGGATTCTTTTTCTTCTTTTTCTTCTTGTTCTTGCCATTTACAGGAATAGAAGACTTCCTATTCTTGACCCGTTGTTTCTTTCCATTCCCAGGGTTGGGATTGGAACTAGAAGCAACTGCCAAATTGGCGTCGCAACCCATAGGAGATTCCTTGATCAGTAGTCCAAACTCTTGTAACTGTTTCATTAACTCTGTTAAGGTCATATCCTGTCTATTGCTTAAATTAAATGTAGCTCTAAATAGAATAAATTCCTTTGATAGAGTCTCAAAGACCATAGTCATCTGAGTTTTAGCATTGATATCAACTCCATTGGTCCGACCCTCAGCGAGGTAACCTATGACCAATATCATATGCTCCTTTATAGATGTCCCCATTCTCTACTTATAGTTTAAGAGTTTCTAAAGCATCCCTTGCCGCTTTGTTAAGGCCTGTCCTCCAAACATATCTTCTAGATTATCCAAGATCTGCTTAGCAGTCTCGTAATCCTCATGTTGAGCCTACAGCATGTTATTCATGCTGACCATAACATAGCAGTAGGCCTAATCATTGGCATCTTTCCAGTGATCATACGCTTGGATTTGCTTATTGGTGGAATCTCCCATAGGCTTAGGAAGACATGGTATCGTCAGCACAAATTTTATTTTCTCAAAGGACAGGACGATGTTCAGGTTCCATTTTCAATCATTATAGTTCTTATCAGTTATTTGGTTTTGGTCAAGTATCAAAGATAAAATGTTTTTAGACATTTTTAATCTACAATATAGAATCATATACCAAACATTGGCAAACATATTATAATGATTTAGTAAAATAACACAATCATGTAAAACATTCAAATGTGTTTATGTGTTAAAACTTTGAAAGTATCACAACCTTACAATGATAATTCCCAAGTCAGAATTCAACAAGCTCCTAGGGGAGTCTTGTCAAATTCAATTAGGAACACGGATCCCCTCCTGATTAATATATGCCATTTAGGATCCGTATGATCCAGCATGTATTGATAACCATTTCTTTGACTATCAAATTTATTAACAGAACTCCTAGGGGAGGTTAATAATAAAATTAACATGAGTGTAAAACCATCTTTTTAATATTTTATCCATGATTTATAATCACTACCTAGGGGCATAAAATAGTTTATTCTCTCGGAGATCGAACCTGGTACATGATGTAGTTCCATCCTAAGGGTCAGAATCACCATGTGCTATGTATGGACTAACGACGGAGGCCGTAGGTCCTCTCTTCAAAAACCTTTTCCCACTCATTTTTTTGAAATCAAGGTTTTATTTTATAAACATGCATGAACAATTTTTAATGAGCAGCACTCCCTATTTTATATGACATGTTATCAATATATATGGCAAATCATATTATAATGCAGACAAACCAAACAATCATGCAAAGCTACAAGCAAAATAATAACCGTAATATTATGGTCCCACCTCAGAGAATAGAAAATAAAGATTATAAGAGATAAATCAAAATATATTATCGATTATTCATCATTGAATCTTCCAGTTGTATCATTCTTCATGTAATGTCTATCTTTAAGTCTCTAATCCCGCATCGATCAAATACTCCATATTTTTGGTCATATCCAAATTTAATGTTTCTTAGAATTGTCCCAAAAATAAAATCAAAATTCAATAAAAAAATGCACCTTTTTTGAAAAATTTCAGCTCTTTGCCAGCATGCTGATCTGTGTGATCAGCTTGCCGGTCATGACCCTCCGGCCTGTCGATCTTTTCAGGTCGGCCTGCCGATCATGATAGTTTGGCCTACCAAACTCAAAAGTTTGACCTACCGCCAGAGCCACTAGATTTCTACCCCGTAGACGGCCTACTAATCCCAAAGGTTCGGCCTACCGGTCTGCCACCATCAGCAAGTCGGACCTAAGGGATTGGCATGCCGACCGAGTAGAGATCACCTTTTTCCAAAAAATACACTTTTTAATGTAATTTATCAATTTTATTTTTAACAATTCAAAAACATAAAATTAAAGACTCAGGAAATACTTGTGTAATGCTATCATCCATCTTCTAGATTCGTCCTTTCTGAATGATTATTTAATTACATAATTCTTATAAATTTAAAATTAAATAATAATTCCTAGACAGAGATGATAGTCTACCATCTAATTACATGAAAAAACCATATACACATTCTAACCACTAAGTGACCATAACCGGCACAAAATAATTAATTAATAAATAATCAAATAATAATTCAATCAACCATAATTAATTAACAAACATTCACTATATAATCCATGACAACATATAAATATATAGAAACCCTAGAGTGCCAACTCTCTAAAAAATTAAATTCAAGCATAGGAGAGATTAAGATCACAAAATTTATATGTATAGCATGATCACAAACTTGTAAATTAATGTAAAAACCTTGGCTTTGATACCAATTGTTGGAAAAACAGTACGTAGTGAAATTTTAAAACTAGAGTATTCTCTAAAACACAAGTTTGACACACTATATGTATAAATTAACTAGATCTTACTAACCTCATAAATGCCGAAAAACTCCTGCAATCAGTGAAGAAATGTGCATTCCAGAAGGACCTTAATCAACTGGCTGTCTTTGCTATTCTCTATCCACGATCGGTGTGTGTGGGGGCACACTCGTACAGCTCTTCCACCATGTGACTCTTTTTCCAACCAATCGAGTAATACCCAAAGCTATAGTTCATGATTTGTGAACAATAGCTTTCTGGGGAGTTGTAGAGTCTCACTGGCAGAGTCTCACTCTTGATTTCTCAACTAATCTAAATAATAATGAGTTTCACTCCCCTTTTTATAGAGGTTGGGCCTAGGAGTCAATCCTTATCAGATAAGACCTCAAAAATTCAAATCAAAATCAAATTAGAAACAATATCTAATAAAATTCGTGTGAAAACATGTGATCTTTTCATCGCTCGGTTGGCAGGCCAAACTGCCAGATCGGCCTATCAAACTTGCTTCATTAACAAGCCAAACTTATGTTAGACATGTATGCTCTAAGGAGTAAAAATGTAATACATTTTTGGAGACATTTTTATCAATAAAGAATTTATTCATTTATATATACCAAATATTGTCCTCTTTACGTTCATATTTGTTGAATGTATGATAAGCAAACAGTAGTCTGAGACTGTCAGTCTAAACCTTAAGAGTTGGGCATATGATGGGATGATTATGCGGTAGACACGACTCTTAAGGTGATGGTCTAAAATAAATGATCCGCAATCGAGGGAATAAAGTTGGGCGCTTTATTCATGTAAAGATTGTTATGTTGTCTATATCCCTTTTGGGAGATGGTTTGTCTTGGCCATCGGAGTTGGACTCCGTGAATAGAAACATTGGCGCGTTGTCATAGGTGACGATGTGTTGGATCGGGACATAAAGTGAATTGATTTGGATTAATAATTCTGTCTTGGCAAATCGATTCACTTTAGACAATCATTTGTATTGTATCTTAATCCTGAGATGAATAATGGGCCCGTTGTCTCGATTTGTGTCTTTTGATGTACCAATGGGTGACTCCCACATCTCTATAGTGGCATGCATTTCGGTACGTTGGAGGCATGACTCTTGGTAGCGTAGACTTGTTATTCATAGATATGGAATCCATAGCTCCTCTTGAGGAGTAATGATATCCTCTTATATGCGTTGTCCTGTAATTGGAAAACTGGAGCGCTCAACCATTTGGATACATAGGTGTAACCGAATGGTATACTATCTTTGGATGGTAAGTTTTCTAATGGTGAGACAATGGAACGTAAGATAAAAATAATCAGGAAGGTAAGACAGAACTTGTCCTTAAGCCGATTATGGATGATCATATGGGGATGCGATACACTATGATACGTCATGGAGACTTAGCTACACGAGCTTCGTAATTCTATAAAGTTCGAGAGTGCAGCTCCAAGCTTTTAGTGGAGTAGCGTTGGAGTTGATAATTGTGAAATGTATATCTGGGATATTGGGTTTCATAATTATCATGAGCTTGAACTTTATAGGTCCATTTTGGTCCCCTTTGCTAGCTCACAAAATCCTGTAACGACACGGCGTGCTTTTCCAATAATTGGTGACTTATGTCGGATTTATCAGATTGGTTTAAAATTTATAAGAATCAAATAATTCATGTCTGTTTATCGGTTGAATTAATTATGTAAGAAATTAGTTCAAGATGAACTTGTTGAATTATGGCGTTCGGATAATTCTTGTCTGTTTATCGGTTGTTTTAATTTTGGACAATTAGAACAAGATAAACTTGTAGAATTATTGTGAATTGATTTATTTTCTTAGAGATTATCTTGATAAAGTTTGTTTTGATCAGATATCTTTTCTATTGGGCTATTTGAATCAAAACTGAGACTTTATCCTTTAGAATCTCGGGTGGAAAATAAAAGATTCGTGGAGATTTTTTCTCGGCAGTTCGGCATGCCGGATGACGTGTTCGGCCTGCCGAACTGGCCAGTTCGGCCTGCCTATCTCACAGTTCGGCATGCCGACCGCGACAGCTAAGATTACGCGTTTTTCACGCGTATCTTATCAGATATTGATCCGAACTTGATTCTGTTTCAATTTTTGAGACCTAATCTGATATGGACTGACCCCAAGGACCAATAGGTATAAAAAGGGAGTGAGTCTAATGATTTACTCAGATCAATTTGAGAGATTAAGAGTGATACTCTTCTAGTGAGCATCTGAAAACTCCCTGAGAGCTTTTGTTCACAAATCACGAACACTAGCTTTGGGTTCTCTCTATTGATTGGAAAGAGAGTCACCGGTGGAAGAGCTGTACGTGTGAGCCCACACTCACTCCGGTTGTGGATAGAGAATAGCAAAGAAGACCAGTTGGTTGAGGCTCTTCTGGAACGTTACTTCTCTACACAGGTCGCGGAGGTTCTTCGGCATACTGAGGTTAGTAAGATCTGTTTAATTTATACATATAACATGTCAAACTTGTGTTTTGGAAAATACTCTGATGAAAAATTTTAAAAATTCCGCTGCGCACTTTGTTTCCAACAATTGGTATCAGAGCCGAGGTTCTTACATAAATTTGCAAGTTTGTGATCATGTTATATGCATAAATTTTGTGATCTTAATCTCTCCAATGCTTGAATTAAATTTTATAGAGAGATGGCACTCTAGGTTTCTATATAATATATATGTTGTCATGGATTATATGGTGAATGTTTATTAATTAATTATGGTTGATTAAATTGTTGTTTAATTATTTATTAATTAATTAATACCGGTTATGGTTCCTTAGAGGTTAGAATGTGTATCTAGGTTTTTCATGTAATTAGATGGCGGACTATCATCTCCGTCTAGGAATTATTATTTAATTTTTAATTTGTAAGAATTTTGTAATTAAATAATTATTCAGAGAAGACGGAACGAGAAGTCAGAACTTAAAGATTGATGATGGCGCCTCCAGGTATTTCCTGAGTCTCTAATTTTATGTTTTTGAATTGTTGAAAATAAAATTGATGAATTGCATTAAAATTGTATTTTCTGGATTGAGGGTTTTCTGCTCGGTCGGCATGCCGGACCTCACAGTTCGGCAGGCCGAAGGTCACAGATCGGCAGGCCGGACGTACGGTCTGGCAGGCCGACAGTGGGGCAGAAATTTTGGTGCTCTGCCGGCAGGCCGAACCTTCATGTTCGGCAGGCCGAACCTCCATGATCGGTAGGCCGATCACCCAGATCGGCCTGCCGACCGAGAGCTGCCAGGTGTCCAGAAAAGGTGTGATTTTTCCAGTGCAGTTTTAATTTTATTTTTGGGACGATTCTGAGAAACATTAAATTTGGATATGACCGGAAATATGAAGTGTTCGATTCATACGGGATTGAGGACTTGAAGATGGACATTACATGAAGAATGATACAGCTTGAGGATTCAAGGATGAAGAATCGATAAATGTCTCGATTATTCTCTTGTAATCTTATTTTTTCTATTCTCTAGGGTGGAACCATAATATTACGGTTATTATTATTATGCTTGTAGCTTTGCTTGTCTGCATTATAATATGATTTACCATGTATATTGATAACATGTCATATAGAATAGGGAGTGCCGCTCATATTAAAATTGTTCATGCATAATTTTAAAATAAAACCTTGACTTCAAAAGAATGAGTGGGAGAAGGTTTTCGAAGAGAGAACCTAAGGCCTCCATCATTGGTCCATAGGAAGAACATGATGGTCCCAACCCCTAGGAAGGGATTTCTATCATGTACCAGATTGGATCTCTGAAAGGATAAGGTATTTTAGTATGATTTATGGTTGCACACCCCTAGGTGGTGATTATAAATCATGGATAAAATATTAAAACGGTGGTTATATACTCACGTTAATTTTATTATTAACCTCCCCTAGGAGCTCTGTTAATAAAATTAATGGCCAAAGAAACGATTATTAGTATATGCTGGATCATACGGGTCCTGGATGGCATATATTAATCAGAAGGGGAACCGTGTTCCTGATTGAATTTGGCATGACTCCCCTGGGAGCTTGTTGAATTCTGAGTTGGGAATTATCGTTGTAAGGTTGTGATATTTTCAAGGTTTTGACACATAAACACATTTGTATGATTTTACATGATTGTGTTATCTTACTAAATTATTATATATGTTTGCTTATGTTTGGTATATGATTCTTTATTGTAGATTGAAAATGTCTAAAAACGCTTTATCATCGATACTTGACAAAAACCAATTGACCGGTGAGAACTATAATGATTGGAAACGGAACCTAGACATCGTCCTTTCCTTTGAGAAACTGAAATATGTTCTGACAACTCCTTGTCCTCCCGAGCCTACGGGAGACTCAAGTAATGAGCAATTCCAAGCGTACGAACGCTGGAAAGATGCTAATGATCAGGCCCGCTGCTATGTTATGGCTAGCATGAATAACGTGCTGCAGGCTCAACATCAGGATTATGAGACTGCGAAGCAGATCTTGGATAATCTTGAGGACATGTTTGGAGGCCAGGCCATAACAAAGCGGCAAGGGGCGCTTCGGAAACTCTTAAACTGTAGACAGAGACCGGGGACATCTGTAAAGGAGCACATGATGTTGGTCATGGGTTACCTCGCTGAGGCTCAAACCAATGGAGCCGACATCGATGCTGAAACTCAGATGACTATGGTCTTTGAGACTCTGTCTAAGGAATTTATTCCGTTTAGAGCTACTTTTAATCTAAGCAATAGACGGGATATGACCTTGACAGAACTGATGAAACAGTTACAAGAGTTTGAACTTCTGATCAGGGAGTCTCTTGCTGGTGGAGAGGCCAATATGGTAGCTGCTTCTGGTTCCAATCCTAACTCTGGGAATGGAAAGAAGCAACGGGCCAAAAGTGGGAAGTCTTCTATTCCTATTGCGACCAAGAGCAAGAAGAAGAAGAAGAAGAACCCAAAGAAGCTTAAGTGCTTCTTTTGTGGTAAGGTCGGGCATATAAAGAAGCATTGCAAGGACTTCCTTTCCAAGGGAGGTAGGTGTGATCTTCTATATTTAGAAACTTGTTTGGTTGAGGAATCCAGTGACATTTGGGTCATAGATTCTGGTGCAACTAATCATGTTTGTGTTTCTCTGCAGGGATTCAAAGAAACGAGAAGTCTACTTCGTGAAGACTTAACGCTTCGGATGGGCGATGGATCCTTGGTCTCAGCGGAAGCAGTGGGAGATGTCCATCTTTATTTTGATAATTATAGGAGTTTAATTTTGCAAGATTGTTTTTATGTTCCTAAATTTAAAAGGAATTTAATTTCTGTATCTTCTTTATTTAAAGACTCCTACGTGGTATCTTTTAATGAAAAAGTGGTGATTCGTAAAAACAAATCTTTTATCTGTTCTGGATGGATGCAAAATAATCTATATTTTATCAAACCTAAGATGGACCTATTGCTTAATGCTGAGATAAATGATAATGACTCAAAAAGACTTAAAACTTCTCACTCTAATAAGACTTATCTTTGGCATTTGCGCCTTGGCCATATTAACCTAAATAGGATTCAAAGGTTGGTAAGGGATGGACCTTTAAGTCACTTAAAGGTGGAATCTATACCTCAATGTGAATCTTGTTTGGAGGGTAAAATGACCAAAAGACCATACGGGTCTAAGGGCAATAGGGCCGAAGGGGTTCTAGAACTTGTGCATAGTGATGTTTGCGGACCGATGAACATCCGGGCATGAGGAGGGTATGAGTACTTCGTTACTTTTATTGACGATTACTCAAGATATGGGTATGTGTACCTAATGCACCACAAAAGCGAAACTTATGATAAGTTCAGGGAGTTTCGGGCTGAAGTGGAAAAGCAATTGGGTAGACCCATAAAGGCACTTCGATCTGATCGAGGTGGGGAATACCTTTCTGATGAGTTCTTGGGACACTTGTTAGAGAATAGGATTTTATCCCATTTGACTGCGCCGGGCACTCCGCAGCAGAATGGCGTAGCAGAGAGAAGAAATAGGACTTTGTTGGACATGATTAGGTCCATGATGAGTTATTCATCATTGCCTTTATCCTTTTGGGGATATGCACTACAAACCGCATGTTATCTTTTGAACAATGTGCCTTCAAAATCGGTCCCTAAAACTCCTCACGAGTTGTGGACAAGACGGAAGACATCCTTAAACCATATTCGTATATGGGGATGTCCAGCTCATGTCCTGTTTAAGGATCCGAATAAGTTGGAAGCACGTTCAGAAGTTTGCGTGTTTGTAGGATATCCAAAAGGGACTAAAGGGGGTTATTTTTATAACCCAAAGGAAAATAAAGTCGTGGTTTCAACTAATGCAACTTTCCTTGAGGAGAGTTACATGAACGACTTTAAACCTCAAAGCAAAGTGGTGCTTGAGGAGTTGAGGGGTAATCCGTTTACTCTGGAGGTTTCGAACGAAACCATTCCGATCGGTGTAGAAAAACCAAACAAACCTGAACAACAACCTCAGGGGCTTCGGCGTAGTGGGAGGATCGGGCGTCAACCTGAGAGGTATATGTTCAATGGGGAGGTCTTTTTGGCTGAACCGGATGAACATGACAGGGATCCTTATACTTACGCAGAAGCTATGGAGGATGTTGATTCAAGACTCTGGACAGAGGCCATGAACATTGAGATGAAGTCTATGGAGACTAATCGGGTCTGGGAGCTTGTGGATCTTCCCGAAGGGGTAAAACCCATAGGGAGTAAGTGGATCTACAAGAGGAAAAGAGGAGTGGATGGAAAGGTCGAAACCTTTAAGGCTAGACTGGTAGCTAAGGGTTATACGCAAAAGGAAGGAATCGATTATGAGGAAACCTTTTCGCCTGTAGCCATGCTTAAGTCCATCCGGATTCTCTTGTCCATAGCTGCCGCTCTCGACTACGAGATTTGGCAGATGGACGTCAAGACGGCTTTTCTGAATGGCTATCTTGATGAGTCCATTTATATGGAACAACCAGACGGGTTCAAGGTCACGGGTCAAGAGGGTAAGGTTTGTAAGTTGCTAAAGTCTATTTATGGACTTAAGCAGGCTTCTCGTTCTTGGAACATAAGATTTGATCAAGTGATCAAGACTTATGGGTTCTCACAAAATGTGGATGAACCATGTGTTTACAAACACATTAAGAATGGGAAGGTGGTTTTTCTACTACTCTATGTAGATGACATTCTGCTAATTGGCAATGACGTTGGGGCGTTGTCATCGGTCAAATTATGGTTGACCAAGCAGTTTGACATGAAGGACTTGGGTGAGGCTAATTTTGTTCTCGGTATCCAGATCTTTCGAGATAGGAAGAACAAAATGATAGCTTTGTCACAGGCCGGCTACATAGATAAAATTCTCAGGAGGTTTGCAATGCAGGATTCCAAGAAAGGTGGGCAACCATCTAGGTCTGGAATTACTCTTTCTAAGAAAGACTCTCCAAAGTCTTATGAAGAAAGAGAATACATGAAGAAGGTGCCTTATGCTTCGGCAGTGGGTAGTCTCATGTATGCCATGCTTTGCACTCGACCGGATATTAGCTATGCGGTCGGGATTGTGAGTCGATTTCAGGCGGATCCAGGACCGAACCATTGGGTTGCGGTAAAGCATATTTTCAAGTACCTGAGAAGGACTCGTGGGTATATGCTTGTGTATTCGGGTGAGGATTTAACTCCTCTAGGATACACTGATTCGGATTTTCAATCCTGCCTGGATTCTAGGAAATCGACTTCGGGGTTTGTGTTTACTCTGGGTGGCGGTGCCATCAGTTGGAGAAGTGCGAAGCAAGATTGCACTTCGGATTCAACGATGGAGGCCGAGTATGTGGCGGCTAGTGATGCTTCGAAAGAAGCAGTGTGGCTCTGCAAGTTCCTTGGGGATCTTGAGGTAGTTCCTGGTGTGGATAAAGCGGTATCACTGTACTGTGATAACAGTGCGGCAGTAGCTAATGCTAAGGAACCAAGATTTCACAAGAAGAGTAAGCATATTGATCGGAAGTATCATGTGATAAAGGACTTCGTTGAGAGCGGGCATGTCACGGTATGCAAGATCGCGTCAGAGGACAATTTAGCTGATCCATTTACGAAGACACTTTCTGGGAGAGTCTTCGAAAGGCATGTGGAAGCTATGGGGATGCGAAATTTGCAGTATTTACTCACTTAGTGCAAGTGGGAGATTGTTAGACATGTATGCTCTAAGGAGTAAAAATGTAATACGTTTTTGGAGACATTTTTATCAATAAAGAATTTATTCATTTATATATACCAAATATTGTCCTCTTTACATTCATATTTGTTGAATGTATGATAAGCAAACAGTAGTCTGAGACTGTCAGTCTAAACCTTAAGAGTTGGGCATATGATGGGATGATTATGCGGTAGACACGACTCTTAAGGTGATGGTCTAAAATAAATGATCCGCAATCGAGGGAATAAAGTTGGGCGCTTTATTCATGTAAAGATTGTTATGTTGTCTATATCCCTTTTGGGAGATGGTTTGTCTTGGCCATCGGAGTTGGACTCCGTGAATAGAAACATTGGCGCGTTGTCATAGGTGACGATGTGTTGGATCGGGACATAAAGTGAATTGATTTGGATTAATAATTCTGTCTTGGCAAATCGATTCACTTTAGACAATCATTTGTATTGTATCTTAATCCTGAGATGAATAATGGGCCCGTTGTCTCGATTTGTGTCTTTTGATGTACCAATGGGTGACTCCCACATCTCTATAGTGGCATGCATTTCGGTACGTTGGAGGCATGACTCTTGGTAGCGTAGACTTGTTATTCATAGATATGGAATCCATAGCTCCTCTTGAGGAGTAATGATATCCTCTTATATGCGTTGTCCTGTAATTGGAAAACTGGAGCGCTCAACCATTTGGATACATAGGTGTAACCGAATGGTATACTATCTTTGGATGGTAAGTTTTCTAATGGTGAGACAATGGAACGTAAGATAAAAATAATCAGGAAGGTAAGACAGAACTTGTCCTTAAGCCGATTATGGATGATCATATGGGGATGCGATACACTATGATACGTCATGGAGACTTAGCTACACGAGCTTCGTAATTCTATAAAGTTCGAGAGTGCAGCTCCAAGCTTTTAGTGGAGTAGCGTTGGAGTTGATAATTGTGAAATGTATATCTGGGATATTGGGTTTCATAATTATCATGAGCTTGAACTTTATAGGTCCATTTTGGTCCCCTTTGCTAGCTCACAAAATCCTGTAACGACACGGCGTGCTTTTCCAATAATTGGTGACTTATGTCGGATTTATCAGATTGGTTTAAAATTTATAAGAATCAAATAATTCATGTCTGTTTATCGGTTGAATTAATTATGTAAGAAATTAGTTCAAGATGAACTTGTTGAATTATGGCGTTCGGATAATTCTTGTCTGTTTATCGGTTGTTTTAATTTTGGACAATTAGAACAAGATAAACTTGTAGAATTATTGTGAATTGATTTATTTTCTTAGAGATTATCTTGATAAAGTTTGTTTTGATCAGATATCTTTTCTATTGGGCTATTTGAATCAAAACTGAGACTTTATCCTTTAGAATCTCGGGTGGAAAATAAAAGATTCGTGGAGATTTTTTCTCGGCAGTTCGGCATGCCGGATGACGTGTTCGGCCTGCCGAACTGGCCAGTTCGGCCTGCCTATCTCACAGTTCGGCATGCCGACCGCGACAGCTAAGATTACGCGTTTTTCACGCGTATCTTATCAGATATTGATCCGAACTTGATTCTGTTTCAATTTTTGAGACCTAATCTGATATGGACTGACCCCAAGGACCAATAGGTATAAAAAGGGAGTGAGTCTAATGATTTACTCAGATCAATTTGAGAGATTAAGAGTGATACTCTTCTAGTGAGCATCTGAAAACTCCCTGAGAGCTTTTGTTCACAAATCACGAACACTAGCTTTGGGTTCTCTCTATTGATTGGAAGGAGAGTCACCGGTGGAAGAGCTGTACGTGTGAGCCCACACTCACTCCGGTTGTGGATAGAGAATAGCAAAGAAGACCAGTTGGTTGAGGCTCTTCTGGAACGTTACTTCTCTACACAGGTCGCGGAGGTTCTTCGGCATACTGAGGTTAGTAAGATCTGTTTAATTTATACATATAACATGTCAAACTTGTGTTTTGGAAAATACTCTGATGAAAAATTTTAAAAATTCCGCTGCGCACTTTGTTTCCAACAATTGGTATCAGAGCCGAGGTTCTTACATAAATTTGCAAGTTTGTGATCATGTTATATGCATAAATTTTGTGATCTTAATCTCTCCAATGCTTGAATTAAATTTTATAGAGAGATGGCACTCTAGGTTTCTATATAATATATATGTTGTCATGGATTATATGGTGAATGTTTATTAATTAATTATGGTTGATTAAATTGTTGTTTAATTATTTATTAATTAATTAATACCGGTTATGGTTCCTTAGAGGTTAGAATGTGTATCTAGGTTTTTCATGTAATTAGATGGCGGACTATCATCTCCGTCTAGGAATTGTTATTTAATTTTTAATTTGTAAGAATTTTGTAATTAAATAATTATTTGGAGAAGACGGAACGAGAAGTCAGATCTTAAAGATTGATGATGGCGCCTTTAGGTATTTCCTGAGTCTCTAATTTTATGTTTTTGAATTGTTGAAAATAAAATTGATGAATTGCATTAAAATTGTATTTTTTGGATTGAGGGTTTTCTGCTCGGTCGGCATGCCGGACCTCACAGTTCGGCAGGCCGAAGGTCACAGATCGGCAGGCCGGACGTACGGTCCGGCAGGCCGACAGTGGGGCAGAAATTTTGGTGCTCTGCCGGCAGGCCGAACCTTCATGTTCGGCAGGCCGAACCTCCATGATCGGTAGGCCGATCACCTAGATCGGCCTGCCGACCGAGAGCTGCCAGGTGTCTAGAAAAGGTGTGATTTTTCCAGTGCAGTTTTAATTTTATTTTTGGGACGATTCTAAGAAACATTAAATTTGGATATGACAGGAAATATGAAGTGTTCGATTCATACGAGATTGAGGACTTGAAGATGGACATTACATGAAGAAGGATACAGCTTGAGGATTCAAGGATGAAGAATTGATAAATGTCTCGATTATTCTCTTGTAATGTTAGTTTTTCTATTCTCTAGGGTGGAACCATAATATTACGGTTATTATTATTATGCTTGTAGCTTTGCTTGATTGCTTTGCTTGTCTGCATTATAATATGATTTACCATGTATATTGATAACATGTCATATAGAATAGGGAGTGCCGCTCATATTAAAATTGTTCATGCATAATTTTAAAATAAAACCTTGACTTCAAAAGAATGAGTGGGAGAAGGTTTTCGAAGAGAGAACCTAAGGCCTCCATCATTGGTCCATAGGAAGAACATGATGGTCCCAACCCCTAGGAAGGGATTTCTATCATGTACCAGATTGGATCTCTGAAAGGATAAGGTATTTTAGTATGATTTATGGTTGCACACCCCTAGGTGGTGATTATAAATCATGGATAAAATATTAAAACGGTGGTTATATACTCACGTTAATTTTATTATTAACCTCCCCTAGGAGCTCTGTTAATAAAATTAATGGCCAAAGAAACGATTATTAGTATATGCTGGATCATACGGGTCCTGGATGGCATATATTAATCAGAAGGGGATCCGTGTTCCTGATTGAATTTGGCATGACTCCCCTAGGAGCTTGTTGAATTCTGAGTTGGGAATTATCGTTGTAAGGTTGTGATATTTTCAAGGTTTTGACACATAAACACATTTGTATGATTTTACATGATTGTGTTATCTTACTAAATTATTATATATGTTTGCTTATGTTTGGTATATGATTCTTTATTGTAGATTGAAAATGTCTAAAAACGCTTTATCATCGATACTTGACAAAAACCAATTGACCGGTGAGAACTATAATGATTGGAAACGGAACCTAGACATCGTCCTTTCCTTTGAGAAACTGAAATATGTTCTGACAACTCCTTGTCCTCCCGAGCCTACGGGAGACTCAAGTAATGAGCAATTCCAAGCGTACGAACGCTGGAAAGATGCTAATGATCAGGCCCGCTGCTATGTTATGGCTAGCATGAATAACGTGCTGCAGGCTCAACATCAGGATTATGAGACTGCGAAGCAGATCTTGGATAATCTTGAGGACATGTTTGGAGGCCAGGCCATAACAAAGCGGCAAGGGGCGCTTCGGAAACTCTTAAACTGTAGACAGAGACCGGGGACATCTGTAAAGGAGCACATGATGTTGGTCATGGGTTACCTCGCTGAGGCTCAAACCAATGGAGCCGACATCGATGCTGAAACTCAGATGACTATGGTCTTTGAGACTCTGTCTAAGGAATTTATTCCGTTTAGAGCTACTTTTAATCTAAGCAATAGACGGGATATGACCTTGACAGAACTGATGAAACAGTTACAAGAGTTTGAACTTCTGATCAGGGAGTCTCTTGCTGGTGGAGAGGCCAATATGGTAGCTGCTTCTGGTTCCAATCCTAACTCTGGGAATGGAAAGAAGCAACGGGCCAAAAGTGGGAAGTCTTCTATTCCTATTGCGACCAAGAGCAAGAAGAAGAAGAAGAAGAACCCAAAGAAGCTTAAGTGCTTCTTTTGTGGTAAGGTCGGGCATATAAAGAAGCATTGCAAGGACTTCCTTTCCAAGGGAGGTAGGTGTGATCTTCTATATTTAGAAACTTGTTTGGTTGAGGAATCCAGTGACATTTGGGTCATAGATTCTGGTGCAACTAATCATGTTTGTGTTTCTCTGCAGGGATTCAAAGAAACGAGAAGTCTACTTCGTGAAGACTTAACGCTTCGGATGGGCGATGGATCCTTGGTCTCAGCGGAAGCAGTGGGAGATGTCCATCTTTATTTTGATAATTATAGGAGTTTAATTTTGCAAGATTGTTTTTATGTTCCTAAATTTAAAAGGAATTTAATTTCTGTATCTTCTTTATTTAAAGACTCCTACGTGGTATCTTTTAATGAAAAAGTGGTGATTCGTAAAAACAAATCTTTTATCTGTTCTGGATGGATGCAAAATAATCTATATTTTATCAAACCTAAGATGGACCTATTGCTTAATGCTGAGATAAATGATAATGACTCAAAAAGACTTAAAACTTCTCACTCTAATAAGACTTATCTTTGGCATTTGCGCCTTGGCCATATTAACCTAAATAGGATTCAAAGGTTGGTAAGGGATGGACCTTTAAGTCACTTAAAGGTGGAATCTATACCTCAATGTGAATCTTGTTTGGAGGGTAAAATGACCAAAAGACCATACGTGTCTAAGGGCAATAGGGCCGAAGGGGTTCTAGAACTTGTGCATAGTGATGTTTGCGGACCGATGAACATCCGGGCACGAGGAGGGTATGAGTACTTCGTTACTTTTATTGACGATTACTCAAGATATGGGTATGTGTACCTAATGCACCACAAAAGCGAAACTTATGATAAGTTCAGGGAGTTTCGGGCTGAAGTGGAAAAGCAATTGGGTAGACCCATAAAGGCACTTCGATCTGATCGAGGTGGGGAATACCTTTCTGATGAGTTCTTGGGACACTTGTTAGAGAATGGGATTTTATCCCATTTGACTGCGCCGGGCACTCCGCAGCAGAATGGCGTAGCAGAGAGAAGAAATAGGACTTTGTTGGACATGATTCGGTCCATGATGAGTTATTCATCATTGCCTTTATCCTTTTGGGGATATGCACTACAAACCGCATGTTATCTTTTGAACAATGTGCCTTCAAAATCGGTCCCTAAAACTCCTCACGAGTTGTGGACAAGACGGAAGACATCCTTAAACCATATTCGCATATGGGGATGTCCAGCTCATGTCCTGTTTAAGGATCCGAATAAGTTGGAAGCACGTTCAGAAGTTTGCGTGTTTGTAGGATATCCAAAAGGGACTAAAGGGGGTTATTTTTATAACCCAAAGGAAAATAAAGTCGTGGTTTCAACTAATGCAACTTTCCTTGAGGAGAGTTACATGAACGACTTTAAACCTCAAAGCAAAGTGGTGCTTGAGAAGTTGAGGGGTAATCCGTTTACTCCGGAGGTTTCGAACGAAACCATTCCGATCAGTGTAGAAAAACCAAACAAACCTGAACAACAACCTCAGGGGCTTCGGCGTAGTGGGAGGATCGGGCGTCAACCTGAGAGGTATATGTTCAATGGGGAGGTCTTTTTGGCTGAACCGGATGAACATGACAGGGATCCTTATACTTACGCAGAAGCTATGGAGGATGTTGATTCAAGACTCTGGACAGAGGCCATGAACATTGAGATGAAGTCTATGGAGACTAATCGGGTCTGGGAGCTTGTGGATCTTCCCGAAGGGGTAAAACCCATAGGGAGTAAGTGGATCTACAAGAGGAAAAGAGGAGTGGATGGAAAGGTCGAAACCTTTAAGGCTAGACTGGTAGCTAAGGGTTATACGCAAAAGGAAGGAATCGATTATGAGGAAACCTTTTCGCCTGTAGCCATGCTTAAGTCCATCCGGATTCTCTTGTCCATAGCTGCCGCTCTCGACTACGAGATTTGGCAGATGGATGTCAAGACGGCTTTTCTGAATGGCTATCTTGATGAGTCCATTTATATGGAACAACCAGACGGGTTCAAGGTCACGGGTCAAGAGGGTAAGGTTTGTAAGTTGCTAAAGTCTATTTATGGACTTAAGCAGGCTTCTCGTTCTTGGAACATAAGATTTGATCAAGTGATCAAGACTTATGGGTTCTCACAAAATGTGGATGAACCATGTGTTTACAAACACATTAAGAATGGGAAGGTGGTTTTTCTACTACTCTATGTAGATGACATTCTGCTAATTGGCAATGACGTTGGGGCGTTGTCATCGGTCAAATTATGGTTGACCAAGCAGTTTGACATGAAGGACTTGGGTGAGGCTAATTTTGTTCTCGGTATCCAGATCTTTCGGGATAGGAAGAACAAAATGATAGCTTTGTCACAGGCCGGCTACATAGATAAAATTCTCAGGAGGTTTGCAATGCAGGATTCCAAGAAAGGTGGGCAACCATCTAGGTCTGGAATTACTCTTTCTAAGAAAGACTCTCCAAAGTCTTATGAAGAAAGAGAATACATGAAGAAGGTGCCTTATGCTTCGGCAGTGGGTAGTCTCATGTATGCCATGCTTTGCACTCGACCGGATATTAGCTATGCGGTCGGGATTGTGAGTCGATTTCAGGCGGATCCAGGACCGAACCATTGGGTTGCGGTAAAGCATATTTTCAAGTACCTGAGAAGGACTCGTGGGTATATGCTTGTGTATTCGGGTGAGGATTTAACTCCTCTAGGATACACTGATTCAGATTTTCAATCCTGCCTGGATTCTAGGAAATCGACTTCGGGGTTTGTGTTTACTCTGGGTGGCGGTGCCATCAGTTGGAGAAGTGCGAAGCAAGATTGCACTTCGGATTCAACGATGGAGGCCGAGTATGTGGCGGCTAGTGATGCTTCGAAAGAAGCAGTGTGGCTCTGCAAGTTCCTTGGGGATCTTGAGGTAGTTCCTGGTGTGGATAAAGCGGTATCACTGTACTGTGATAACAGTGCGGCAGTAGCTAATGCTAAGGAACCAAGATTTCACAAGAAGAGTAAGCATATTGATCGGAAGTATCATGTGATAAAGGACTTCGTTGAGAGCGGGCATGTCACGGTGTGCAAGATCGCGTCAGAGGACAATTTAGCTGATCCATTTACGAAGACACTTTCTGGGAGAGTCTTCGAAAGGCATGTGGAAGCTATGGGGATGCGAAATTTGCAGTATTTACTCACTTAGTGCAAGTGGGAGATTGTTAGACATGTATGCTCTAAGGAGTAAAAATGTAATACGTTTTTGGAGACATTTTTATCAATAAAGAATTTATTCATTTATGTATACCAAATATTGTCCTCTTTACGTTCATATTTGTTGAATGTATGATAAGCAAACAGTAGTCTGAGACTGTCAGTCTAAACCTTAAGAGTTGGGCATATGATGGGATGATTATGCGGTAGACACGACTCTTAAGGTGATGGTCTAAAATAAATGATCCGCAATCGAGGGAATAAAGTTGGGCGCTTTATTCATGTAAAGATTGTTATGTTGTCTATATCCCTTTTGGGAGATGGTTTGTCTTGGCCATCGGAGTTGGACTCCGTGAATAGAAACATTGGCGCGTTGTCATAGGTGACGATGTGTTGGATCGGGACATAAAGTGAATTGATTTGGATTAATAATTCTGTCTTGGCAAATCGATTCACTTTAGACAATCATTTGTATTGTATCTTAATCCTGAGATGAATAATGGGCCCGTTGTCTCGATTTGTGTCTTTTGATGTACCAATGGATGACTCCCACATCTCTATAGTGGCATGCATTTCGGTACGTTGGAGGCATGACTCTTGGTAGCGTAGACTTGTTATTCATAGATATGGAATCCATAGCTCCTCTTGAGGAGTAATGATATCCTCTTATATGCGTTGTCCTGTAATTGGAAAACTGGAGCGCTCAACCATTTGGATACATAGGTGTAACCGAATGGTATACTATCTTTGGATGGTAAGTTTTCTAATGGTGAGACAATGGAACGTAAGATAAAAATAATCAGGAAGGTAAGACAGAACTTGTCCTTAAGCCGATTATGGATGATCATATGGGGATGCGATACACTATGATACGTCATGGAGACTTAGCTACACGAGCTTCGTAATTCTATAAAGTTCGAGAGTGCAGCTCCAAGCTTTTAGTGGAGTAGCGTTGGAGTTGATAATTGTGAAATGTATATCTGGGATATTGGGTTTCATAATTATCATGAGCTTGAACTTTATAGGTCCATTTTGGTCCCCTTTGCTAGCTCACAAAATCCTGTAACGACACGGCGTGCTTTTCCAATAATTGGTGACTTATGTCGGATTTATCAGATTGGTTTAAAATTTATAAGAATCAAATAATTCATGTCTGTTTATCGGTTGAATTAATTATGTAAGAAATTAGTTCAAGATGAACTTGTTGAATTATGGCGTTCGGATAATTCTTGTCTGTTTATCGGTTGTTTTAATTTTGGACAATTAGAACAAGATAAACTTGTAGAATTATTGTGAATTGATTTATTTTCTTAGAGATTATCTTGATAAAGTTTGTTTTGATCAGATATCTTTTCTATTGGGCTATTTGAATCAAAACTGAGACTTTATCCTTTAGAATCTCGGGTGGAAAATAAAAGATTCGCGGAGATTTTTTCTCTGCAGTTCGGCATGCCGGATGACGTGTTCGGCCTGCCGAACTGGCCAGTTCGGCCTGCCTATCTCACAGTTCGGCATGCCGACCGCGACAGCTAAGATTACGCGTTTTTCACGCGTATCTTATCAGATATTGATCCGAACTTGATTCTGTTTCAATTTTTGAGACCTAATCTGATATGGACTGACCCCAAGGACCAATAGGTATAAAAAGGGAGTGAGTCTAATGATTTACTCAGATCAATTTGAGAGATTAAGAGTGATACTCTTCTAGTGAGCATCTGAAAACTCCCTGAGAGCTTTTGTTCACAAATCACGAACACTAGCTTTGGGTTCTCTCTATTGATTGGAAGGAGAGTCAACGGTGGAAGAGCTGTACGTGTGAGCCCACACTCACTCCGGTTGTGGATAGAGAATAGCAAAGAAGACCAGTTGGTTGAGGCTCTTCTGGAACGTTACTTCTCTACACAGGTCGCGGAGGTTCTTCGGCATACTGAGGTTAGTAAGATCTGTTTAATTTATACATATAACATGTCAAACTTGTGTTTTGGAAAATACTTTGATGAAAAATTTTAAAAATTCCGCTGCGCACTTTGTTTCCAACAACTTAAAGATCGGCGTGCCAAACTTCTAATGAATGATCCCTGTGAATCTTTTATTTCCCACCTAAGATTCTTGGAATAGAGCCTCAGTTTTAATTCAAATAACCTAATAGAGAAGTTATCTAATTAAAATAGTCATATCTAGATAATCTCGAGGAAAATAAATATTCCTGATAATTCAACAAGTTTATCTTGAGTTAATTCAAAATTAATCTAACCGATAAATAGACATGAATTATCTGATCCCGATGATTCAACAAGTTTATCTTGAATTAATTTTCACAAAATTAATTCAACCAATAAATAGACATGAATTATCTAATACTTTCAAATTTTCAGCCAATCTAATAATTTGACACAAGTCACTAATTATTGGAAAAGCATGCCATATCGTTACAAGATTTTTATGACCTAGTAAAGGGGACCTGATGGACCTATATAGTTCAAGCTCCTGATAATCCTAGATATACATTTCATAATTATCAACTCAAATGCTACTCCATTAAAAGCTCAGAGCTGCACTCTTGAACTATATAGAATTACGAAGCACGTATAGCTAAGTCTTCAAGATATATCATAATGTATCGTATCCCCATAGGATTATCCATAATCGGCTTAAGGACAAGTTCTATCTTACCTTTATGATTATTTTTCTATTACATTCTATTATCTCACTATCAGAAAACTTACCATCTAAATATGGTATACCATTTGGTTACACCTATATATCCAAATGGTTGAGTACTCTAGTTTTTCAATTACAGGATAATGCATATAAGAGGATATCAACTACTCCTAAAGTGGAGCTATGGATTCCATATCTATGAATAACAAGTCTACACTACCAAGAGTCATGCTTCCAACATACCTGTTGATGCTTACCGTAATCTGGCGTCGAATCAACACTGCGTGCGGCTGCGCATGGTCCAACTCTCCTTCGGTTTGCCTCTACCCGGTCGGATGTACCTGCAACAAGAGGAGGGACGCTTCAGAGGCAATAGAAAGGTCAGTCAATGGACAAGGGCTCTCCGATGCTCAAGGCAGGGTTTGCTCGGTAGAGGGCGGCAACCAGTTAGGTGGGAAGAAGAAGTCCTCTCTAGAATGTCATAAATGCATCCTATTTATAGGCCACCACTTGGACCGGGTGTTAGGTGGGTTTTACCCACGACCCGGGTGTCACATCAAGGTGTGTCAGGCGGTAGGTGACAAGTGTCACATCCCCCGTCGATGGATTGGATTCCATCAAATGGCGAGTTATCTGCCGTGTGTTAGCCTATAATGGCGAGTAGCAGCCTGCTTGCGAGTGAGATTAATCTGACCCGAGCTAGTGTATAGTCTGAGGTGGCAGCCTGCTTGGCATGCGGCCTCGGAGGCCCTGAGAGGCACCTCGGAAGAGGCGCACGTCACGTCGGGGGCTGATAGCATGCTTACTGGAAACTCTGCCGAGCTCATTAGCCGACCACCGAAGTTTATCTCCTCAGCGGTGGAGCTGAGCTCACCCTCAACATTAGCCCCCCAGTTCACCTAGTCGGTGTTCGGCCTGGTGGACTATGCCGAGTGGGTGAGGTCAGCTGAAAGGAGGAAGAACAAACGACACTTCAAAGGGGGATGAGGTGAAAAGACGCATGGTTCAGACGGAGGACACGTGTCATACTGTGGCCGACTGCGTCGCCTGATGGGCATAATGATCATGCTTCTTAGTTTTTTGCACCCAGATTCCCGCTTGAAATGGCTATAAATAGGGTCATCCTCTCTATTAATTTCATGCGATTCCTATCAAACTTTTGCACCTAAAGAGTTTTAGCTATAGAGCTATAGTCATCCACCCGAGGATCATATTTTCCCGAGCTTCCAAAACTTGAGCAGGTAATTTCCTAGGAGTGCCAGTATTTAGAAATTTAGAAATTTCTTAGTTAGAAAGCAATATAGAAAGTAGCTCGTCCACCGTCCAGATTGACGTCGAGGGAGTGCCCCCAGAACGAAATGGGGCAGGCTAACTCGAGCAAATTTTGAGGGTTGACTCCCAAACTATACCCGAGAAGGAGTTCCTGAACATGTTAGACGGGCAAAGGCTGATTAGGCCGTCCAGGGAGCAGGACCCTTACATCGGGTCGGCCGCTGCAGGCTCCTCCCGAGTTTCTTTCGGGGAGAGAGCCAAGCTTCAAGGGAGCGACGATGTCCCAAGCACATCCAGCATGGATGCTGAAGCCCCAGTCCAAATTGCAGGAGTAATAACGGTTGACGTTTCCAATGAGGAACGGGTAATAGAGGAGGCAGAAGCAGAGCAGCCCGAAATAGAAGACCTGGTCACCCGCGTCCGAGGTGTGATGGCGTACCAGGTAACCCAACCCAGGCAGACCTCGACCGCGAGCTATACAAGTGCTATCAAGGAGTCCCGGTTGGAGGAGCTACGAGCCAAGTTTGATATCCCAGACGACATGACCTTCACTGTTCCTGGTGAGGATGATTCATCGCTGGACACACCCGAGGGATGTATCATTCTCTATGCCGAGTTCTTCAGGGCTGGGCTGCGCCTCCAGTTCCATCCATTTTTACGCCGGGCACTCAACAATTTCAACGTGTGCCCGGCTAAGTTGAACCTGAACAGTTACAGGTCGCTGATCGAGATGTACATATTGTGGAGGTACCACCGGGCTACCGAGATGCCGTTGGAAGCCTTCAAGCAAGTGTATAAGATGAAGAAGCTTCCTCGGCAGTCTGGATGGTACTACGTCGCTGGCTTTATGAAGGACTTTATCTTGGGCAACCCCGACTCGGATAAACTCTAAAAGTATGAATGGTTCTACGTCGGGGGAAATTATTTAGCTCAAGCCGGTGAGACCGTCCCTGCTGATCAGCACATGCCGAGGACGTTCGAGCAAGGGCATGTGTGGACCAAGCGGCCCTGAGCACCGAGCCACGTGATCAGGGTGGTCGAAGACCTGTTCGAGAAACCGGAATTGACCAGGCAGCAATCCTTCCTGCTCAGGAAGGAAACTTTATCCGGTTACGGCTGGTTCGGGGAACCCAGTAGAATAAATTCCCAACCGGTCTGCCCTGCCTGGGGTACCGGGCAGGTTACAATTGCTAGGCCTGGTGCCGTTGACGTCCTGGGGCCAAGCACTTCCTGATCTGGGTGGTCGACGAGGGAGCCTTCATCGTCTAGTTTCGAGGACTCGTCGAGTGGCTCCTTCGATGCAGGGCCACCCGTAGCCGACGAGGAACTCAAGGACGTGATTTGGCTCCTGTACCCGTCCCGCCAGCTCCGGATTGGAGGTCAGCCTTGAGTTTTTTCCTCTTTTCTTTTCTCTTCTTTCTTTTTTCTTTCTTTTTTTTTGTGCCGACCTTATTTTGAGTTGGGGTTTTTGTTGTACAGAGATTTCTTCGTGGCTGAGCTCCGTTGCTGAAAGACAGGCTCTGACGGAGAGCCTAAGAAGGCACAATGGCAAGGCCATGGAGGCCGGGAGGAAACGTAAGCATACTCCCAGGGCAAAGCTTCCTCCCCAACCTGAGTAGGTTCCCACTTCAATCCAAGAGCTATCACCTTCGCCTCCGTCGACCAGGGATGCATTGGAAGAGACGCTGGTCGGGGACACAGCTGGAGTCTCGTCCGAGAATCTGTAGAGAAGGTGCCCAAATTACTATGGCATCATTATGGAACGTCTTGGGGATGTGATAGCCTAGGATGATTTTTTCATGAACATCCACAGGAAGGACTTCCAGAGCCTATGTAATATGGCTTTTCGGGCTACTGCCACTGTAAGTATTCATCCAAATCGAGCCCTTTAATTCCCTTTTTATCACATTACTGAGCATTGAAGTCTCGTTTCTACAGACAAGTGCCATCCTGTACATGGTCCATTCGGCCAGGATGAAGGACCTCCATAAGGAGAAGGTGATGCACAAGAAAACTTTCCTCAGGAAGTTGGACGTGGAAAAAAAGCTCGGTGCTAAGAACATTGAGCTAGACCAAGCCAAGAACTCTCTTTCTCAAGCCCAGGAGGAAGCTCGGAAAGCCAAGGCCGAGGTCAAGGAGGCTTGGAGGCAGGCCAGAGAGGCGAAGGATGAAGCTGCATGGCTTAAAGGGCAGCTGATATCCCTATAGGCCGAGCACCAACAACTCATGGACAAGCTTCCAGGTCGTTTGGCTCGAGCTGTAGATGAATTCTAGGCATCTCTAGAGTATGCCGATTACTACTACTTCAACATGATCGACCTCCGTGATCATCTAATCAGGCAGCACCCCGAGGTCGAAGACTTTGATTAGTCACTCATTGTCGAGCCTGAGCACGACGCTACTCAGCAACAATAGAGTGAGGAGGAGGTCATCATAGTAGACAGCGATGGCGATGGAGACAAGCAGAGCACTGCTGGCGGGGGAGGCGAGGAAGACATGGCTGGAGGCGAAACTTAGGCTTAGGCCAATTTTTATCCCCCTTTTTGTTTTGTTTCTTGACTTATCTAGGTTCGAGAGGTGCCCAGTTAATTGTACCTTCCCCTATAAATAAAATTTATTTCTCGTTATTCACTTCTCGGATTGTTGGATTCCATTTTTCTTTTAAATTTTTTCCAAGTGCAAATGTTCTCGGGAGAATATGTTTATGTTTCGGTGTGAGAGGTTCCTCAGAAACGCAGTTACAGTTTCAAACCGCTGAGTAACCACATACCTCGGTATTTAGAATTGGACCAGAATGCTTTCATATTTCCAAGTTAGATGCTCCTCGAGAAGGGCATTCCTGGAAACGACTCTAAGAGCTCAGTCATTCTCTTCTTCTTTTTTTTTGGCGATTCCTAGTTGAGACCGAGTACATCATCTCGATGGCTATTGAGTTTACCCGAGTAGGCATGGTATCCCTGTTCTCTCTGTTAATCTGAGTGGTTATCCTGGTCTGCTTAGTTAATCCGAGCAAGGTTTAGGTTTCTGCTCTCGGCTGGGCAGAGCACAACGTCGTGTGGCTACCCTTACCTTGAGTTAATCTGGTGGTTATCCTTGTCTGCTCAGTTAATCCGAGCAAGGTTTAGGTTTCCGTTATCGATCGGGCAGAGCACAACGGCGTGTGGCTACCCTTACCCTAAGTTAATCTGAGTGGTTATCCTTGTCTGCTCAGATAATCCGAGCAAGGTTTAGGTTTCTGTTCTCGGCCTGGCAGAGCACAACGGTGTGTGGCTACCCTTGCCCTGAGCTAATCTGAGTGGTTATCCTTGTCTGCTCAGTTAATCCGAGCAAGGTTTAGGTTTTCATTCTCAGCTGGGCAGAGCACAACGACGTGTGGCTACCCTTACCCTGAGTTAATATGAGTGGTTATCCTTGTCTGCTCAGTTAATTCGAGCAAGGTTTAGGTTTCTGTTCTCGGCCAGGGAGAGCACAACGGCGTGTGGCCACCCTTACCCTGAGTTAATCCGAGTGGTTATCCTTGTCTGCTCAGTTAATCCGAGCAAGGTTTAGGTTTTCGTTCTCGGTCGGGCAGAGCACAACGGCGTGTGGCTACCCTTACCCTGTTGCCCCCTAGACTTGTTTAAGTTTTGAGGAAACTTTGCAAGTGTAGGACTCGTCGGGCACATTGTTGTGCCGAGCAACTTACTGGGTGGTCTGTACGGCGACAGACATGGGGTCGGTAAAGTGCCGATCAGCCCCCCAGTTTGGTTAATCAAGATGACTCTCCCTTGTCAGGAGTTATTGTCTTGTCCTCCGAGCTAGAGTTACGGCGTCCTCTTTCGGATCCACATTTCCTTCAAACGCATTGCTCAAATGGAATGGTGTAGGAAATTTGTATTCCATTGATGTGATATATATACATTTTTCCAGTCCTATTCAATAGGCCTAGTTACAAAAGAATTATGGCCAGAGGTCAAAAAAGGTTTTTGGCCCTGACGTTAGCAAAAGAATCTTTTCAGATGCTCAGCGTTCAAAGGATGCCTGAGCTGATTTCCTTCCATGTTAGATAATTTGAACGTGCCCGACCGAACAATGCCATCGACCTTGAACGGACCTTCCCACTTTGGACCAAAGGACCCGAGGCCGGGCTGTTGAACAATGACCTTCTTCAGTACCAAGTCTCCGACCTTGAAACTTCTGGGCTAGACCCTCTTGTTGTAATACCGAGCTACTACTTGATTCTAGGCTGCGTTATAGATTGCTGCCCGGTTCCCTTTTTCTTTGAGTCAATCGAGCTAGGTCATCATCAATTTCATGTTCTGGATCTTCTCGTACCGTTCGATTCTGAAGCTAGGCAACCCTACCTCGGCCAGGATGACAGCCTCTACCCCATATACGAGGGAGAATGGGGTTTCCCCGGTTGCCGTCTGGACAGTTGTTCGGTAAGCCTAGTGTACTTGTGGGAGCTCGTCAATCCATGTGCCCTCGAGCCCTTCGAGCTTTTTCTTCAGGTTGTCTTTGATTGTCTTGTTTATAGCCTCCACCTGGCCATTACTCTACAGATAGCTCGGGGAGGAGAAAACCTTCCTGATGCCGAGCCACTCACATAGGTGGAGGAGACCTAAAGATTCAAACTGTTTGGGATTGTCGGTCACAATCATGTGTGAGATCTCGAATCGACAAATAATGTTCTTCCACACGAAGTTGGTACACTTGGCTTCAGTCATGTTGGTACAAGGTTCAACTTCAATCCACTTTGTAAGATAGTCTATAGCAACGATGCAGTACTTAAATTGTGATCGGGCCAGTGGGAGAGGTCCAATCAAGTCGATGGCCCATTTTGCAAACGGCCATGCTGAGGTCACTAGAGTGAGTGGTTCGGCGTGATGGCAGGGCATCCTTGCAAACTGTTGGCATTTGAGGCATTTTTGAGCAAAATCCCCACGGTCCTGTTCCATGGTCGGCTAGTAGTAGCCCTCTCGAAGGCACTTTTAGGCTAAAGAGGGTCCCTTAGAGTGGTTGCCGCATAGGCCCTCGTGGATTTCTTTCACTAGATATTCGGCTTCTTTGGGGTCTAAGCATTTTAAGCATGGCATGGTGTAGCCTCATCGGTATAATTTTCCTCCGATCATCAAATACCGGGCTGAGCTATTATGTATCCGATGTGCTTCTTCTCGGTCGTTGGGTAATTTGGCTGTGGTCAGGTATCGGATGATCGGGTCCACCCATGTGGTCTCGGGTTCTTCGGATACACTTGCGACTTCCTTGACGATGCTCAGCTTGGCAAGTCTTTCAATGGGGACCGAGGTTAGATCACTACCAATCAAGCCAGAGGCTAATCAGGCAAGGGCGTCGGTCTCTAAGTTCTCTGATCGGGGGATTTGGTTGAAAGAGTAAGACTTGAATTGTCCAAGCAGTTGCTACGCTTCTTGTAAATATGCAGCCATGGAATCTGCTCGGGCCTGAAATCCCTCAGTGACCTACTGAACCACAAGCATTAAGTCGCTGTGGATGGTTATGCAGTCTACCCTGAGATCTTGGGTGATCTGAAGCTGGCCAGGAGAGCTTCGTATTTTGCCTCATTGTTGGAGGCCTTGAAATCAAATCAGAGGGCATAGATAACTTTATAACCGTCTAGGCTGGTTAAAATCAGCCTCGTACCCGACCCGTCAACGCAAGAAGATCCGTCGACATGAAGTTTCTAGTCCAGCTCGGGGGTAACGCTGTCCTCACAGCAGCTGGGTGCATCGGGCACTTCGACAGGTGACTTCTTGACTAGCGGGGTCGCCTGTCTGGCGTCTATGAATTCTGCGATGAAGTCTACTAGAGCTTGAGCTTTGATGGCCGTCCTTGGCACAAAATGCGCATCTTATTGGCCGAGCTCCACTGACCATTTAGCCATACGGCCTGATATCTCCGGGCTCTGGAGTACTTGCCGAAGAGGAAATTTGGTCGGGATGTTGATGGTATGGCCTTGGTAGTACAGTCGCAACTTGCGGACTGAAGTAATTAAAGCAAAGGCCAAATTTTTGAGTGATGGGTACCGCTCCTCGATGCCTTGGAATACGTGGCTTGTATAGTAAACCGGTCTTTGGACTCTATCTTCATCTCGGACTAAGACTGAGCTAACAGATTTCTTGGACATATCTAAATATGCGGTTAAAAATTCACCGGGCAAAGGTTTGGATAGGAGCGGGGGCATGACTAAGTAGCTCTTCAGGCCTTGAAAAGCTTCCTCACACTCCCTGCTCCACTTAAACCTCCCCTTGAGTACCTTAAAAAATGGATGGCACTTGTCGGTGGGCCAGGAGACAAACCTTGACAGGGCTGCCACCATGCCAGTGAGCCGTTGCATGTCTTTTACTGTCCGAGGAGAATGCATGTCAATAATTACTTGGGCCTTTACCGGGTTAACCTCGATGCCTCTTTGATTAACTAAAAATCTAAGGAATTTGCCTGAGCTTACACCGAACGCACACTTCACTGGGTTGAGTTGCATCCCATATTCTCAGAGAATGTCAAAGCTTGCTCGGATATCGGCCATGTGGTCTTCTACTCAGATAGATTTTACTAGCATGTCATCCATGTAGACCTCCATTATTTTCCCAATCAGCCGAGCAAACATCTTATTGACGAGGCGTTGGTGTGTCACTCCGGCATTCTTTAGCCCAAAAGGCATTACCAGGTAGCAGTATAAGCCCTGGTCGGTAACGAAAGTAGTTTTTACTTGATCTTCCTCGGCCATCTTTATCTGATTGTACCCAGAGTAAGCGTCCATAAAGCTCAGGAGCTCGTGGCCGGCAGTGGTGTTTACGAGCTGATCTATCCGAGGAAGTGAAAAGTAGTCCTTCGGGCAGGCCTTGTTGAGATCGATATAATCAATGCAGACCAGTCATTTGTCGTTTGCTTTTTTGATGAGGGCGATATTCGCTAACCATTTTGGGTACTTGACTTCTTTGATGAACGTAGCCTTGAGGAGCTTCTAGACTTCTTCGTTTATGGCAGTGTACCTTTTTGAGTTAAAAGCCTTTCTTTTCTATATCACCAGCCTGTGGCTAGGTTGGACATTGAGTCGATGGCTGATGACGCTCAAATCAATGCCAGGCATGTCCTCATGGGACTATACAAACACGTCCCGATACTCGGTAAGAAGCCTTTCCAGTCAGCCTGGATCTCAGGTCTCAACTGCGATCTGAGTTGGACAGTGTATTCAGACTTATCGGGGTCTAAGGAGAACAACACCAAATCTTCGACTGGGGTGGCTCTTACCTCTTCTTTAGGCAATCTGGGGTCTAGATCTGATAGCATTTTGGATGTCGGGTCGGCAGGGAGATCCATTTCGTCAACCGCATAAATGGCCGAGACGCCTAGGTGCCGAGCTGTGGCTGCTCTTACTGTATTGGCGTAATAAGCTCGAGAATCCATCTAGGATGAGCAAATCACTCCAACACCACCATCCGTTGGGAATTTCATGGCCAGGTGATATGTGGAGACTATGGCCTTCAAAGCGTTTAGTGTCGGGCGGCCGATGATGATGTTGTACTGGGAGGGTTTGTCGACGACCAAAAAGTCAACAACTCGAGTGACTCGAGCGACCTCTTCTCTGAAGGTTACAGGCAGGCCGACCTACCCTACTGCTTGAACACATTCTCCCGCGAAGCCATAAAGCGGGGTCCGAACCGGGACCAAAGGGGCATTGCTTATCTTTAATTTATCAAAGGCTTGCTTGAAGAGGATGTCGACCGAGCTACCATTGTCGATTAGAACACGCCGTACTATATTGTTGGCGATGGGCAACTCGCACACTAGAGCGTCATTGTGCGGGTGGATTAACCGGTCTGCTTCCTCCTTGGTAAACATGATTGGGATGTCCTCTTGGTGACATATCTTGTTGATATGCTCAGACATATTTATGAATTCACCCCGCTCGACCAGCCAAGCTTCTCTGACATACGATCTCCGCCCACTCGACGTGTCCCCGGTAACAGGCCCACCAAAGATCATGTGAATGATATTTGGGGGATCTGAGGTGTTCCTAGGGTAGGTTCTTGAGCGGTTCAGTGCGTCTCGGCTCAGTGGGTCATTCCTTCCCAAGGTGGACCCCAGGGTTATAACTTGCTCAACAAATTCTCGCAAATGGCCTTCTTAGACCAGCCTTTCGATTTGGTCATTCAGTTGGATGCATTCGCGAGTGCTATGCCCCATATCCTTGTGGAATTCATAAAACCTTGGTTGATCCCGCTTCACCTTGCTCCCTCAGAGCTTGGGTGGCGGTACTAACAGATTCCTGCCACTTACCTAGGCGAGCACCTCGTCGATGGTCGCCACTAATGTTGTGTAGCTCTAAAATTTACTGGTCAGCCCCTTTGGCTTCTCAGATTTCTTCTCCTTCTTCTGCTTCTTGCTCTGCTCAGCGCTGCTATGTTCCAGCGCTTTTTTTTGCTTTTTATTTTTCTTTGTTCCGCTTGGGTCGGCTTCTTCCTTATGGCTTTTCATGTATTCAGTAGCGTCGGCATGCCTCTGGGCATAGTCGAGCATTTGAGAAAATGTGCTCGGCTGCTCAAAGGCCAGTGACCAGGTCAGTTTTTTTGTCTCGAAGACCTCCTACAATAATGTGCTTGAGGGTCTCGTCTTTGACGTGCTTAACGTCGAGAGCTGCCCGAGTGAACTAGTTGACATAGTCTCTGACGTTGCCGTCTCCTTGCTTGACAACATATAGGTATGTAATCTTTTTCCTCTGCATTTTTGTTGTAGAAAATGCCGAAGAGAAGGCGTCGGCCAACTACCGGAAAGAAGAAATAGATGAAGGTTCGAGTCGTTGGAACCATTGCCGAGCAAGCCCTATAAGGGTTAGCGAAGAAGCTTTGCACATCGCTACGTCGCTAGCATTCTGTAGTAGCATGTGCCCCCGGAAGAGTTCAACATGCTCGTCAGCGTCCGCTGTCCCGTCGTAGGCCTTGATTTGTAGGACTTTGAACTTTGGCGGCATAGGCGCCCACATTATATTATCTGGGAAGGGTGGATTCTGAGCTCCTATCTCATCTAGGCCAAATCGACTATTCCAGATCTCGTCGATTTGGCGCTGTAGTACTTGAAACTGGTAGCTATTAGTGTCTTCGGGCAGTTCGACCCCATAGGGTACTCCGCCCTCGGTGCGGCCTACAGCCCCAGGCTGGTGGTTTCGGTTTGCTCTCTAACATCTGAGCCTGTCAAATACTAGGGCTCAGGAACCTTGCAGCAAGGGAGCGCGAGCTGTTTAGTGTCCAAGATGGCCTTATTGGACTAATCTGTTATTGGTCGAGAAGCCACGAGTGGATCCTCTAGATTGCTCGGAGTGGGCTTCTTCATGGTCGGCTGCCCCTCGCTCTAACCAACCTCCAGCCTGGTCAACCTAGGCAGGGGGTGGCAGAGCTGGTACAACCTGACATTGAGCCTTCTACGCGAGCTGTTGCGTTAGGATCCAGACTGCACTTGTGAGCTCCTGGATCGAGTCCTGGGCGACCGGGTCTTCCGTATGCTCAGCCCTGGCCGTGCTTCCTTGACCCTCAGATTGGGACCTCATAATCCAGGGACGGCCCCTTGGCCTACCTGTGTTCGGTTGCCTATTTCATGCGTCGCCCAACCCTTCCGTCGGGCTGTATCGTCTTTGATGTTTCCTCTAGTCGTCATCTCAGGTGTTAGAGATAATGTGGCTGATGTTTGGGTGAAGGCATAGGCGCCCTTCTTCTAGTGCCAAAATGTTGATGCTTACCATAATTTGACGTCGGATCAACACTGCGTGCGACTGTGCATGGTCTGACTCTCCTTCGGTCCGCCTCTGCCCAGTCGGACATACCTACAACAAGAGGAGGGGCGCTTCGGAGGCAATAGAAAGGTCAGTCAATGGACAAGGGCTCTCCGATGCTCAAGGCAGGGTTTGCTCGGCAGAGGGCGGCAACAAGTTAGGTGGGAAAAAGAAGTCCCCTCTAGAATGTCATAAATGCATCCTATTTATAGGCTACCACTTGGACCGGGGGTTAGGTGGGTTTTACCCACGACCCGGGTGTCATATCAAGGTGTGTCAGGCGGTAGGTGACAAGTGTCACATCCCCCGCCGACGTATTGGATTCCATCAGTCGATGAGTTATCTGCCGTGTGTTAGCCTATAATGGTGAGTAGCAGCTTGTTTGTGAGTGAGATTAATCCAAATCGAGCTAGTGTATAGTCTGAGGTGGCAGCCTGCTTGGCATGTGGCCTCGGAGGCCTTGAGAGGCACCTCAGAAGGGCGCACGTTCGTCAGGGGCTGATAGCATGCTTATTAGAAACTCTGTCGAGCTCATTAGCCGACCACAGAAGTTTATCTCCTCAGTATTGGAGCCGAGCTCACCCTCAACAATACCAGCATGCGTACCACTATAAAATGTGGATGTCACCCTTTGGTACATCAAAAGACACAAGTCAAGACAACGGGCCCATAGGATTAAGATACAACACAAATGATTGTCTAAAGTGAATCGATTTGTCAAGACAAATTTATTAATCCAAATCAATTCACTTTATGTCCCGATCCAACACATCGTCACCTATGATAATGTGCCAATATTTCTATTTGTTGAGTCTACCTCCGATGGCCAAGACAAACCATCTCTCGCTAGGGATATAAACAACATAATAATCTTTGCATGAATAAAGTGCCAAACTTTATTCCCTCGATTGTGGATCTTATGATTTAGACCGTCACCTTAAGAATCGTATCTTCCGTATAATCTGTCCATCATATGCCTAATTCTTAAAGGTTTAGATCGACAGTCTCAAACTTTTGTTTGCTTAACATACATTCAACAAATATGAACGTAAAGAGGACAAGATTTAGTATATAAATAATAAATAAATTCTTTATTGAGAAAAATGTCTCTAAAAACATATTATATTTTTACTCCTTAAGGCATAAATGTCCAACATTATGACGTTTCTCGTGGGATCAAATGAATCCTTTGCTTAGGTCAGAGGACAACTGTTATTAATGGATTCACTTCCACCTATAAACAAAGTATTTTCTCTAATGTCAGAAGAAGAAAGATAGAGAAAAATTAGTGTTCATAATAGTGGTGAATGAGAAAAATTGGTGTTCATAATAGTGTTGAATGTATTGCTAATTCTATGGCATTTGCTATGAGAAATGAGACTACTAAGAAGCTTGGTAACAATGAGACTTCAGCTGGTGGAGGATACAAAGATCAGAAGAGAGAGAGACCATTTTGTACACATTGCAATTTTCATGGCCACATAGTGAAAAAATGTTATAAACTTCATAGATATCCTCTAAGTTTTAAACCAAGACAAAAGAATTTTTCTCAATCTTCTACTGCCCAGACCACTCATGTTAATCATGTTTTCAATCAATTTAGCTGTGAATATAAGACCAATAAAGATAGTGGAGTTTTTTGAGGCTTCATTCAAAATCTTAGCAATAACCAATATCAACAGTTGATGTCCATGCTATCCAGTCATCTTTCATCCACAGTCAAACCCAACGAGCAACAAGATGCTCCCTCTAGTTCATATTCTATAGGTGCATGTTTGTCAGCATATTCTAATTCTACATTTCCTCTATGACACATTGGATTGTTAATTCGGGGGCTACTAAACATATTTGTTCAGATGCAAATGCCTTTATTTCTCTGGCTCCAATTAAGAATTGTATAGTCACATTACCAAATCATGATCAAATATCTATTAGTGCCCTTACATTTGATTCATAGCTCACGATTAGCTTCTTTCCTAATCATTTCATGATTCGAGAATTTAGCTCCTAGAAAATGATTGGTAGGGGTGAGAAAATCAAAGATCTGTATGTCTTTGAAGCAGGAAGATTCATCACAAATAATTCACTACTTGTCAACAAAGTATTAGCTTGCATTTGGCACAACAGACTTGGACACTTATCATCCAATAGATTAAAAGTTTTGAAACATCAATTGAATTTTGGCAATTTCAGTTTCTCTAATACTGATCCTTGTTATGTTTGTCCACTTGCAAAACAAAGAAGATTGTCTTTTGTATCCAATAATCATATATCTCAATTTCGTTTTGATTTGATACATTGTGATATATGCAGACCATATTATATTCCTACTCATTCTTGTCATAGATATTTTTGGACCTTAGTACATGACTATACATGTTTTACTTGGATATTCTTACTTAAATAGAAGTCAGATGTTTCTGAGGTTATTCCCAAGTTCTTTAATATGGTTAAAACTTAGTTTAATAGCAAGATCAAAGGTTTTAGATTTGAAAATGCTAGAGAATTAATATTCACAGAGTTTTTCAACAATAAAGGAGTTATGCTTTAGTTTTCTTGCATAGAAACTCCACAACAAAACTCTATGGCTAAGAGGAAACATCAACATTTACTAAATGTGGCTCCTGCCTTGTATTTTTAGCCTAGAGTTCCCATCCACTTTTGGGGCAATTGTGTCCTTACTGCTACTTTTCTATTAAACTGAATCCATCACCTTTGATTCAGCACAAAACACCTTATGAAGCACTATATAAGTCAGAAGTTGATTACTCCAGATTCAAATTCTTTGGATGCCTTGCCTTTGCATCTAGTTTTTCTTGCTAATCACACAAAGTTCCAACCTCAAGCTCGTATATGTGTGTTTCTTGGTTATCCCACTGCAATCAAAAAATAAAACAAGTTATTTAATGTGCAAACCAAATAGTTTTTTTGTTTCTAGAGATGTTTTTCCTTTTTACTCAGTTATCACTAGCGATTCCTTAGTGGATTCTTTTCCTGAGTTGGTTTTGCCAAAACCAGTTTAAAAGTGTTTCCAAATTGAGTGTCTTGATTATTCATCATCTGATGATTCCATCATACCTAGTCCACACTCTACACATGAACCAATCCCACCTAGAAGGTCATCACGTCTTAACAAACCACCCTCTTACCTTAAAGACTTTCATTGCAACATTTTATCACACCAACATCCTGCTAAACCTATTACTTCTACCCCATACACTTTTGCCAACTATCTGTCCTATAATTCACTCTCTGTATCTCATAAGCATTTTGCTCTTACTCTTTCATCACATCATGAGCCTCAATTCTATTGCCAAGATGTATAATATCCTTAATAGCGAGAAGCTATGAAGGCTGAGCTAGATGCTATGGAGTAAAACTACACCTGGTCTATGATCTTATTGCCACAAGGCAAACATACTATTAGTTGTAAATGATATATAAGATCAAACTCAAATCTGATGGTTCTAAAGAAAAGCACAAGGCTCGTTTAGTGGCTAAAGACTACACGCAACAAGAAGGGATTGACTTTACTGACACTTTTTCACCTGTGGCAAAGTTAGTCACTGTTAAAGTGTTATTAGCTGCTGTTACTTGTCAAAATTGGCATTTGATACAACTGGATGTTAATAATGCCTTTTTAAGTGGAGATTTGTTTGAAGAGTTTATATGGACTTACCTTTTGGTTATGCTAGTCAGGGGGTGCATGTTAAGCAAGGATACAAAATGGTATGCAAATTAAATAAGTCCATATATAGCCTTAAACAGGCCTTACGCTAATGGTACTCTAAGTTCTCCCCATCACTTCCTTTTGTGGCCTTGTTGCTATATGTGGATGACATTATCATCACTAGACCATCCTCTAAAGTAATCCCTTGTCTCAATTCTTTTCTTCATGGTCAGTACAAACTCAAAGATCTTGGCATTCTAAAATATTTTCTTGGTCTCGAAATCGACTAATCTACCAAAGGTATCGTGTTGTCTCAAAGACACTACACCTTACAACTTTTGGAAGATGCTAGATTTCTTGGTTCTAAGCCTGCATCTATTCCTATGGATCCTAACCTCAAGCTCAATGCCTTTGATGGAGATTTATTTTTAGATGCCTCGTAGTACAGGCGTCTTGTTGGTTGTTTGCTATATCTCACTTTATCCAGGCTTCATATCACTTTTACAGTTCACAAATTAAGTCAATTCATGCCTCAACCACGAGCTCCTCACCTGAAAGCTATTCATCATCTTCTCAAATATCTCAAATCCAATCCTCGTTAAGGTGTATTTTTCTCTTCATCTTGTTCTTTATAATTACGAGCTTTTTTAGATGCTAACTGAGGATTATGTCTTGGTTTAAGGAGATCAGTTAGAAGATTCTGTGTCTTTCTTAAAAAATCATTAATTTCTTGGAAGGCTAAGAAACAAATGAAAATTTCCAGATCATCTGTTGAAGCAGAATATCGTGCTTTGGTAGCTACCACAAGTGAGTTAATCTAGATTAAACAACTTTTGCAGGATTTTCAAGTTAATGTCTCACCTCCAGCTCTATTGTTTTGTGACAATCAAGCTGCTATTCATATAGCTTCCAATCCAACCTTCAATGAACGGGCTAAGCACATTGAAATTGACTGTCGCTTTGTTCGTGATAAGGTTAATATTGGTGTCATCAAACTTATGCTAATTAGGTCCCAGCATCAACTTGCAGACATGTTTATTAAAGCTTTACCTTCATCATTATTTTTTTTTATCCAAGATGACTATAAAGCATATTTACATTCCATCTTGAGAGGGAGTTTTACAGTTAATTGGTTGATTACAGGTGGTTAATCAGGAGGTTAATAGTTAGTTAGACGTTAATTGTTAAAGGTTAACTGATTGGTTATAGCTAGTTAACACTTTGTTAAGAGGTGTTACTAAGCTTAGATTTCATTTTACATGTTTCCAAATTGTAATTTATTTGGTCCACTACTCATGAAGTATATAAAAGGAAGACTCTGTATCCAGAATCAATTGAATGAGAAAATTCATTTGTCTCTCTAATTCATCTTGTCTCTTCTCTCTCGCTCATCCTTTTTTTTTCTCTCTCTAGAATCTGTTAATCATCGGTATCATTCGATTTCAGGCTCAATCTTCTTTGTTCTGTATAGCACTTTGTGCTTAGGCTATGATCAGTCATGTCGAAGGATCCTCTCCAATGAGGCATCATGTTCCATTTATTCTTGACATTTTCTAATCAAATTTTAGTGTCAATAATCATTTAATTTGGACCCATCACATTCCTTTTTATAATCAGGGTTCATAAGAGGTAAGAGCCAAGAAAGAATATTCATAATTCCTCCATTTAGTCATCTTTTTTGGAATTCATGCATAATTAAATGTTCTTTCTTCTTGCATCGCAAGTAAATGGACAAAGTGTCATATTGATAATGGCTGCCCTCAAACATTTGACGTATGTGTCGTTTTTAATGGTTGCTCAGCATCAAGACACATCATGCCACATGTGGTTGTTTTGATGCAGTGACATGTGATCGACAGGATTTTAATTCACAACATCTAAGGTTCCATCCTTGAGATCTCGATCGATCTAGTCATTTTAGATGTCAAACTTCCTTGGCATTGGTCATATTGATTGAAACTATAGTTTCCAAGTCGAGGGCTCATCAACCTGGGACTTGCTGTTTCTTGATGGCTAATATGAATGTCTAGGAAAGAGGTTAACATGATCAATTATGTCAGTCGAAGTCGATCTATATGAGACGTTTATTTACATGGATTGCGATGTCATTGCTTGGTGGAAAATCCCCCAACTGGCTCATAGCTACTAAAAGGTCTCCATAAGCCATTTTTTAGTAGTTGTGCAAGCAATAATGAGACATAATATGGAAGCTAGAGCTATTCCAAGCACAAATAGTATACACTACATTGTAGGAACTAATTTAACATAATAAAAGAACAAGAAAACTATAGTTGACGTAGCATGGAAAACTCAAAATCCTGATGTCTATTGCATCCCTTTTAGATTACGTGACGACTTTACTATGATTGAATTCGGTGCCTAAAAGCAACCCTATTGGGTCCGTTGGTTACTATGGTTTCGTGCGAAAAACCGAACCAAGAAGTAAGTTATTCATAATAGCATAACAAAAAGGATTGCTGTGCCATTATGTTGTGGGCCTTAATTTGAGCGTTGTTGCTACATGTTTTGTAGAAATTTTATTTTTTGGCAAAAATGGTAGGAAATAGTTTGCTTCCTTAAAACAATTGCAAGAAATATCAGGTTTGAAAATAAGAATAATCCAAAAGACAACAAATGCACCCTCAATTTTTATACCAACTCTTGAGTTGTCATCATTTAATTAGTAAATACAGTCTCTTATTAATTGATATGACATTCTTGTAAACATATGCCAATAAAAGAATAACAACTTAGGAGTTAGTATAAAACCTAGATTTAGACTTGATGTCCCTAGTATTATTATGAAAAGAATATAATTAAAGTAAATAGGAAGCCCAAGAGATCACTATATCAAGACATTATCATGCTTGACATATAGACCAACTATAAACGCCATAGGCTGTTTTTGTTCAAATGCCATCTCCAACTCAATATTTTATAGATTAAGGTTTTACTTAACATGCATATACTTTTATATATGAGTGTCACTTTTCCATTTTACATGAAATTTTATTAAACATATAAAAATCAAATCATATAACAACAAACACAACTTTTAAGTAAAGAGCAATCAAATGTCATAATTATCCGTAAAATCATGGTACCCATCCAAGAGAAAAAATAACGAAAATTACTAAATGTAACCAAATAATTAATTGGCCTTCGTTGAAATTTTCGTGATGATTGTGTATTAATATTCATGTCCTTCAAGTGGCCTTTCCATAGACTTATCCATAAAAATTTAACAAAATTTTATGTGGACTTCCTAAAAAAGACATCAACCATGTCGGGTCAATTTCATAAATAGTTTTTTTTTTTTTTTTAATTCAAAATCTAATATCAAAGTTGGAATGCAGTTAGTGTTTTTGAATTGCGTCTATGCCTCCCGAGTGTAAGAACACAGAATGTTTGGGCAAGCGGTGCCCAACATGGGTGATTGTCTTGCACTCTCCATGGGGAGTAGGTCTTGTGCGATGCCCATTAGGGCTCCCATCTCGCCCACTTGCTAGGCCTGAGGTCTGCGTGTAGAGCCCAATAGAGTTGCCTATCCATCACCTTGCTTAGGCATGGGTCATAGCGACTCTCCTAGCATGGGTGCCAATATTGCAACTGCACCTAGGCCTAGTTTGTGCTTGAAATGGGCTCTGTTTATAGCTCTACTTAGGCTCAAAAAATGTGCACCATGTGTGTATATGCCCTGTCCAAGAGGGCAAAGGAAATAGCCTATTAAGTCTTGTAAATGGGGCCTCCTAAATATTTTTTCTTTTTTAGCAATCATATTGATTTTAACCAGCCGTGCACCCAAAAGCCTATCTTAGGTCTCATTTTAACTCCCATATATTTTTCAAACTAGAAAATTCTATAATTCATAGTTTTTTTTTAATATGGTCATATACTATTGTAGAAAAATAGGAAAACAAGAATAGAAACCATCTCAAATTTAAGCACCATATTCAATTTACAAGTTTATCATAGAGTTGTAAATTCATATGCTCTTTTTGGTTTATACGAAATTTTAAGAAAATAGAAAAAAAAACTTATATGGTTATGGTTGACCACTTCTGTTATACAAAAACTCATATACATCATTCTAACCTCTAAAGAAACATGTGTAATAAAATTTCCTCCTGAAATTTAGTCACCTTTTCATATTGCCCCCAAAGCTTTAGAAAGTGGTCCGGACACTCCAGCTTTAGAATATTAGTGATAATATTTATTCATTCACAACCCATCCATTTAAAATAGGGGTTGTTAAAAATTAAAGTATACTGAAATAAAAAATATCGATTATGTAAAAAGATCTTATTTCAATTTTTAAGATAAATATTATTATTTATTTTGTCATATAAACTAAATAATTGTGACAAGCATGTAAAATATTTACTTTAAAGAGTCGAAATAAACAATCTCATTTGGATACAACTGGATCTTTGATGCATACTGGATAGAACTTGAGTTACACAATGACATGTGGCATGCTTCCACTAGGATGATGAACTCACACACCTACCCCTTGTGCCACACATAGAAAGGGAATGAAATAAGGCTCCAAGCCCACTTAATTAATCATGTAATATAAAAAAATGTGGGAATTTTTATAGAAAACACAGCAAAAAATATGAATCAGTTGACAAACAAAATTTTTTTAAAACTTTGTTTATAAAAAATAAATATATAATTTTGTTTCATCAAAAACAGAGGAGAAAGGGATTCAAATTTGACAATTAAATAAACTCTTTAATTAATGTGCCAAATTTATTTATTTCAACATTACTCCACTATAAACCTGAAACTACATTCTTGAAATTATAGTAATAATTACTCAAAGAAAAATAACGAGTAGTTTATTGATATAATCATTACATATAAGTCAGTCCTCCATAAATAGTTTATAACAAGATCTAGGTTCAATTTTTGTTCACCTTTCTTATTACTTTTGTATACTTGAGTCCTAATGATTTTCTAATGAACAGTTAATTCATAATCTTATCGTGAATGAGGGCACCACTATTCAAGTCCGAAACCGTCACTCAAGAGAACTATTTTTCTAACTTCTATTAGGAAGGCATGGACTCCATATCTTTATATTATCATTTCCAGCTATTTATTCTATTATGTTTCTAAGTCGCAAAGTTATGATAGGTGTTCAGATAAATCTTACCAAGCAAATAAAAAAACATAATGTCATAAATAGGAGTCTAAATAAATGCACAGAATTAAGACTGTCATATATATTTTATCATAGTGATAAATTTGAACACTCCATTTGTAACAAAAGATTATGAGAGATTCATAATTTATCTAGTCCAATGCTATATAATCTTATTAGATAAAATACTTTAATCTAATGTCTCCACATTAACAGCTCAGATAAGACTAATTCATACTTAATGAGATTGGACTGCACTTGTAATATTTAATTAAAAAAAATCTTAAACTTTAATTAATTATTATGAACTATTTAGATTATTATCTATACATTTTATCCTTAAGCATATAACAATTATATGCTAACGTTATAGTCACATTAATAATCGTGGGACTTTCTTGATGTTTATTAAAATATTCACAATACACATAAGCAATCAAAAATAAATAAATGTTATCTCATTCAATTTATCAATAATATATATAATGTCTATGTTTGTAGAGCATCAATCCCAACAAAAAAGATCTCTTGTGTTCCATTTTTGATAGAATATCCTTTTCTAGCCTCCATTTGTAGTTTTTTGTGTTCTCCCTTTTAGAGTTTAGAAAACCATAGCTAAAAAAGAATGTAAAGAGGGATTGAGATAGTCCAAGAAGAAAAACAAGTGCTAGACACTATCTAATTCACAAAGAGGGGATAGCAAGGATGACTATAAGATTTTGAAATGCATTAACTTCTAGATATGTTTGCCCAATATAAATAATAAGTTGATGCATGGTCCTTGTCATGTATTTAATCCTAAAATGCATGCATGCAGAAAAACGACAAATGCAGAAATCATTATCCAAAGCCATTTTGGTGGAGGTCGGAGCATGGCGAGGATTCATATCCCAAGTATACACGACGAAATGACGGTGAAAAAGTCAAAGTTAGAGAGCCATTGGTTAGATAATAGATGGGTTGTGCCACACAATTCTTACCGGATAGCTAAGTTTGATTTCCATATTAATGTTAAAATTTACTCTACTGTTAAGGTTGTTAAATATTTGCACAAATGCATCTGTAAAGACGACGATCAAAATAGCTTTGCTATTCATCCTAATGGTAAATATATGTTATCAATGAGATTGCAATGTTTGGATCTGCAAGGTGGATTTCTCCACTTGAAGATATGTGGAGAATATTTGGCTCATTTTGAGTGAAATTTGTCCATCGGTAAAGCCATTATAGTTACATGTAGAACACGGTCAGTTGGTTACATATAAAGACACTGATGGTCATGTGATGTGATTAATGATAGTTGAAGAGCAAGAACAATGTTGGCCGAGATTTTCGGAATGAATGCAACAACTTTGACGGCCGGAAAATTATTGTATAGGGAATTTCCTGAATTATTTGTTTGGGACAAATAAAAAAAGGTTTGGACAACAAGAAAACAATGACATGTCATTGGAAGAATTGTTGCAGCAAGTCCTGTTGAGGGTGAGCGGTATTACTTACGCTTATTGTTAACTTATATTAAAAGCTCCCAAATTATTTGAAGATCTAGAACAGTATGACAATTATGAATTATGTTTAGAAGAAACTGCTTTGTACTAAATGCCCTTCCAATTGCACCGTCTATTTGCTACTATTTTTGCGTTTTGCTTCCCAAGTGACCATGCTTCCTTTTGGAATAGGGTTAAGAAATTCATGTGTGAAAATTTTTCAAAAAAGAATATGGATGCTACCATTATAAAATAACGGCACTGTAACACATAATTTCTATGTTAGACAGGATGGGAAGATCATTACGTGATTTCGGTCTTGGCAATGATACTATTTGCTTGGGACATGAAGAACAAAAAGCAAAATTGTTTAGTAAAGAATTAGATATCTTAGTTTCTGATGACGGTCTTTTTGCTATAAGAAAGCTAAACAGAGAGCAAAAGAATGCCTTCGATTTAAATCTAGAAAAAGTCTATGCAAATGAAGGAGGAATATTCTTCGTTGATGGCCCCGGTGGTACTAGAAAAACATACGTATATCGAGCATTACTTGGTGCTGTTAGATCAAAGAGAATTATGTTGCTCTTGCTACAACATCATCAGGAGTTGCAACTGCAATATTACCGGATGGATGAACTGCACATTCTAGATTTTACGAGCTCACTTGTGTCATGTGAAACTACCAGTCGTAATGTGAGCAATAATTAGCTTTGTTATCTGTTTCGCATCTGGTAGAATTAATAATATGGGATGAAGCGCCAAGGGCTCATCCGCAACAAATTGAAGCACTAATAAAATATTTTGGGATGTCAATATTATGGGATGTCAATGAGTGATTCATAATCGGTGGCAAGGTGGTTGTTTTTTGTGGTGATTTTCATTAAGTTTTACTCGTTGTTCTAAAAAGAAGGAAAAATGATATTCTTAAAGCCAATCTCATCTATTCATATTTGTGCAAATCATTTATCAAGATCAAGTTAGTCCAAAATATGAGGACTATGTCAAATCCGTTGTATTCTGAGTATTTACTAAGGATTGCCATTGAAGAAGAAATTTGTGACTCACTTGGTAGAATTCAAATACCAAATGGCATGATTCTCGTATCTAATCGCATCTTTAAAGCAATTAATTAATATATATATTTTTAACTTGAACCTATAATTCTGTCATTCTTGCTCCACTAGTAAAAATGGAACATTAGACAACCATTCAACACTAGACGATGGTTAGCTAAATCTGTAATGACTGAAAAATCCAAAAATTAATAGGTATGATTAATTAAAGATTTTTCTATAACCACGCTGTTGATTCATAAGAAAGCATAAGTTTAGATTTTATAAGTTTAAGTTTCAATAAGAACAAGAAACATTTACAAAAGAATTCATGTAATTAGTGCCATGGGTTTCCTAAGAAACCCAAATAATTAATTATGCGTAACGATTTATGGGGTTACAATTTAAATTCCATGATTCTATAATTAGATTAAATACGGTAATGCATAGTATCGTTAAGCGTCATGAGAGGCTATAAAAATTCAGTTCACGGTTAGAAACCTTCTGTTACAATTAGAAAATTCACAAATTTAAATTACGATTTAATCATAATTTATAAGTATGAATTTTCCTAGCTGATGTGCAATTAGAAAGTTTTAATAACAATAAAGCTTTCGTAATTAATAGCGTTATACTTGCACAATTTTGTGTGCGCCATGTATGAAACATATAGTAAAATATGATGTCATGATAGTATACTCGAATAATTAAAAATAATTATTTAGTATGCTAAACTAAGCTTTTATGATTTAATAATTCTATGTATGGGTCAAAGTAGTAGCGTTTATAAGAATTTCAATTAGAAAATTTAAATTAAGATTAATTAATAAAAAAAGAATTTCCAAACTCAATATGATATGTCAGTTTAGCAGGAGAAACTTAGATCATAGTAATCAACAGCTCAATACCATAATTTAAAACTGGTAAGCACAAAGTTTATGAGTAGAAGATCAATCTCGATTTTAACGAGATCTTGAAGCATGATAAGAAATTTCTATTATAAGGATTACTGGAAATTTAAAAATTTACAATATCCTATATGTCCACAGCTAGTTGTTTACAAGTATAAATAATTATGTGAAATTTATAATAATAATAATAACGTTAAAGGAGTCTGCAAGCATTTCACGAACCTTAAAAGTAATGCCTTTCAAATTTATATTGTGATTATGGAAAGTTTAAAATGCATCCATAGTTTAGATGTGAACCCATAAACAGCTTTTTAATATAAACAGTTTGGGTTATGCCCATAAAGCATGAATTATGTTAAGTTCAGAATTTGATTTAAATTGACTTTTAGATAGTCAATTTAAATTACAAAAATATTTAATAAATTATAATAACTTATTTTATGAAATAAATCAAATATGATATATTTTAATTACACAAAAAATAAGTTTCTATTAACAAGAAAATGACAGATTTATTTGAGAAAATAATAATGAGAAACATATATTTTATTTATTAGTTAGCATTTTAAAGTTTTAGAATTTAAACAAAAATTAAAATTATTTTGATCAAAGAACTTGAATTTTAATACTTGATCAAAGTTTGTGAATATAGAATATCATTCTTGAAAAAGAAAATGATGAAAATAGCTAATTACCGATTTTGAAGAAAAATGTGTCAAAGTTTATCATTTCAAACAAAATCATGAAATCCATGACATATGGATAAATCCATGAAAAATGATTTTATGACAGTATAAAGGTTTTAGTAAGGCAATAATACAATAAGAAAATTAGAATTTATTGAATTATTTTTAGAAATGCTAAGAATATTACAGTTTTAAAAGTACAGTTATGTTTACAGAAATTTTAAAGTTAACAGATCAAAAATTGGATCATCCTAACCATAATACAAAATAGACTTCATGGACCTATAAAAATGTCCATAAATATATGTGAACAAACAAAAAATCAGCTTTCACTTTCTCTCTCTATTTTCTCTTTCTACCCTTTCTTTCTACTCCAACTCTAGTGACATGGTATGCAGTCTTCAACTCCACCGGAGTAGTACACACTTGCCAGTCAAAATTTCAAAAACTTCACTAACTTTTCAATGAGATATCTTCACTGTCTAGTATCCAATTAACATGATTTTTGTTCCGACACGATCAGCATGACGAGAAGAACCTGATCCATGCCTTGTTCCACCTATATAGCCGTTAAAAGTTTTCATCCAAGTTCCCCACCATGCACCGCCGTGCTGGAGCAGGTGGCCGACACCATCCAGCTCAAATGACTCACAAGGATGCGAGAATAAAGATCCATGCAAGAACCATGTTGATATGCCATAAAATGATGGAGAATGGCAAGCGCCTACCAGAGCTGTCGTGAGCCACGTCATCCCGAAGATCTACGCCACGGCAAGGCCCTCCACCGATACTGTTCGAAGTAGAGGAACATATGGAATCTGATTCCACAACAATTTCATCAACCGAGCACCACTCGCTAAAGAATGAAGGGCGTTGTTGCTGCCACTATTAAGGAATTTCATTTTGGCCTATTATGATGATGTTGCCTCAAAGTGGTCGAGACAAAATTCTCATAGGAGGATGAGGAAAAAAAGGAACAAACCAATTTCTACTGTCGATGGGTCTTTAACTCATATAGGTAAAGGCCAAATTGGGAGAAATTGAGGCCATCAATAAACTCAGAAGGTGAAAAAAATGGAGGGAGCCAAAGTCATAGCACTAGCCAATAATCGGAGCCACCACACATGCCACTACAAGTGGTTGGTTTCTGACAAGGCTTGAGTTTTGTGATCTCGACCTTAGATCGAAGGTCTGAGACCAGCTCCTCATTCGTTTTGATATTTCAGACACAATGGTGCCCTTTGTTCGAGCTAATTCCACTTCATAGAAATCATCTGATATTGACTACATGCAGATAAAGATGATACAAACAAGAGTAACGGAGTCTAGAATGATGTTTTCAGCAATTATAAATCTCAAAGAAGCATTTTTAGCTATCCATGGTCCCTTTAGGACCATTATCGAGGAAGCTACCTGGACTATAGAACTAGTGAGATATAACTGGGCCCCTTTAGCTTGAAATTTAAATAAGTAGGAATCTTACCTATAATATGAACAATTTTGAAATAAATTATTTTATATGTTTTCATGAAAATTATGAAACTTATAACTTATGTTACGTCATGCCATGTTGTACAATGATGTGATATTATGTTATATTATGACACAACATACTATACTATAATAAGTCATGTTGTGTCATATTATGACGTGCTATGTTAAGTTATGATATAATTACGATTTATATATATATGCCATGTTATGTCACGCTGTGTTGTGATTATGTCATGATCAGTATATGATGTATGCAGTAATAAATTATACTGCTTAGTCACTTTCAAGTTAAGCATGTTTATGATTTATGATTTAAGATCCATGATGCTATGTAGTAATATGTCATATTGCGTATATATAATAGGATAAGTGAAACAAATAAAATAAATTAAGGGTGTTGTACCAACTTTTCGACTTACGAGGAGGCTTGACTCAGTTCCATACAATTTATGATCTTGATATCGTTGGAAACCTCGAGAACCCTAACTTCCCAAGAATCACGCGTAACTAGTACGATCACCCAAGTCCAATCAGTATGATAAGTTGAAGCTTAAATAAATATGCATAGTACAAGTCGATAAGCAAGCATACAATATTCATGCATGTTTATTAAATGTTTTTCAAATGATGTTTCGCAAGTGTAACTTCTTACTTGTTGACCAAAAAATCTTATTTAAATATGTTCATATTGTAAGCAAAGAATTTATTAGCAACACTTGATAGATAATGGTGAGCGGTAGACAAATGGTGAAGATAAGAATAGATACTGCTTACACTGATTTAAATTATACATTTAATATTTTATTAAAATATGTATGTATCAATAATTAGATGATATTATGCAAACATGTTCTAAAAACCGAGCTTGGTTTAGAATCTATTTTAGATACTTTACATTAAAGTATGTTCTAAGAATCTATTTTAGGTACTTTATGTTAAAGTATGTTTATGTTCACAATTATGTAGTTAAATAATGGTCACATTAGTAGGGTTATAGTTGGTATCACAACCAGTAACCTGCCATCCTACTCCATGTCGTCGCGCATCTATTTCATCACGGTGCAAGTAAGTTAAGTTAATTAAATGCTAAATTAAGTTATGTTAGAAAATAGGTGATGATATTACGAATAATAGCAATCAAGCTATCAGCATGCCAAGCACGAGTTTAGATGTCCTCTCAAGGCCCAACGTCAAGCCTAAAAGCCATAACACATTAGACCATGGGAAGCTATATTGAATGCCGACCTGTTAAGCAAGTGAGTCAATGCATAGAATTATTTTATCTTTTGAAATGACCCTTTGAGATGAATGAAATTTGGAGTACAAGTCGCAGGAAGAATATTTGGAGCTACAACTAACGGTTTGAAGAACAGCCATTTTTGAGACTTCCCTCCTTTCTCCTTCATAGACTTGCCTCTTATTTTTATTTCACCCCCTTATGGACTTGCCTCTTATTTTTATTTCATTCATCCCTTTTTTATATCAATTAGGAGCTACAAACAAGGCAGCTCCATTCCGGAAAGAAAAGAAGTCTACAGGACCTTTTCCAATTGATCAATAACTCATGAGTAAAGCCACCCCTTATGCAGCATATGAGTGGATCTTCACTAAAAGCTAGATTCTATTGGTAGATGGATAACATCCTTCTCTCTGCCATAAAAGTAAAGAAAATTAAAGTAGGATAAGTGGAGAATGTAATAATAAAGTCTTTTTTAATGAATTACCACCAGAGATGAAAACATCAAGACGATTTCCTAAAGTATGAACGAGCACGTTATTAGAAAGGCTTCCCAACGTAGACCATTAACAAGGACATCAATATCTAGTCTAAAAACAATGTAGAGGATTAGATAGGCATTGTACCACTATGAGGTTAGTGGTGTGACATGCTATACGACTAAGCAAGTATACGCATAGTATAGAAAGTAAGATTTATGTATGAATAGAAGAAGCTTCCGATAGGAATAACTTTATTTTATGCAACCTACTATGGATGAGTAAGGTCTTGAACTCAACAACGGTCAATGATATCCAATAAATGAAGACTTAGAAATGTTTAGCAATTTGATGATATGAAAGTATGATTGATATGTGAATGCTATGAATTATGATTGTTGTTTGTATTATAAATACAATATAACTTATAAGTATGGTAGGAAATAGTTACTAACAAAAGGAAAATGTTTAGCAACTCCATGATATAAAAGTATGAATGACATGCATATGTATATGTATGATATAAGTATGAATGATATGTACATGTATGATATAGGTATGAATGATATGTGTATAAATGTTATGTGGATATACATATTTGTACAAATGCTATGATTTGTGTTGTTCTTTGTATTATAAATACAATATAGTTTATAAGTACCATATAATGTATAATAAACGTGCATAATAAGGACTACAAGTAACCCATTAAGAACCTAACCTCCTAGGTTACGATGAAAGTATAGATTCTATGAAATCAGAATTGTGATAAGAATAAATACATGGATCCTTGCAAAGAATCCAGATTTAAGTAGAAGTCTAGGAGAAAAGAGAAGAACTTCTTAAAGGTCATAGACTGTTTATGAATGATTGGTTCTAAGGTTGTATCCGATCAAACAGAACCCACTATAATGATCTCATAATAAGATATTCCCTTCCCAGCCTACATTTAATATACACACACACACATACATAGATAAATGAATAAAAATAATGAGCTATGTGGATCAGTTGAAACACTATAATACAAGAAATCATGATTTTATTAATTAGAAATTGTTGAAAGAAGATTAGTTCTACTTACCCAAGAGATGTAAGTAACATCATGAGGATGTTATATGATAACAATATATGGTTGTTAGCTTACCTGTTCAAGAATATAGAAAAGATGACCTCAAATTGGCTCAATCTCTAAATCACTCTAATAGCGATACGCAGCCATGATGCAATAGTCAAAACATGGGGAAAGCCATTAGAGATTCCTGCACAAAAGACACAACTTGCATATGATTTAATGACACTTAGTCATTAATGGGCAAAGAAAAATCTCAAGACAAACAGATAGAGACGTTTCAAAAAAATGTAAATAGAGATTTCTTAGATGGAGTAGTAGACTTACCTCAATCAAATTATTATGCTAAGAAGACCAAGTTGAAATGGTCCCCCTTTAGTTGATGAAGCCTATAAATAGAAAAAAAGTTATAGAATAAACAAGATAGAAGGCCTAAGAGTCAAAGACCAAACCCTTACTAGTAATTAGACACTGCAAAATATGAATGTAGGGATAATAAAAACCCATTGACCAGCTAAGACATGCCATATTGAGTAGAAATCTTCTAAAATTAGTGGTGGAGCAAACTAATGAGAGTATCGCTCAACCTTTTAAGGGAAATTCAGTTATGTAACTAATGGTTGGAATAATCCTAAGTTATTTTCATTTAAAAAATTTATAAGTGTACTTGGTCACATAAAATGAGCCCAAATATAACGTTAGCCTAATAGCAAAATTTTCTGGGACTCATAAACAAGAACTTCCAAATCCGAGGCTATGAAGTTTATGATGCGGCCCTCAAGAAATGATAGACATAAAGGAGTGACCTCCTTGAAGAGCATCGATATGATGTCCCTGATAAGTGCATGGATAGTAAAGACTAGAGAACTAAGGATATTTAGCCAACACAATTAGTAAGTTTAAAAATAAGATGTCAAGGCATAGGATGCAATAGTGGTTTAAGGGCCATTTATAAACCCCTCCTTACACCAATAAAAAAGTGCACTAATGCCAGGTAAGAGATAAGATACAGGGAGGACAAAATTATAGTGTCCACCAAGTAAGGTTGTGCATTTGAAGTTAGTTTTATGAGCATGTCTCAACAATAGGAATCGTACAATATGCAGGGTGGGCTTATCAAGTGTTCTAGCCTTTATAGGACAAACAGGAATTCGTCATCTGACAAGGTAGTGCACATAGTAATCGAATATTAGTAACTATATCTAGGATTAGAGTGTTACAAATAACACATTAGAATCATTATGACACATTGGAGCATGAATTTCATGTAAAATTTTGTCCTGATAGAATTTCAAATCCATCAAACCAATAACCTGTAAGTACACTTCTTAGTTATTTTTGCACATTTTCCTCATCCATAAACATAAAAAATTGTGTGTAATGTTATACATAAAATACCCAATATACCCATCCCCCTTCTAGAAAGAAAACCTTGTTAAGCTCAGGTTCAATACCAAGAAATAGTTTAAGAATGACCTAAATGTAGCCAATAGAACTACAACCCTATAAACATAAAGAAGAGAAAGATTATGACTCCAGAAGACCCAACCCATGAATTAAGATCATCAATAAGAGCCTTCACCGCAAAATGTTGATAATAAAAAAAAAACTAATTAAAGCAATAATGATAGAAACCCACTAAGCTATAAAGTGAAAGGAGTTTAAGGACTTGATTAAGATAGGATTAAGATGATAAGAAGAGAGTAAAAGACAAGTATATGGTGCCTCGTTGAATAAGTTTGCAGCTTTTAGTCTGGCTCAGACTCAACAACGAGAAAGAATAGTAGTAGACTGTCTAAGAAGGTCTATGAAGCCTAAGACATAACCCTTATCAAAAGTCATAAGGGAGTTAGAACCACATAGGATACTATAATGACCCAAGAGGAATACATAACCAACTATAGATATGAAAGCCACCACGTAGAGAGAGTTTTGAAACATTATGAATGTTTCTGAACAAGATTAAGTTGAACTCTAAAGGAGAGATTAGCTATATGAACATTAAAATATCATAAGACGGCCTAAGTAGGATTATGACATCAAAAGAATTAAGCTAGTTAGAGCTAGAATGACGCCTAACTTTATAAGAAAATGGTACTTGAAACACTAGAATACGATTTCAAAATAAATAGGACATAGTCAAGACCCACCCTAATAATCTCCCATAGAGTAAAGAAGACAATGTAATTTTGTTCTTTCTAAAAGAGCATACCACACTTAGTAATATGAAATTTAGATCTAAATTGACCATCTATCGACCTATAGAAGGGTTGCCAAAAGGGGTAAAGTTACCCAATCACTTATTGTATGCCATGATAGCATGTTTTAATTTCTAAAATAAGTACAAATAAGAAGAATCGATAGCATGATTTCCATGCATTAAGAGCCCTATCCATCCCATCATTTAGAATCATGGAGGGATTTTTTGCTAGAAGAAAAGTGAACCTCCAACTTACCTTTAAGAAATTGGAAGAAATTAGTATAAGACATACTAGTTCCGATTAGAAATTGTCAGACGATTTAGATAATCAAGTAGAAGTTTGAAAATTTCCTCATGACCAACAAAGAGGTCACATGAACAAAACCATGAGAGACACTATGAATATGAAAAATGGAGTGAATTCTGTTTTACTCACACACCCAAAGAGGAGCAAGACATGTACCATAGGGATATGGAAGGTAAGCTTATGTGTTCTGAACCCTTAGAAGTTTTAGAGCAAGAGGATAAGCATGATTTAGCCTAGTATTACTGCTAGTCCTAATAATTAAACAATAAACATCCATAGAAGAAGTGATAAGAACATGAATCTTCTCGCCAATCCCTATGTACTAGATCATGATCTGGATAAAGATACAGAACCTAGGATATGAAGTAGAATTACTGCAAGCCCTGGACCTGTTGAAGAAGGCCTGAGAAAATCAAGACACTTGGGGTAGATTGCTATATAGAAAAAAGCCCCGCAAGATTAAATTACAAAGGAGTAGGACACACTAGTTTATCCCAATTTTTTAGGACAAAAATTTTGCAAGGCTAATAGGTTTTAATGACTAAAAAAATGTAAAAATTAGTAAGTATGATTAATTAAGGATTTTTTCATAACTCCACCATTAATTCATAAGAAAGTATAAGTTTAGAGTTTATAAGTTTAAATTTCAATAAGAATATAGAGAAACGCTTTCAAGAGAATTTATGTAATTAATGTCAATGGTTTCTTTAGAAACCTAAATAATTAATCATGCACAACGATTTGTGGGGTTACAGTTTAAATTCTACAATTCTAAAATTAGATTAAATATTGAAATACATAGTACCATTAAGCGTCATGAGAAGCTATAAGTAGGGTTGTTACAAAACCGTTGTTCTAATCCAACAACATAATTTGTGGTATTCATTAGACATTGGTTTTAAAGCGTTGTCTAATGTCCAAGTTGGGCATCCACTCGCAAGAGATTGTGGACTTTAGACTACATTTTCATAAAAAAAAGTTCATCATTTAAAGTACAGGTAGACGACGTTGTTCTAGTAAACCGTCGTCAAATGATTACTGGTACAAAAAAAAATTATTGTTTTGATCATATTTCCTATGACATAATATCCCATGATTTGTCTATTTTTTGGCATCATAATCTAGTGATTTTGGTTACTACATTCCACACTTGCAAAAATATATATTTATAACAAGTAAAATATTTAAAACTTATATAAATTAAACAAAAATTGAAAAATATACACAATCATTGGATTAATTCAGTAAACATTCACACTAATCATAATTTGTACAATGAAATGGTTCAAATAAAAATACAACAAAGTAAACTACAATACACAAATGAGAAAATGAAATCTAGCATAGTAAATTACAATACAACATATGAAATAGTTCAATAAAAAGACAATAAAACATACATAATAACTTTTTTTAAACATTTGTTAGTGTTATTAACAGAAGTCCATTCAACAGTTAAACAGATTGAGTGAATTGTCGTCTTAAAAAATATCAACCTCCTCCACTAAGGGCAATCCTTTTCTAAAAGATGGAATATCGTTGCATTCATCTTCATCCTTATCACTATTACTAATTGCTCTTGGCTTCATCAGGTAATAACAACTCCAAATATTTAGGATTGGTTCTATAGAAAACTTGTTTTGCTTGCTACACAATGATGAACAGATCATTCTTATAACCAAATCTTCTAAAGTTTAGCATCATGATGCCGTCATTATCAACTTTTGCATAGTTATTGTTGCCCACTTCCACTTAAAAAGAGTCACTCGGAGTCCACAATAGTCAAGTTCTCATTTTTCATCAACATAACTAAAGTATGTCATTGTTCTATACATAGGATTTTTGTCTTTTACAGATAAAACATGTATAGAATTAACACAAAGACAAATACCACTATTTTTGACTGGGTGCTTCTCATTTCTTCATAAGTGTAGAAGGTGTAACCACTAAATGAATACCAAATAATCTTATGACCATGAATAAAGGTCCTCTAGCAAACTTAAACAAGTCTTTTGATATACTTTTGCTTTGAGAGTCAAGAGCCTTGGCATATATGTGTGCTTGTATCCACTCTCTAAAAGTGTTGTTGTGTTTATCTTGTAACCATTTCTCATTTCTTCCTCTTTTTAGATTTGTATCTTTTATTTCCTTTAAGGGGACCTCATGAATGGTTCAACTGCACGAGTATTGTGTAAAATGTAAATACATGTTTGCTTCTATTCGTCACAAGAAACCAACGATGGAGTATTAAAAGACATTGCTTTAGGATTAATGTTAACCGTTCTTAGAAAACTGATTGCTTAAACATTAAACAAGTACTCTGAGAAAAATTCCACGGCTTTTTCTATGATGTAATTTTCTAAAATGTAACCCTCTGGCCTATTTTGGTTCTTGACAAAACCCTTTAAAATCTTCATGTATCTTTCAAAAGAGTACATTCACCTCAGGTATACCGGCCCACAAAGCCAAGCTTTGGGTGTCAAGTGCTTCACTAAATGAATCATAATGTTAAAAAAATGATGGTTGAAGTACTTCAAGCATGGACAAGGTCTTCACTAACTCTGTTTGTTTTGAATTTAGCTTTGTTGGATCTATCACCTTGGAGTATATAGAGTGGAAGAAGAAACAAAACTTTGTAAGTGTATATCTCACCTCTAACGGGAGAATTCCATCCAACACAAGTGACAACAATTATTGCATCAAAGTATGACAATCATGTGTCTTCAAGCCAAAAAGCTTCAAGTACTTCATTGACACCAAGTTCTTGAAGTTGGAAGAATACCCTTCAAGAACTTTGACTAAAGCAAGTCACTCGCAAAACTTTTTCTTCCATTGTCGCTATTAGGTTTACTTTGCTAAAGGCAAGAAAGTCCAAGTGCTCCTTTTCTCAAAATCCAAATCACCTCTTATATTCATGTCGACAAAATCCAATCGTGTATTGAAACTATTTTTCTTTTTGTAGGGAATATCAAGCAACGTACCCACAATTGATTTACTAACATTCTTCTCAAAGTGTATGACATCCAAGTAATAGCAAATGAAAAGAGTACTCCAATATAGAATTTGGAAGAAATTTGACTTCTTTTAAGGCCCTTCTCCTACCGGCTCACTATTCTTGTTTCTCCTTTTGTGCAAAAACCACTTTGATATTCTTTACCATCTCAAAAACTTGTTGACCTATCAAAATTACCTTTCTGTACTAGGTTTAAACAAAATGCATGTTTAGTGGTAGAATTATAATTTATGATCAACAGAGGAATGGTAGCACTTGAAAAAAATTATAGAGAATACAATTCACTGATTTATTAAAATTCACTCTATTTTAAATATGCTTTTGGACACGAGACTTTACATATATGAATATGGGTTTTCTTAAAACTTCAATAGTTTTCAAATCGATTTTTAAATAGGATTAGTAGCCCAGAAAGTAGGCCTACAACATAACACTACCAAATACAGGCCTAACGCTCGTATTAGTTCAATAGTCATTCCTTCGATAGTCTAGAGTTTAGAATACTATAGATGCTTCTAGACTTAGTGAGCAATATGGGCTTATGAAGATGAATAATAACTAGAAATGGGCTTCTATTCAAGTATAAGCCCAAAAGAATAATAAAGGGACCTTATTTAGACTCATATCATAGATAAGATACTTAGTTAATTATTAAACTAGTTAATTAATTATCAACTCTAGCTTGAATAATTAATTAAGGAAAATTAAATTATGAGGATTAGATTAACTAATCCTTGTAATAAATATGATGATTGTAGGATCCATTAACAAAGGAAAATGTTTTCTAAGAAAGGTTTTAATTTCTTTTACGATTATGTTAAATTAAATAGCATAAGGCCAGCTAAGCTTATACTTTTATTGGACATTTTTTCATAGAATATAAGCAGTGAATAGGAAATTTAGCGAGCTAGTAGATCCTAATATAGGTAAGTAGGAATCTTGCTTACAATATGAATTATTTTCAAATGAAATGCTTTTACATGATTTTTTAAAACTAAAACACATGATCAGTGTTACACTATACCATGTTATGATATGTTATGATATGTCATGCCATGGTTTTATGCTATATCATGTATTGTAATTTGTCACACTGCATACACATAATAAGATAAGTGAAACAAATAAGATAAGACAAGTTAAGGGTGTTGTACTAATCTCTCGACCTACAGAGAGGCATTCAGTTTAGTTCAGTTTATGATCTCAGAGTCATTGAGGACTTCGTGAACTCTAACCTCCTAAGACCACAACCAGTACAAACACTTGAGCCCTTTACTAAGACAATATATGTGCATAAGAGGTGTTCATAATGAAGCATAATTAACTCATGCATGTTTTTATAATTGTTTTAAGTTATGTTTTGCGAGTATAAGTTCTTACTTGCTAAGCAAAAGCTTATTCAATAATGTTCATGTTGTAGATAAGAAACCTGTCAGTGACACTCAATAAGCAGTGGCAAGCAGTAGACGAATGGTAGTGATGGGCATAGATACCGCCTACACAAATGTAATTTCTATAGTACGAAATATATAAAACCATGTATACATATATGTTTAAATAGTAATATGTAAATGTGTCTTGAAGACCGTGGTTTTAGTCACACAACCTTAGTCTAAAAAGTTTTAAGATTAATATAGTGCAATAAATACCACAACAAATATACGTAAGTTTCAAATAAGAAAATTATATCGATATTTAATTTTAGAAATTTTTTTAAGTTTTATTTAAAATTAAGAAATGTTTTAAAGAAGTCTATTTTATGTAGGTATTATTATTATGTTAAAAAATTTTATTCTACAAATCCTAGTATTTTACAATAAGATGTTCTTATTTATAAGATTATACAGTTAAGTAACAACCATGTAAGTTAGGTTGTTAACACAACGGTGTTTTTGCATCTTCCATCATCATCTCAAATAACTCTGGCTAGCTCACAAAGTCTTTTTCCATATCATTCATCGTGTCAACTATGTTACTGCTGTCATCATCCTCATTAACATGACTAAAAAGAATATTTTCCTTCAACATCGATATTGAAGTAGGGACTTTGTCACCAATATTTGATAAGTCCTATCAATCCCATATCGATACAAATAAAACTTAACATCACCATATGACTGTTTTCTAATATTTCATAATTTACACAAGGACAACGAATCATACTCCCTTTGACATTAGCCTTTGTAAAAGCCATAAAATCCTCAACTCTTTTCTCATACTTATCATCCATCCTATGTGCATACATCCATTTCTTATCCATTGCTATAAAATTATATCAAATTTTGTTCAATATTATAAAAACTATCCAACAACAAATTTAAAATAACTTCTAATAATTTCTAACAACAATCCAACAATTTGTACAAAACCTAAATAAAATGTATTCAAAGAAACCAAATAATTAAAAAAAAAAGTAATAGAAGCAATTTACTAATTAATAATTATTTAATTTTAAATCATTTCCAATAACAAATCCATTCGCAAAACCTAGGTCAAACCTAATTAGCTAAATAATCAAAGAAAACAAAAACTAGCATACCTAAATCAATCAAGTTCAATCTCACAACAAATTACATAAATAATTTATAACTAATTTGAAATAATTTCTACTAACAAATTTATTCAAGAAACCTAAATAAACCCTTACTAATAAAATAAAAATAACTAAAGAAAACAATTAATGTAAAAACTAATTACTAAACCAAAAGCAATGGCAAAAGGACAACGACGACAAGCAAAGGCAAGGGCAGTGGAAGTAAGGTGAGAGCGACGGCAGTAGAGGCGTGAGAGAAGAAAAGGACAAAGGCAAGGTGACAAGCTTCAAGGGTGAGGGTGGGTGATAGACTTCGAGGGTGATTGGTGATGACAACAACAACAAAGAGGGAGAAACAAGGTGATGTAGTTTAGGCGATGAGGGAAAGGGGGATAAGAAAAGTTGAGGAAGAGAGAGAGAGAGAAGAGTACTGGGCATGATAAGAAAAAAATTAAGGCTATTTGATATTAGATGATGGTTTCTTGAAAACCATCGTTTAAAGTGAAATGATAGAAACTATCATCTAAAGTGTGGTATAAATTTTCTAAAGACAAAGGTCTCTGTGCCGCACTTTTGTTACATATATATAGCAATAGTTTCAAGAAAACCGCCTTTTAGGCATTGTCTAAGATACTTTTTATAGTACTGCCTCAAAGAATTCTCATATAGATGAAATCAATAATTTGATCATACATCAATTTCCAGGTGAATCATGGTTTATAGTAGCTTTGATGATGCTTGAGTGAAACTGCTTATGGTGTACAACAAGATTTCTTCAACACCTTAGTACCAAGTGGGATTTCTTTACATGAATTGATATTGAAGTTGAATTCTCCTATAATGTTGTTGCATAATATTAACATTGCAAAAGGATTATGCAATGGAATGAGATTGATATGCCACCACTTTGAGTGAAATGTTATTCATGTTGAGATTGCAGTTGGAGAATATCAAGGAAAAATTGTGTTTTTTCAAAGGATCCTATTTATATACATGGAAGGTGATAAGAATCCATTCCTTTTCGAGCAAACACAATTTCCAATTCGTCCATGTTTTTGTTATGATGATAAATAAGGCCTAAGGGCAAACCTTAGATTTTGTTGGCTTGTATCTTCTGGAGCCAATTTTTTCACATGGGCAATTATATCTTGAATTGCCAAGAGGAAAAACCAAAAAGCTATTAAAATCTTGCTTAATACTCTAAGGACCATGATTTTTGTGACCATAATAAGAACGTTGTTTTTAAGGAAATTATGTCCTTAGCAGACTAAGGGCCTATTTGACATTGCTTTTAGAGGCTACTTTTAGCTTCTGTAACTGCCTACAACAATTTAGGATGCTTGGTAAAACCTACTTTTATAAATTTGCTTCTAAAAATTGCTTTCTAGCTAGAAAAGCTGAAAAATAAGTCACTGGTTGCTTTTTTACAATAGCTACTACTGTCATAATTTAAAATTACAAAACTAATGGATGCAAGAAGTTTAGAATTAATTTACAGGGTTATTAACACTAATGGCCTTGAACTTTAGGATCTCCCTCACAATGCTCCCTAAACTTCAAAAATCACTACTGTACCTCTTAAATTTTTAAATCTTCTCACTTTAGCCCAGGAACTTTAAAATTATAGTTTTGCCCTTTAAACTTTCAATGCTTCTCATTTTGCCCTCTAAACTTCTGATTTTCCATTCAAATAGACAAAATTAAGCACACCTGATTGACACATGGGTCACTTATAAGGGAAAAATGAGATTTTATCACTTTTAAGTTTTGTTTTATGTTTATGTTCTCATTTAAGGCTTTTATTTTTTGGATTTAAACTCTCATTTAGGAAGGGTTTATCTGTAAATTTCTTTTCATTTTTAATACATAACTCATTGATAAGTCGGTATTTGAATTTAAATAATAAAGAAGATAAGTTACACATTAAAGAAAAGGAGATATCGATGAACAATGTCGATATATTAATTAAGAGTTTTTATATTAAATATAAGAAGAAATGTCCAAAGAAAATCTTCCTAAAAGAGAGTTTGGGTAAAAAAAAATGCCCTAAGTGAGAGTACGAATATAAAACAAAACTTAAAAGTGAAAAAAATATCATTTTGGCCTTATAGTTGAGCCAAGTACAAATCACATAGACTTAATTTCATCTATTTGAATGAAAAATCAAAGGATTAGGGGGCAAAGTGAGGAGTTTTGCAATTTCATTAAGCAAAATACTGAAATTTAAAGTTCATGGGCAAAGTGAGGAGGTTTGAAGCTCAAGGGGCAAAGTAATGGTTTTTAAAGTTTAAGAGACAAAATGAGAGAGACCTTAAAGTTTAGGGATCATTAATGTTAATAATCCTAATTTATAAGATAAGTTTCTATAGATGTTGGATCTACAATTAAATATAAATGTGTTAGATTAATTTAATATTTAGTATTTAAGAGTTTAGGCCCTCAAATCATGTTATTAGCATCCGTTTTAGCTTCAAAGTACTATGTTAAAAATAGTTACAGCAAATAAACCAGACAATAGCCAAATAAAATTGAACAACACTGAAAAATAAATGGTACCACATGTAGGAATTTATAATGGTTCACTCTGTAATGAGAGCTACATCCACTATTCTTTACTATGGATGAATAAAGTGAGTACAAATTACAAGATGTTTGAGAGAAATGATGGAAAGATTAGTGAAAGAATTGATTGTATTTCTACAAAGTTTTTATGAAATTCCTCGTATATCTCTCTAGTGAAGTTACTAATGCCTTCATATAGATGACAATATGAGATCGTGGCACCGAACTGATGGAAGGAGTGGAGGCAGTGATACACATAGTAGTGGGACACGTGTCGATCTATGATAGGTCGGAAGAATTAGCGTCTCCTACTTCTTAGTTTGTGGCTTGACTTGTTTCCTTTTATAACTGCTAGGTTGTGCATATCAATTTTGTTGAATTAATGCTTAGCAAATCCACAACGATAGTAAATGTTTAGATACAAATGAAACAAAATTGTAATCGAATCGATCGAAGCCTCAACCCGACTAAGTGATAGACAAATGATGCTTCTAATGCCATACTACTTCAAATCGAACACTCAGTTGGGCCTCATATTGAACACTCTTGCTGGGCTCGATTCACTCTGATTGTAATCTAGATTCCTCATTTTGGGCCTTATTGAACGATTTGGGCCTGACCTAATTGTACCCCAATAGTTAGAGCCCATTCCTTAGTTGATGTAATTAATCATAGGAGTGAATTAATTCAAAACAAGCCCTAAACTCTAGTTTAACGACACATAATTTTGGTTAAAGCTTAGGTTTACACTATGACTATCGACCTTCCTCAAGAAAACTTGAGTCTTAACTACCCATTACACGTGGTGCATTATGAGTGGAGGATCCCAAAATTTCTCTATACTACTGACGTCAATACTTGGTTTGAAGAGACAACACCTCAATTTGAGCTAAAAGTCTAAAAGAAGTCTAATTTCATCCATTAGATCATTTTTTTGAGATCCAATCCAAGCTGTCAAGCATTAATCTCAGACAATATAATAGAAACCCTTTCTCTCTCCCATTTCATTCTTACTTTCCCTTCAAACTCAGGCATTTTCATTTTGAGTTTCCCAAGCTTTCCCTCTGATTCTTAGGCGAGATTCTTCTCTTTCTCTTTATTTTCTTGTGATTTTCTTTCCGTAGGTTTTATTTTCTAGCAATTTTGAGTATTTTAATTCCATTTTGACCTATTTTTTAAGGAATTCTCAAGTTGTTGAGTTTGTTTGGTTCCTACGGGTTAGACCTTCTAAGAACTGCTACAAAACTCTTTAAATCTCACATCCTTTCATTTTTAGATCTTTGTAGCCCTAGATTTTTTTTTTTCTGTTTGTCATAAAAATATTTTAAAGAAAGTGATCGATATTAGTTCTAATTCGAGCGAAGGTAACAACCCTTAGGTTAGCAATGATGATAAGGAAATCGACAAATGGATCCTAGAACAGTCGAGGATCGAATCGACTTCTAGAGCTGGTGGTGCAGGAAATAGCAAATAAGCAAAAGGCATCACTGAAGCTAAGAGAAGAGATAAACCTATGGGCCTTCCAATTGAAATGAAGAGATCGAAGGGTTTGAAAAGAGTGTGTATAGATCTCCAACATAAAGGGTTTCATTGTTTCAAAAAAACCCATAATCAACTCTTACTAATGAAGATCTTTCAAGCATTAAGACTAAGTATAGGATTCTTGCTTTTGTCGAACTTTGACTCCCTTACAATGACGTGAGAACAGATTCCCAAAACGATGGATGGTTATGTGTGTATGTTAAGTGGTCCAAGCTAGGGCTTCAACTGCCACTCCCCGAGTTCATTCTTGAAGTTGCATCTCACTTACAGAACTTAGTGACACAACTTGGGCTAAACAGGATACGATTACTCCTTACTCTAATCGTACTTATCGAAGATGTAGGAATCCACTTTACTAGAGAAGACTTCGTTCGATGTTATTGTTTAAAGCAAAACAATAAAAATAAGGGGCAGTTCTAGTTCGTCTATTGGCAATCAAAGCGCATTATTGCTGATTAGGGTTAACGTAAACAGGAATTAGGAAGAGAGATCACTAGTAGAAATTGTAGATTACAGGATGGTTTAAAGCTGTCATGGTATGTTTTTATGACGGTTTAAAAACCATCGTGTAATCGTCTGTTATAGTACCAACGAGACTTTTTACGACGGTTTTTAACCGTCGTGGATTCCTTATTTTGGTGAGGTTATGGGATCTTAGGACGAGGCTACCACGAAGGTTTTCACTAAAAACCATCATGAAAAGCTAAGCTTACACGACAGTTTTTATGAAAACCATCGTGGAAGTCCTTTCACGACGGTTTTTGTAAAAACTATCGTGAAAGGCCTTCCACGATGGTTTTTTTAAAAACCGTCGTGGAAGCCCTTTCATAATGGTTTTTATGAAAACGGTTGTGTAAGACTCTTGTTTCACGACCGTTTCACTAAAAACTGTCATAAAAAAATTAGTCTGAAGTTAAAAAAAATTACCAGAATTTTTGGTTTCCCAAGGGATGAATGGTCCCGTGTTTTCACCATTAATACATGACCTAACTTCATAATCACATAATTATATTGAACTATAAATTTTTTTCAAAATCATAAATATATTTACATTGTAAAGTGATATACTCCTTTCATGCTTGCATAATAGTTGATGGATTTTTGGTGTCTAAGTCCATGCATGCTATCATGTGTGAGGTAAAGAAAGAAAAACAAAAATAAATAATTAACAAAAATAATGAAAATAAAATTAATTAACTAAAACACAAACACAAATACAAATGCACAATCATAGAAGCTTTTCATCAAACATATGGTGGGCATCACAATAATACTTAGACATCACAAACATATAATAAGTAACCTATTCGCACACCAAAATGCTAAATGTTGTTCAAAGTTCTTTCAAACACCAAATACAAGTAACACACACTAAATGAAAAATAACAAATTAATATAACTAATATTAAAACTAAAACTAAAGATAAATAACACTAACATAACCAAATAATACTAAGTTTAGAACTAACAATAACGCTAAAACTAAAAGTAATAGTTTGAAATTTACCACCGGCGGTGGAGTCGGTGGAATGGCAAAGGACAAGTCAAACGATAGTGGAGTCAGTAGAATGTCAAGGGATGAGGATGAACGGTGGTGAATGGTGTCGGGTTTGTTAGGTGGGTCGTGAAGAGAGTGATAGAGGAATTTCAAAGTCGGTGGAATGCCATGGGGGTTAGTTTCGTCGTTGGCTAGGTCATGGGGGGAGGAGTTAAAGAGAGAAAGGGGTTTGAGAGTTGGCCATGTCGTTGGCGCTGGATTAAATTTCGGTGGGATACTAAAAATTTTGAACATGCAGAACATTTCATGACAGTGTTTAGTAAAAACCGTCGTGAAAGGTCTCCTTCCACGATGGTTTTTACAAAAACCATCGTAGAAGGTCCTCATGTTTAAAACTTTTAGAATGTCGCCAAATTTTACCTTTCACAACGGTTTTTATAAAAACCATCATGAAAGGTTTGTATGTTTGAAATTTTTAGTTTCCCGCCCAAATTTAACCTTCGTGAAAGATTAAATTTTGGCGGGCTACTAAAAATTTCAAACATGCAGAACCTTCCACGACGGTTTTTGTAAAAATCGTCGTGAAAGGTTTAATTAGGCAAGATACTAAAAATTTCAAACATCTAAACCTTCCATGATGGTTTTTATAAAAACCGTTGTGAAAGATTGAATTTTCTAAAGATTAAATTTTTTAAAGATTTTAAAACCTTCCACGACAGTCTTTATAAAAACCGTAGTGAAAGGTTTAATCTTACACGACGGTTTTTTAAAAAACCATCGTGGTCGCTCCCACCAATACCATGATGGTTTTTGTATTTGCAGGCATAACTTGTCGCATTTTTTTCCTTATTACGATGGTTTTTGAGAAACAGTCTTTAAATAAAGGTCGTATAATCTTGAATTTCTTGTAGTGGATACTTCTTCATGCCTATCAACAGCCAATCTATCGTGTTGACTACTCGATTTCCATTTTCTTTTGGTCATATAGGTAAGTCTCGACATATTTCATTCAATTTAGTCATTTTGATTAATCTTATGTTTCTTTTTTACCTTTGTAGGTTACAAGTTGAACCGTCTTGTTCCAATAGGAGAAAGGTTTCGAGAGAAGCTTGATGCCCCCATCACCTTGGAAAGATGCACTTCGGCTAAGATTTCTCACCTCGATCAACTCAGGAAATCTTCAATTTGGAGAACCTTCAAAGAAATTTGCACAGGTATCCCTATTCTTTTTCCTGATCGATTTGATTGGATTTTTATCTGCCATGATACACTTTAGCAATTATATGGTCTATCAAAATAGATTACTGCTCTCTCTCTGAAGACGTTCTGCTCATAGAAGCCACTCTATCCTCAATAAAGATCATATTTCCCTTGATGGAGGAGGTGATGAAGAGGAAGGCTGCTATAAGAACTGTGACAAAAAAGAAGAAAAGAGGCGAGACGAGTGAATTCGACATCTAATATAAACAGAAAACTCCTACCCTATTGACAAACACTTCAAATCTTCCCCCGCCTCCCCCATACGACATTCAGCCCCCAATGTTGAAGAAAAAAAAAGTAGTTAGGCCTTCTAAAGCCGATGAGAATGTCGATGATAGAGCTGTTGATAAAGTGCTCGACGTTCTTGAGGATGTGAGCATCTTGAAGGATAAAGAATCAACTCTAAAGGCTACAAAAAGTTTCAACTTTGCTAATGATGAAAACAAATTTGGGGGTAGATCCCTTTCTTGGCTTTGCAATGAATCAATTTTAATTCTTAGGTAGGGAAAATTAAACAAATCTCGCTTCGACTCAATTTGTTTTTCTTAGTTCCTGTATTTAATCTTATGTTAGTCTTGCATTTTGTAGGCCCTTTAGTTGCATAATATTTTTGTCAACAAGGCTGTGTACAAAAACAAGAGGATCAACGAAGAAATTAAAGAGCTGTAAGAAACACTAAGGGGAGTTGAACCTGAGAAAGATGATGTGATGAAGGAAAAGAATGAAGCCATAGATGCATTGGCTAAATCAAACAAAAAGGTTCTCAATCTAAGCAGCATCCTTCATTTGGAGAAGGAGGAGAATGTTCAACTGAGGAAGGAGGTGGAGGAAAAGACTAGAGAAATCGAGGAGGTCAAAGAGCAACTTCTTGACATCTATAGCGAGTCAACTATCAGGATGAGGCTAGAGACTCTAAAAGAATTCAAAGAGCACTAATTTCAAACATGGACATTGATGTCATGGTAGCAAAACTTGAGCAGCTTCTAACTCTAGATGCTGACTTTGCGATTGAAGAAGTTGATACGGCCGCAACGGCTCTAGGAACTGCTACAGACAAAATCTCAACAATGAATGAACAAGCTACCTGTTGCCCTAGATACTATGGATTAGATGCTTCCTCTTTCTATTTTTTTTTTGTTTTGTACTATAATGAACAACTTTCTTATGACAGTTTGAATCAAAATGCAAAAAAAAAAAAAATTGCCTATAATAATTGTGTATATTTTTTGTACTGATCCCCCTTCAAAGTTTCATTCATAAAATAATTAAACATTGAATTCTTTAAGTTGGCCAACAGTCAACCTAGTACAAAATATTACTATTTTAATAGAATTATGATGAAATATGTTTATCTAGTACATTTTTCTTAGTAAACATAAATCGATAGAATTGGCTCAAAAACCATTAAGCCATATAAATGATTCAATGAGTCATAGACCAATCGTGTAAGGTAAATCGAGGGCCGAACAAGCTTAGCAAGGCCACAATGATGTTGATTGTGATATGAGCCATGAAGATGGCGAGCCATGAAGATGAGTACATCAAATCCAATGTGATATGAGCCCTGAAGTTAGCAAGCCATGAAGATGGCTATTGTGAGTCAAATGTTGGATGAGTTTATTGAACCCAATGTTGTAACATGAGCCATGATGGCGAGCTATGAAGATGGCCATTGTGAATCGAACATTGAATGAATATATCGAACCAATGTTGTGACACGAGCCACGAAGATGGTGAGCCATAAAGATGGCGATGATGAATCAAACATTGGATGAGTATATCAAATGAAATGTTGTGACATGTGCGACGAAGTTGGTGAGCAATGAAGACGGTAATTGTGAATTGAACATTGGATGAGTATATTGAACCCAATGTTGTGACATGAGCCATGAGCAAAATGGTTGTTGAAATGATAACGTGGCTGCACTTGTTTATAAAACATGAGTTGCCTTCATACCCATGTGTAGGAATCAAGTTGGATGTATTTCAAGTTACAAGTCTATGCTCTTTACAGCCATTGCCATACTTCAACTGTTGTTCAGAAATTATATCGGCGATCAACATACTACACAACGAGTCGAACAATACTACAAGAAACCTCAAAAACAAAAATGTTTAGTTTACAAACTTGCTATAATAAAGACTAAACATGGTACTTCCTCAAGTGATGGGCATTCTAGGTCTTGCTGATGATTGAACCATCGAGTCTCTCTAATTTGTAAACCGCCGCATACGATGGCTAGGATTTGGTATGGACCTTCCTAGTTAGTGGCTAATTTCTCAGCATTTGCCTCCTTCGTATTTTGAAACACCCTTAATAGTACAAGGTCTCTTGCTAGGAATTTTCTGATTCTAACCTTTGCATTATAGTACTAGGTAACTGCCTATTGATATCGACCAAGGCGGTAGAGAGCATTCTTTATCTTTTCATCGACCAAGTCTAGTGCATTCCTCACATTTCATCATTCATCCCCTCGTTGAGAAGAGAGTAGTCAATTCGAAGGTCTCGAGCAACAACCTTAGTAGAGATCATGATCTCTATCTAATAAATGAAGGAGAATGGTGATTCACCAGTCGCACGCCTTGTGGTTGTTTGCTAGGCCCAGAGAACTATTGAGAGTTTTTCAACCTAACACTTTATACTTGCCTCAAGTTTCTTCTTCAAGTTTGTGACAATCATCTTGTTCGTTGCTTCAGCTTGCCCATTCCCTAACGAGTGCCTAGGAGTTGAAAAGCTTAAAATAATGTCTCAATCATGGTAGAATTTCTTGAAGGAAGTGGAGATGAACTATGAGCCATTGTTGGTGACAATTTTCCTAGGAACTTTGTATCGACAAATGATGTTTCTCCATATGAATCATTTGACATCATGCTCTTTACTATCTACAAAAGCTTCAGCTTTGCCCCATTTAGAAAAAAATAATTTGTAAAAGTGAGAAGGTACTTAACCTGTCTAAGCGCTAGAGGGAAAGGTCTAACTACATCCATCGAATACTTCATGAAGGGATATAGCAAACTAATTGATGAGAGTTCTTTGACAGGCTGATGAATGGCTGTCACATGCCTTTGGCAACTATCACATTTCTTGGCAAAGTTTTCAAAGTCACTCTACATGGTCGGCCAGTAGTAGACTTATCTTTTGATCTTGTTACATAGGGATCTCCCTCTTGAATGATTATTGTATTATCCTTCATGGCTTGTACATTAACTTTGTGACAAAATTATCCAGCACTTATGTCTTCAACATAGTTTGAGGCTTTTACTCGATGTTGAATTCTGTGAGTTCAACTGCCTATTTTGTCAACCTCCCTTAAACATTTGATTTATATAAAATGGTTGGCATTGTGTAAGTCAAGAGTACTACAACCATGAGGCCTTGGAAACATGGGCGTAATTTGCGAGTAGAAATGAAAAGTGCAAAAGTGACATTCTTGATAATTGAGTATCTTTTTTTAGTGTCCAACAAGTTGTGACTGAAAAAAATACAGGCTTCTGGATCGAGTCTTCTTCCCTTACCAATATGGAGCTCACTTCTATTTCTAAGACCACTAAATAGAGATATAGTGGTTCTCCATCCTTCAATTTTGACAAGAATGTTGGGGTTGAGAAGTATCTTTTCAAATCTTAGAAAGCCTGCTCGTGTCGATTGTCCAAGTCAAACTTTGTGTTTTTTTTAACAGCTGAAAGAAAGGCAAATACGTGTCTGATGAACGAGCTATGAATCTACTTAAAGCTATGGCATGTCTGGTCAACTTTTGGATATCTCGCTTGCTTCGTGGTGATGCCATTAGTTGAAAAGCCTTTATTTTGTATGGATTCGCCTCGAGCCCATGCTTCGTTACTAAATATCCCCAAAACAAACAGCTGGTAACCCCGAAAGTAAACTTTTATGGGTTCAACTTCATGTTGTACTTTCTCAAGACGTCGAGTTCAATTGCCTATTTCGTCAATCTCCTGTAAACATTTTATTTATATAAAATGGCTGGCATTGTGTAAGTCGAGAGTACTAAAATCATGAAGCCTTGGAAACATGGGTGCAATTTGCAAGTAGAAATGAAAAGTGTAAGAGTGACATTCTTGATAATTGAGTATCTTGTTTTAGCGTCCAACAAGTTATGACTGAAAAAAATATAGGCTTCTGGATCGAGTCTTCTTCTCTTACCAATACAGAGCTCACTTCTATTTCTAAGACCACTAAATAGAGATATAGTGGTTCTCCATCCTTCAATTTTGACAAGATTGGTGGGGTTGAGAAGTATCTTTTCAAATCTTAGAAAGCCTGCTCGCGTCGATCGTCCAAGTCAAACATTGTGTTTTTTTTTAAACAGCTGAAAGAAAGGCAAATATATGTCTGATGAACGAGCTATGAACCTACTTAATGCTATGGCATGTCTGGCCAACTTCTGGATATCTCGCTTGCTTCGTGGGGATGCCATCAGTTGAAAAGCCTTTATTTGGCATGGATTCACCTCGAGCCCATGCTTTGTTACTAAATATCCCCAAAACAAACAGCTGGCAACCCTAAAAGTAAACTTTTATGGGTTCAACTTTATGTTGTACTTTCTCAAGACGTCGAAGCATTCCTATAGATGTTTTACATGAAGATGAGCATACAAAGACTTTAACAACATATCGTCTATACAAACTTCCATTCTTTTACCGATTTTTTTTTAGAACATCATGTTGACAAGCCTTTAATAGGTCGCTCCAACATTCTTCAATCTAAATGGCATAACTTTAAAGCAGAAAATACTATGCTAAATGATGACGTGGTTTTTTCTTGATCTTTAAGGGGCAAAAGGATCTGATTGTAGTTGGAGAATTTGTTGAGAAAACTTACGATGTCATGACTAGCGTTTGTATCCATGAGACGATCAATGTGTGACAACGAATAGCTATCTTTTGGGTAGGCTTTATTCAAGTATATGAAATCTACATGCATTCGCCATTTCCCATTTTTCTTCTTGACTATCACAACATTCGCTAGCCAATCTGGGCATTGGAATGGACAAATAAATCCGCTTCTAGCCAATGCCTGACTTCTTTTTTCACAATATTATTCTGCTTAACTTCCAATCATCTCCTCTTCTGTCACATGGGTCAACGGTTTGGGTCGACATTGAGATGGTAAGAGATGATACTGGGATAGATTCTAGCCATATCTGCATGGGACCATGCAAAATAGTCTTTGTTAGCTTTCAAAAAACTTATCAAAAAAGACTTTACCTCTGTATAAATCTATAAGCCGATATTCACTGTTCTATGCTTACGTTTAGGGTCAATCTAAACCTCATCCAACTATTGAAGTACTAGTCCCTTTGTTCCTGATTGCTCAAACCTTTTTGATTGGCTCATATGTAATTGCTATAACACTGGTTTCTTTTGTTTCATCGCTGTCAAATAGTAGCTTCTTACTACATCTTGGCTTCCATAGATTTCTCATATTCCTCACTTCATTGGAAATTGGATTTGCTGGTGATAAATAGATGGGAGTGTCTTTATAGAATGTATCCAAGGTCGCTCGAGGATCATGTTATATTTGCAAGGTCAGTCCATGATGAGGAAGTTTTGCATCCTATTTTCTCCTACAACATACATTGGTAACTTAATTTCCTAACGCTGTTATGGCTTCCCCATTGAATCCCACCAGTGTAGTGATTGACTTCTTTACTTTTTTTTCTTCAATGTCTATTTCTTTTAGCATTGAAAGAAATAGAAAATCTATCAAACTTCCATTATTGATGAGGTCTGTCGAGCCCTGACACTTTATGGCTTCAAAAAGATATGTTTTCGTCCAACTATTCAATCGTCAAACTTCTAGTTGCTTAACTCGCTCTTCTTTAGTGTGCTATCCTCTAATTAACACAATCTTCGCTATAAAAAAAGCCCCACAAATGACTCTGATCACTCTCCTAACTAGTGGTGGCGGTGGTGTCTTTTCCTTGGCTGGGCAATTCTTTAATCTACTTTGCTTGCAATCCAACCCATATGTCCATCTTTCTTGCTCAGACGGGTACTCCCTTAGGTGTCCCTTCTTCGATAGTTTGCAGACCCCTAAGTGTTCTGTGCCTTGGTGCAACTCATAGTACTTTATGTTGTCGCAAGACTGGATGAGGGCCATTTTGTTTGGCCATTTAACATAGTCCTTCCCTTCTAACTGTGCAATTTATTCTATTAGGGATATGTTAAAAGCATATCTGAGTGGCAATAATGGCCTGCTTATACCTTAAGGCCATTCTCTTCCCGATAGCGTCCTCATTCGTCATCTTCGATCTAGTCATGCCGTTGGCGGTTTATGAACTTTTTTGTTTTTCTCCTTTTTTCTTACTATCTCTCACTCACATCGCTTATTCTCTTCTTCAAGATCGATCCATCCTTTGGCTCTATTTAGTGCCTCTTGAATCATTTCTAGTATTCTGAGCATATGCTATTTTTGAATGAAGATTTATGCAAAAGTTCTTTGTTTAGAGCCTCGTGAGTCGTTCCATCTTCTAGGTCTGAGATCTCAAAGATGGCTTTGCTGAATCTTTTTATGTAAGCCCTTAGAGATTCTCCTGGGTTCTAAACTACTAACCAAAGGTCTTTGGTTGTTTTACTAGTCTCAATATACACCGAGTAAGTTTTGATGAAAAAGTTTGTCAACTCTTCAAAGTTGTCTATCGTTCCAATGGGCAAGTTGTTGAACCACCAAAGTGTTGGTCCTTTGAATCTCTATGCAAATAATTTGCACATCATTTCCTCCAATATCAAATCTAGAATGTTGGTTGCACTAATCACAATCTTATATTATAAGAGGTGATCCATTGGGCCGACGGTTCCATCGAAGCACGCAAAAACTAGGTTTTCATATTTGGGAGGGACGTAGAAGTAATCCTTCTTATAAATGGGGTCTCGTGAACATTTTTTGAGATGTAGTCAAGCATAGGGGTGTTACTTATGGCTTTGGAAACTTTCTGGTTGATTTTTTCTTTGACAATTTTGGTGTTCTAGTCAAGCATGTCCTTCATCATCTGTTGGACATCCTCGGCAATTAATAAGGTCAGCATCTAAACAACCTCTACTCATGTAACTCACTTAATTTCTTCATACTATCCATTGGATGTTTGAGAATTTTGTCCGCTCATGCTTTGCTCAGCGTTTGTTGCCCATGTTGCAGGTGTTGTTGTAATCATGGTTGCTGGTGTCAGTGCGGGGGTCGAGTATAATGATTGTATCCTCCCAATGGGACTATAAGAAGGTTGTTTGGTTGGAAGTGGTGTTTGGAACTGTCATTATGCTGTCGTCATGGTTGGAAATGTCAAATACCTATAGTACGGGTAATAGAATGAGTAGGCCATCAACTGGGAGTTCTAGTAGCTGATTTGACTCTTAAGAGTACTATTTTTGATGTTAAGTTTTCTTAGTCTTTGATCGCATTCCTAAGAATGCCATCTGCTCATGGGTATCTTTTTTGATGTTTCTACCTCTGTAGCGAGGATATCCATTTGCTAGTTTTCCTAAGGCACGGTTTGAGTTTCCTAGTTTAGTGTGTTGGGCGTGTTCTGGTTGTCTATGTTGTCTGCCATTTCCTATGATGAAGCTTAAAAATCCTAGAGTTGGCGATTTAAAAGCCCCATGGTGGGCACCAAACTGTAGATGTTGGATCTACAATTAAACATAAATGTGTTAGATCAATTTAATATTTAGTATTTAAGAGTTTGGGCCCTCAGATCACCGTTATTAGGATCCGTTTTAGCTTCATAGGACTATGTTAAAAAATAATTACAACAAATAAAATTGAACCACACTGAAAAATAAATGATACCATAAGCATAGATTTATAGTGGTTCACTCATGAGAGCCATGTCCACTTTCTTCACTATGGATGAATAAACTGAGTACAAATTACAAGATGTTTGAGAGAAATGATGGAAAGATTAGTAAAAGATATGAGTGTATTTCTACAAAGTTTCTATAAAGTTCCTCATATATCTCTCTAGTGAAGTTGTTGATGCCTTTATATAGACGATAGCATGAGATTGTGAAGCCAAACTAATGGAAGGAGTGAAGGCAGTGATGCATGCAGTAGTGGGACACGAGTCGATTTATGATAAGTAGTAAAAATCAGGCTTTTCCTACATGTCAGTTCATGACTTGACATGTTTCTTCTTGTAACTACTAGGTCGTGCATGTTGATTCTGTCGAACCAACGCTTATCAAATCTATAATGACAATGAATGTTTCGATACAAATGAAACACAATTGTAATCGAATTGTCCTTGATTGAATCGATCGAGGTCTCAACCTAACCAAGTGTTGAACAAATGATGCTTCTCATGCCAGACTGCTTTAAATCGAACACTCTTGTTGGGCCTCAGATCAAACACTCTTGCTAGGCCTGATTCGCTCTGATTGTAATTCATATTTCTCATTTCGGGCCTTATTGAATGATTTAGGCCTGACCAAATCACACTCCAACACTTTCTTAATGTCGTTGTGCTTTTTTTAAAGTGATTTTTTCATGGACATATAATCTATCTCTCATTTAACATAAATAATTTTTTCTAAAAATATATTAAATAATAAAAAATAATATTTTTTAGCATTTCAATTTATAAATATTACATAAGTTAACCTTAAAATTAAAATTATAAACATGCTTACTAATACAAATTAGGGTTTAGGCAACTATAATTAGATGATGCTTTAGTGAGAAACCATTATCTAAAGTCACATGGCATTTATTGGCATTAATGTCACGTATTTTACACTATGGTTTCTTAAGAACCATCATATAAAGATATAAATTAGACAAAAATGGGAAATCGCCATGTAATATTATTTATAATCCCACCTCTCAAAAAATAAAACCTAACACTTTTAGTGTTGTCATCTCCCTCTCTCTCGCTCTTACTCTCCTTCATCATTCTTTCTAATCTCCATCACCCTTTTCTCCATCATCTTCCTCTCTATGAAGCTCCAAGGCGAAGCCCCACCGCGAAGCCCAGAGGTAAAGCCCCACAATTGCCACACAACGCCCCACCATCGCCACCGCAAAGCCCTACCATCACCACTACGAAGTCTCAAGGTGAACCCCCAAGACCTCTCTATCATCACCACGAACAATGAGCCCAAAGTATGTCCTTTTTCCTTCCCCTTTTATGTTATAATGCCAGCTCAAACAATTTTTATTGTTTACTTTTTGAATTTTTTCGTGCTGATTTTAATGAGAAATTGAGGTAGATTTCACCACGGTTATTTGCAAGACTTTAAACTACAATTTTCTATAAAATTGTTGTAATTAGTAATTAGGTTTTTATATTTAGAATTTGTGAATGAAAACATTGTAATTAGGAATTGGTAAATTGTTTCTAGGTTAATTTAACCTTAGTTTTAATTATTGTGTTAGTTTTAGTTTCATAAGATTTAGTTTTAATGTTATTAGTTTTTATGCATTTGTTTAAGTTTATATGTTATTTTTATTTTCATTATAGTTTGGTTTTATATATATGTTGGTTTTGGAAATTTAATGTTTGTTTTTGTTTTAATTATATGTTAGTTTTCTTGTTATTATTAGTTTTAATTATATGTTGGTTTTAACTAAATGTTTATTTTAATTCTAATTATATAGTTATTTTAGTTTTAATTATATGTTGTTTTAATTATAAGTGTTACTGCTTAAGAATATTTCAAAATGTAGGAGAACAAATTTGTTGATATGGTGGGGGAAATGACTGGATAAGATGATGGTTATGAGCACTGGGAAAGAGGGCCATTTAATCCAGATATGGATGGAAAAAAAAAAAGAGCAATGTTGATGAAGAAATGTCAAAGTTGAAATCAAAAGGTGTAAAAATACGAGTCCAATTCGATGAAAAATCAAGTTCTTGGTAAAGAGGGGGATGAGCACGTCCCGATAACAACAAAGGATTGGAGAGAAAAAAGAATTAGCACAATGTCGAACATGTTTGGAAGGTGTTATTACATCCTTCATCGTTCCTGACGCCATGAAGAAGAAGTTGATGATAAGCGTTGGTAAGATGGCCAAAGAATTTAGGTACAACCTAAAGAAGGCTTTCACTAAAGGCCATGAAAATGACCCAATGTTTTCAAGCTCCCTGCAAAAATAGTTAAAAATTATCCTTCTATTAGTTAGGTCCAATAGAGGGATTATGTGAAATACAAACTTAGTGAAGAGCAAATAAGGATGTCGAAACAAGAAAAAGAGAGAAGAGCTGAGTATGATCTCGAGCACTCAACGGGTCGTTCGGAATATCCAAAAGCAAAGCGTGAATAAGTAAGTAAAATTAGTTTACCTCATTTATATAAAACTTTGTAATCTCCTTTATATAATTTAAACAACCTTACCATTTAATGTAGATGAGAATAAACAAAACCACTACACCTCCTCCTTGTAATGTTATTTGGAATTTTATTTGACAAAAGAATGATGGAACTTTTAAAAATCCAAGATGCGAAGAGACTGGCCAAAAAATTGTAAGTTACTTAGTCTTTTTAACCTTTAGTATTTCAAAATTTATATTATCCATGGTTGAATTTAACTTGTATCAATTCGTGATAAATAAGGCAAATATGAGGAGCAAGCCTCCCGAGGAACATTTCAATCACAGGGATGAGTGATGTATTGAGTGTCGTATTGGGTAATCTGGAACATTTGGGGTGGGTGCTAGGTCAATCTAAGTTTATGAAGCAGTTCCAATATTTTTATTCCACTCGAAGTTCAAAGTCCAATGCAAAAGTGATCGAACTGCGTAAGAAGGTTGAAATGATGAAGGCTAAGATTCTCTAGTGGCAGTGATTATGAGAAGTCAAAATCAAGGGTATTCTTCCTCCTATGTGGAAGAAAATGTGGTGCCTATGGTAGAACAATGCACATGTGCAAAAGCAAGTTCCACAGCTTATACCGTGTCAACACGACTTGCGGAGTTACCCTCATCAAGTCTCGATGAGGGTGAATCCTATCTTCTTCTATTACCATCAACACCTGAAGAAGGTAGAGCTCTTTAATTTTATGTCATTGAGGGGGGAAGGGTGTGCATGGATGCTCTTCCCACACAAATAATTTATTGTAGGACAGTTATAAAGGTAACGTGTGAGTTGCAATCCAAGTTTGTTTTATGATGGATGTGCCTTTACCTTTCCTAACTAAGGACAATAAGGTCATGAGTGATGCCCTTGGAGGGTTTGTTGCTTGACCCATTAGATGGATTTAGTTAGGGTCATAAAGTCAAAGTAGCAATGCTCCGATTGACCGACACCATCATTGGGGCAAAGAGCCCATGGGTCCTATTGACCAGCCAATCAAAGGCAATCCTATAAAGAAATTGAGTAAGAAAAAGAAGCAACAAATAGAGGATGCAATAAGGTGATACAGCCAATGGATGCTTAGGAAGGATTATCTTCAAACACGGCTTGCCCGTTCTCTTATTTGATGAATTCCATGGATGACTCCAGCATAATTACAATTATGTTGCCTTTTGACATCGCCCAAATAGAAAATGAACCCCTATACATCACTGTCAATGGTATTGATTGGTTTGTTGGCTTCATTCAAATTAGTGTGTCATGTATCCTGGTATACATGAGGTATTTAACTGGCTATATCTACACTTTATTTTTCTAACTTATTACATGTCATCATCTAAGAATATTTGTATTTTTGTATGTAGTTTCTTATGACAATATTGCCAAACATTCAATTTACACAACTTGTATGGCTTTGTCAACCCCTACATAACCTCTTGCGTGCTTGGCATGTCAAGCTTTTGGTGCAAGATCGAGCAAATTTGCTCTGTGACTTTTTGGGGAAAGTAGAATTTGACAAGCATTACTTAATGCCATATAACAGTAGACATTGGATATTGGCCCTTGTTTTACCCCAAAAATATCAGATTTTATGGTTCGATCCACTTGATCAACTAGTATGCCCTGACTTCAGCCAAATGATTCAATTGTAAGTAATATATCTTATTATTGCTAGCAAATTTATGTTATCTATCTATTGATTGATTGCATTTTTAACGAATTGTATTTAGGGTCTTTAATGCATGAAAATTAAAAACAAGAACTCAAGTGTCTTCAATAAGCCGTATAGACTCACTAGTTTTTTATGACCACAACAAGCAAGCATTCAAGTATAAATATAGTTTTAACTGAAAATACAATTATTGTTATCTAAATTAATATATTCTTAACATCGTTTGTAGAATATACCCCTACAACAAGGAAACCAAATATATGGCTATTTTATGATAAGGTACAATAAAGATATCATCATGAGTTTATTTTTTTTCGGGGGGGGGGGGGGGTCACAAGTCTTGATAAGCCAAGAGTTTTATATCAAAGAACATTTGATTAAGGTTTTGGATAAATGGGGAAGGTTTATAGAAAAATTCATTGATCGACGATAAACTGATCTTGTATAAGTTTGTTTTCTTATATATGTGGTGTTATATCTTGGTATAGTTTAAATTTTTATCAATTATTGCTAGCTAATTTATGTTATCAATGAATTGTGAGGCTAATAAAAACAATTAGAATATGGGAAGGCCACCTGTGGGTAAACAAAATAAAGCTTGAACATTCGGCTTTGAAGTTGCTACTAGACGACGGTTTCTAGCATAAACTGTCATCTAAAAAAGATACTAGACAACAGTTTTCGATAAATACCATCGTCTAATATTGTACTGCTCTTGCCACGAGAGGTTTAGATTTACATTAGATAATAGTTTAACTGTCGTCCAATACCATTACATATTATGACTATAGATTAGACGACGGTTTTCTATGACCATCGTCTAATCTTGAGATGATAGCTTATTATTTTATGGAATTTTGGTCATTAGCAGACCAAGGAAGATGGTTAACTATTCCTCTTTTTATTTACTATGTAATTATTTGATGATTCTAAATTAAGCAACATTAATTTTTATTATACTTCATATTTCTTTATTGTAGGCATAATCTTATTTGATGATATTACTTGTGAACATGTCAATATTTGCCATCATCTTCATTGGCTAAGGTAAACTATCTCAATTCTAACCTTTTTTCCCCTACATATTAGGTATTTGATCTTGAAATTTCATGATTTTTGTTCAAATTTTATTCTAGCTAAATACCTTCTTGGACGTGGTGTTGGTCCTTTGATAGCCAACAACTTAGGGGCACCTACTTTTTTGATTATGCAGACAAGGATGAGTCTTTTTCTTTAAATGTTCTCTTTTGAAATTCTTTTTTTTTCTGTCTTTTGTTAGACGTGTATGCCCTAAGGAGTAAAAATATAATACGTTTTTGGAGACATTTTTATCAATAAAAAATTTATTTATTATTTACATACCAAATCTCTTTATGTTCACATTTATTGAATGTATGTTAAGCAAACAATAGTCTGAGACTGTGAGTCTAAACCTTTAAAAATTAGGCATATGATGAACAGATTATACGGAAGACGTGATTCTTAAGATGACGGTCTAAATTATAAGATCCGCAATCGAGGGAATGAAGTTAGGCGCTTTATTCATGTAAAGATTGTTATGTTGTCTATATCCTTATTGGGAGATGGTTTGTCTTGGCCATCAGAGGTGGACTCCGCGAATTGAAACATTGGCACATTGTCATAGGTGACGATGTGTTGGATTGGGACATAAAGTGAATTGATTTGGATTAATAATTATGTCTCGGTAAATCGATTCACTTTAGACAATCATTTGTATTGTATCTTAATCCTGAGATAAATAGTAGCTTGTTATCTTGACTCGTGTCTTTTGATGTACGAAAGGGTGACGCCCACATTTTAATAATGGTATGCATGCTAGTACGTTGGAGGCATGACTTATGATGACATATACCTTTTATTCATACATATGGAATCCATAGTTCCTCCTTAAGAGTAGTGATATCCTCTTATATGTGATATCCTGTAATTGAAAAACTAGAGTGCTTAACCATTTGAATACATAAGTGTAACCAAATGGTATACCATCTTTGGATGGTAAGTTTTTTTATGGTGAGATAATGGAACGTAAAATAAAAATAATCAAGAAGGTAAGACAGAACTTATCCTTAAGCCGATTATGAATAATCCTATAGGGATATGATACACTATGATATTCATGGAGACTTAGCTATGCGGTCTTCGTAATTCTATGTAGTTCGAGAGTGCAACTCTAAGCTTTTAGTGGAGTAGCGTTGGAGTTGATAATTATGAAATGTATATTTGGGATATTGGGTTTCATAATTATTGGGAGCTTGAACTATATAGGTCCATCAGGTCCCCTTTGCTAGCTCATAAAAATCTTGTAACGGTACGACGTGCTTTTCCAATAATTGGTGACTTATGTTAGATCTAGCAAATTGGCTAAAATTTGATAAAATCAAATAATTCATGCATGTTTATCGGTTGAATTAATTTTGTGATAAAATTAATTCAAGATAAACTTATTGAATTATTAAGATCAAATAATTTATGTCTGCTTATCGGTTGGATTAATTTTGAATTAATTCAAGATAAACTTGTTGAATTATCAGGAATATCTATTTTCCTAAAGATTATCTAGATATGACTGTTTTAATCAGATAACTTTTCTATCAGGTTATTTGAATTAAAACTGAGGCTCTATCCCAAGAATCTCGGGTGAAAAATAAAGATTCGCAAGGATAAAAAATTGTAAGTTCGGCAGGCCGATCTTAAACTTCGGCCTGCCGAAGGGACATGTTCGGGTTGTCAACTATGGGATTTTTTATCACATATTTTAGACGCAGATTTTATCAAATATTGATTCGAATTTGATTCTGATTCAAATTTTTGAGGCCTTATCTGATAAGGACTGACTTCTAGGCCCAACCTCTATAAAAAGGGAAGTGAGTCTCATTATTATTTAGATCAATTGTGAGATTAAGAGTGAAACTGTACTGGTGAAATTATTAAACTCCCTGAGAGCACTTATTCACAAATTATGAACACTAGCTTTGGGTTCTCTCAATTGGTTGGAAGGAGAGTCACCGGGGAAAGGCTGAACGACATGAGCCCACACTCATTCCAATCGTGGATAGAGAATAGCAAAGAAGACTAGTTGCTTGAGGTTCTTCTGGAACATTACTTCTCTTCATAGATTGCAGAAGTTCTTCAGCATTTAAAGGTTAGTAAGATTTGGTTAATTTATGCATATAGTGTGTCAAATTTATGTTTTGGAAAATTCTCTAATATAATTTTTTTTTTAAATTTCGCTACGTACTATTTTTTCAAAAATTAGTATCAGAGCCATGGTTTTTACATAAATTTACAAGTTTGCGATCATGCTATACATATAAATTATGTGATCTTGATCTCTCCTATGGTTGAATTTAATTTTATAGAGAGTTGGCACTCTAGGGTTTCTATATATTTTAATGTTGTCATGGATTATATGGTGAATATTTATTAATTAATTATGATTGATTAAATTATTATTTAATTAATTATTAATTAATTAATTTATGCTGGTTATGGTTCCTTAGAACTTAGAAAGTATATATAGGTTTTTCATGTAATTTGATGGTGGACTATCATCTCCGTCTAGGAATTATTATTTAATTTTAAATTTGTAACAATTTTGTAATTAAATAATCATTTGGAGAAGACGGATCTAGAAGATAGATGATGATGCTCCTAGGTATTTTCTATGTCTCTAATTTTATGTTTTTGAATTGTTGAAAATAAAATTGATAAATTGCATTAGAAACTGTATTTCTAAAAATGGTGGTTTTTGCTCGATTGGCATGCCACACCCTCCAATTCGGTAGGCTAGATGTGAGGTTCAACAGGCCATTAGTAGGGCAAAAACTAGGTGGCTCTAGCGGCAGGCCGAACTACAAGTTCGGCAGGCCGATTAGTCATGGACCTGCAGGCTGATCTGTCGAGATCGGTAGGCCGGTGGGTCATGACTGGTAAACCGATCACTCAGATCAGCTTGCCGACTGAGAGCTAGAAATTTTTCCAGAAAAAGTACAGTTTTTCAATGTAGTTTTAATTTTATTTTTGGGACAATTTTGAGAAACATTAAAATTTTGATATGACTGGAAATATAGAGTATTCGATTCATACAGGATTGAAGACTTAAAGATGGGCATTACATGAAGAAGGATACAGCTTGAGGATTCAAGGATAAATATTCAATATGTCTTGATTATTCTCTTGTAATCTTTGTTTTTTATTGTCTAGGGTGGAACCATAACATTACGATTATTTATTATTATCTTGCTTGTAGCTTTGCTTGATTGCTTTGTTTGTCTGTATTATAATATGATTTGTCATATATATTGATATCATGCCATATAAAATAGGGAGTGCCGCTCATTTAAAATTGTTCATGCATGTCTTTTAAAATAAAACCTTGATTTCAAAAAATTGAGTGGGAGAAGGTTTTCAAAGAGAGGACCTAAGGCCTCCATCGTTGGTACATAGGAAGAACATGGTGGTCCCAACCCTTAGGAAGGGATTTCTATATCATGTAGTAGATTGGATCTCCGAGAGAATAAGGTATTTTAGCATGATTTATGGTTGCACACCCTTAGGTGGTGATTATAAATCATCGATAAAATATTGAAACGATGATTATGCACTCATGTTAATTTTATTATTAACCTCCCCTAGGAGCTCTGTTAATAAAGTTAATAGCCAAAGAAACGATTATTAATATATGCTAGATCATACGGGTCTTGGATGGAATATATTAATCAGGAGGGGATCTGTGTTTCTGATTGAATTTGGTATAACTACCCTAGGAGCTTGTTAAATTCTGAGTCAGGAATTATCATTTTAAGGTTGTGATATTTTCAAGGTTTTGACACATAAACATATTTGCATGTTTTTAGATTATTGTGTTATCTTACTAAATTATTATGATATGTTTACTGATGTTTGGTATATGATTCTTTATTGTAGATTAAAAATGTCTAAAAATGCTTTATCTTCAATACTTGACAAAAACCAATTAACCGGAGAGAATTATAATGATTAGAAATGAAACCTAGATATCGTCCTCTCCTTTAAGAAACTAAAATTTTTGTTGACAGCCCCTTGTCCTCCCGAGCCTACGGGAGATTCCACCAACAATCAATTCCAAGTATATGATCGCTGGAAAGACGCAAACGATCAGGCCCACTATTATGTTATGGCTAATATGAATAACATGCTACAGGCTCAACATGAGGATTATGAGGCTGCTAAGCAGATCTTAGATAATCTAGAAGACATGTTTGGAGGCTAGGCCCTAACAAAACGGCAAAGGGCTCTTCGAAAACTCTTAAACTGTAAACAGAGACCAGAGACTTCTGTAAAGGAGCACATTATGTTGGTCATGGGTTACCTCGCTGAGGCACAAACCAATGGAGCTGACATCAATGCTAAAACTTAGATGACTATGGTCTTTGAGACTCTATCAAAGGAATTTATTCCATTTAGAGCTATATTCAATTTGAGTAATAGGCGGGATATGACCTTAACAGAGTTGATGAAATAGTTACAAGTTATGGAACTGCTAATTAGGGAGTCTCCTACTAGTGGAGAAGCCAATTTAGCGGTTACTTCTAGTTCCAATCCCAACTCTCGGAATGGAAAGAAACAATGGGCCAAAAATGGGAAGTCTTCTGTTCCTACTAACAACGAGAGCAAGAAGAAGAAGAAGAAGAACTTGAAGAAGATTAAGTGCTTCTTCTATGGGAAGGTTGGGCACATAAAGAAGCATTGCAAGGACTTTCTTTTCAAAGAAGGTAGGTGTGATCTTCTGTATTTAGAAACTCGTTTGGTTGAGGAATCCAGTGACATTTGGGTCATAAATTCCACTGCAACTAATCATGTTTGTGTTTCTTTGCAGGGGTTCAAAGAAACGAGAAGTCTGCTACGTGAAGACTTCACGCTTCAAAAGGGCGATGGATCCTTGGTCTTAGCGAAAGTAGTAGGAGATGTCCATCTTTATTTTGATAATTATAGGAATTTAATTTTACGAAATTGCTTTTATGTTCCTAAATTTAATTTTGCGAAATTATCAGAATTTAACTAGTATGCCATGACTTCAGCCAAATAATTCAATTGTAAGCAATATATCTTATTATTGATAGCTAATTTATGTTATCTATCTTTTGATTGATTGCATTTTTAACGGATTGTATTTAGGGCCTTTAATACATGAAATTTAAAAACAGGCACTCAAGTGTCTTCAATAAGCCGTATAGACTCACTAGATTTCTATGACCACAACAAGCAAGCATTCAAGTATAAATATAGTTTTAACTAAAAATACAATTATTGCTATTTAAATTAATATATTCTTAGCATCATTTGTAGAATATACCCCTACAACAAGGAAACCAAATATACGGCTATTTTATGATAAGGTACATGAAAGATATCATCATGATTTTTTTTTTTTTTTTCAGGGAGGTTGGGGTGGGGGGGGGGGGGGGGTGTGGGGTGGTCACAAGTCTTGATAAGCCAAGAGTTTTATATCAAAGACCATTTGATTAAGGTTTTGGATAAATGGGGAAGGTTTATAGAACAATTCATTGATCGACGATAAACTTATCTTGTATAAGTATGTTTTCTTATATATGTGGTGTTATGTCTTGGTATATTTTAAATTTTTATCAATTATTGCTAGCTAATTTATGTTATCAGTGAATTGTGAGGCTAATAAAAACAATTAGAATATGGGAAGGCCACCTATGGGCAAACAAAATAAAGCTTGAACATTTGGCTTTGAAGTTGCTATTAGACGACGGTTTCTAGCATAAACTATCATCTAAAAAAGATACTAGACAACAGTTTCTGATAACTACCATCATCTAATATTGTACTATTCTTGCCACGAGAAGTTTAGATCTACATTAGATGATAGTTTAACTGTCGTCCAATACCATTACGTATTACGACTATAGATTAGACGATGGTTTTCTATGACCATCGTCTAATCTTGAGATGATAGCTTATTATTTTAAGGAATTTTGGTCATCAACAGACCAAGGAAGATGGTTAACTATTCCTCTTTTTTATTTACTATGTAATTATTTGATGATTCTAAATCAAGCAAAATTAATTTTTATTATACTTCATATTTCTTTATTCTAGGCACAATCTTATTTGATGATATTACTTGTGAAAATGTCGATGTTTGCCATCATCTTCAATGGCTAAGGTAAATTATCACAATTCTAACCTTTTTTCCTCTGCATATTAGGTATTTGATCTTGAAATTTCATGATTTTTGTTCAAATTTTATTCTGGCTAAATACCTTCTTGGACATGGTGTCGGTCCTTCGATACCTAACAACTTAGGGGCGCCTGCTTTTTCATTATGCAGACATGGATGAGTCTTTTTCTTTAAATGTTCTCTTTTGAAATATTTTTTTCCTTCTTTTTATTAGATGTGTATGCCCTAAGAAGTGAAAATGTAATAAGTTTTTTGAAACATTTTTATCAATAAAGAATTTATTTATTATTTATATACCAAACCTTGTCCTCTTTACGTTCATATTTATTTAATGTATGTTAAGCAAACAATAGTCTGAGACTGTCGGTCTAAACCTTTAAGATTTGGCATATCATGGACAGATTATGCAGAAACAATAGTCTGAGACTATTGGTCTAAACCTTTAAGATTGGGCATATGATGGACAGATTATGCGGAAGACACGATTCTTAAGGTGACGGTCTAAATCATAAGATCCGCAATCGAGGGAATAAAGTTGGGCGCTTTATTCATGTAAAGATTGTTATGTTGTCTATATCCCTATTGGCAGATGGTTTGTCTTTACCATTGGAGGTGGACTCCGTGAATAGAAACATTAGCACATTGTCATACGTGACGATGTGTTGATTGGGACATAAAGTGAATTGATTTGGATTAATAATTCTGTCTCGGTAAATTGATGCACTTTAGACAATCATTTGTATTGTATCTTAATCCTGAGACGAATAGTGGGCCTGTTGTCTTGACTTATGTCTTTTAATGTACCAAAGGGTGACACCCACATTTTAATAGTGGTATGCATGCTGGTATGTTGGAGGCATGACTCATGAGGCATACTATTTATGCATATAGCGTGTCAAATTTGTGTTTTAAAAAATACTCTGATATAAATTTTTTTTTAAAATTTCGCTGCGTACTATTTTTCCAAAACTTTGTACTTCAATAATTTGGTTTTGGCTAGAAGTGTTCTAGCTACTTCTTGTTGTTTTTAATATTATCCTTTCTCAACTACGACAATTACATATCCCCTTTTTTTGTCTCTTCTATAAAACATGTTGGAATTTTAACTCTTGTCTCTTTTAGACTAAATTCTCTATATCTTCCTTTGACATGATTCTATATTGTCATTCCTTTTCATGTAAATTAAATACCTCATGAAGACATCCTTGTTTAAAATGTAGTACATTGTTACACCTGCTAGCGTACATGAGCGCAAGTAATAAAATATACCGACGTATGGATATCGTTTCCACGAAAATTGTGTTTAATTCTAGTCAAATATCGAAATTAGATTAGACTCTAGAATTATTTAGGCAATCGAAACTATAATAAAACAAAAAGAACTACAATAAAACAAAAAGAAAATAAGCGAAATTTAAAGCTAAAACGAAAATTAAAATAAACGACAATAAAACGGGTCTAAAGGAACTTTATCACGAAGTTTTGATTATGATTGTAATTGCCTAGATTAAGGACAAATTAATTCCCTCAATTTATTGGCTTAAAACATTCATGCATCTCTATTTTTCCTCTTCCAAGTACTCAATTGAAGAATACCCAAAATAATTAATTCCAACACCCCTATTCAAAATTAATTACTAAGGCTCATTAAGCATGTTCTATTAATTGGCCACAAAGACAATCATAGGTCTCTCAACTCTACAATTCTCTGGGCTGCATTTCCTAAACCCACAGTTAGAATCCTCCTTTCTCAAGTACTAATCCTAAAAATGAAATCAATTAATTGGTGATTAAACAATTAGAGGCATTAAATTTGAGTAAATACAAACAAATAGAAAATAGAAATCAACTCATAATAACCCAACACAATAATCCACGTGATAACCCAACACAATAATCCAATCACAATTTCAACTTGGATTCATAGCCCTTTAGACTAAGAAATTTAACTACACATAATCACAAATAAAATTAAGCAATACTAATAATTAAACATTCTTCGAATATTCAAAAATTTAGTGAATAAAAATAGGAAAGAAATCACCAAATGGAGGTGTCAAAAGCTTTGGAATCTCTTCCATAAATTTTCTTCTTCCTCCTTTTTGAAGCTCCAAACTTCCCTCTAAAATGGTCCTTGCAAACAGAAAAATAAATTTCCCAAATCTAAAATTAAAAAATAAAATCTCAAACTAAAAGTAAAAACTAATTGAAATAATTTATTATTATTATTTTCTTTTTGGTCATTCCTCATTGTTGGGATTAGCTCCTCACTATTGGGATTAGCTCTCCAAAAATAGGGCTTTCCCCTCTTCTTTGGGCACTATTCAAAATGTCATGCTCATCAATTTATTTAGAAAAACTCTTTGTGACCCAAACGGGCTATGGCTCGGGCCTGTGACATAGCCTGCTCAGGCTATATATTACTACTCATTTATTTATGTGTTGATTCCCATATGCCAGCAAGGTCAAAAGATTAGGGCAACTAGGGTGCCTGACTCCATCACCATGTAGTGGTATTGCATTAGGCGAACAAGTTGGTGCGACACACGACAGAGTGGGAGGGGAGCAGCGCACAGGTGCATGGTGGCAAAGATGGGACGCGTTGCAAAGGAACCAACACTGGGCTGGTTCATGCACCTAACTCTAGGGATGCATGGCACCGCGCGATTCATCAAAGCCTGCTGCAACTCGTCTGTGACGTGCCTTGTTGGAATTGGCTTGCATGTGTTGATCTGTCTACACCTAAAGAAGATCCAACGGCCTGGAGCATAAGTTTCCCTTCTTCAGATTTTTTGCACATGGTTGGGTTTTAGGTGCATGTTTAAAACGATTTTTTAATGCTTTGTTCTCTATTTAAACTCCAAATTTTCATTTTAGCCCCCATCACCTATATACATACTTAAGTGAGGATAAAATAAAATAAACGAAAGGAAATAATTATAATTATAATAATAGTAATAATAAGAATAAAATTATTTAAAATGAAATAAAATAAAAAATAAAAATCAAATCTAATTAACAAAAATGAAGTAAAAAGTAAAATATAAAAAAATTAAATAAGAAATCAATAACATAACAAACATATGTGCATTCAAGGACATGAATAACTCTATTTTCATAGAGTTATCACACTCTCAAACTTAATTTTTTGCTTCTGCTTAAGCAAAAGAAGAGAGAGAAAAAAAGAGAAATAATAACATAAAATTAAAATAAAAGAAAGAGAGAGAAAAAATGATAAATAGTAAAATAAAAATAAAAAATTTGAGGACTAACCCTCTAAATGCATAAAAGAGGTAAAAAAAAAAAAATCTATTTTTATATAGTTGTCACACGTCAAAATTTAATATTTTGCTTGTCCTCAAGCAAAAACAAGAAAAGAAACCAAAAAATAAATAAATTAAAGGAAAATTATGCTAAATTGATGATTTTCATGGATTTTTCAAAGATTGACTAAAGGGCATAACTTAGAGAAATAGACAAACCTTGAACAAGCATTGTGATTAATCCTAGAGCATGCCCCTTTTTCAATTGGATTCTCCAAGTGTGTCTGTGTGTAGCATTTTCACTCTTTGTTATATACAATTTGGATAAGCTTATGTAAATATGAAATTAGCGACAATCTAAAAAACGCAAACAAGTCCCATAGGTTTGCTTTTCATGTCTCTCTCCAATAATGTAGACTAACACCACACCTTGGATCTTTAGGACTTTAATAAGCTTGTAATGAATGGCTCAAGCAAAGGATGGGATAAAGGAAAGAATTATGGCTCAAATAGTACCCCAAGCGCATTACCAAACTAGGACCTTTGTAGATCTCTTTTCCACCCTTCAAGTAACTCTCCCAAACTTTGATTCAACTTTCTTTTGTCAAACTCTTTATTCCCTTTTATTTTTTGTTTTTTGTATTTTGTATTTTTTGTTTTTTTGCCACTACACCCCCCAAATTTATTTCTTTCTTCCTTTGTATGAACCAAACATCTTCAAGTGCTTCTCATGTTGGGTAGACTTTTCAAGGAGGCAATCTTGCTTATATCTAATTAGAACATCCATAGTAAGAATAGATGCTACCAATTCTTCAATTTGTTTTCCCATTTCCTCTACTCTTTTCAAAGTTTTAAACGACTCTTCTGCCATTGCATTTGACCTTATTTAAACTCTCTATATTGATGAGCTCCCCTATAAAGTCTGTGAATACGACTTGAAGTTCTGGAGATATACCCGTCTCCTGAGGTTAGGTATCAAACCATGGTTCTAAATTGTTAGGATCGTTCCAACACTAATGATCATAGTTAACCATGTCTTCCAAGATGCAATAGGCATCATCCACATATACTTGGTAGAAAGAGGTGGTACTATGTCCACTTTCGACCCAATTTCTTGTTGTGGCATATAACTCATTGAGAAAATTTTGAAATTGACACTCCCTTGAGAACCCCATGGTAAATAAGTCGAATGGGCAACAACTTAGATCTCCACCCAGCACTATGCATTGGTTCCAAATCATATTGCGTAAAACTCAAGAGGACTTGTTGATGAGACACTACAAAGTACCTCACCAAATGAACAAAACAAACAACAACAAATACTAGAAGCAAAGGAAACTAAAAAAAAAAAAGCAAGGAAAATAAACAAATTAATCTTAGAGCTCAATGGCATAAAAAATTAATAAAAATTAAACAACATATCTTGACAACGGCGCCAAAAACTTGTTATGCATGCAATCATACACGGTCGCAAGTGATTAATTGTACTGGAGTACATATATCGTTACCACTAGAATTGTGTTTAATTCTAGTCAAGTACCAAAATTAGGTTAGACTTTAAAATTATTTGGACAATCGAAACTACAATAAAACGAAAATAAAATAAACGAAATAGAAAGCTAAAACTAAAATTAAAATAAATGATAACAAAACGGGTTTAGAGGAACTATATCACCAAGTTTCCATTATGATTAGTAATTACCTAGTTTAATGACAAATTGATTCCCTCAATTTATTGGCTTAGTACACTTATGTATCTCAATTTATCTTCTCCTAAGTACTCAAATGAAGAATACCTAAAATAATCAATTCTAATATCTCTATTCAAAATCAAATACTAAGGGCTGATCATGTACGATCTATTAATTGGCCACAAAGAAAATCACAAATTTTCCAACTCTATAATTCTCTAGGTTATATTTCTTAAACCCACATGTAGAATCCTCTTTTCTCAAGTACAAATCCTAATTACAAAATCAACTAGTTAGTGATCAAGTAATTAGAGAAATTAAACTCAAAGAAACACAAATAAATAGAAAATAGAAGTCAATTTGTAATGACCCAAGACAATAATCCAATCACAATTTTAACTTGGGTCCATAACCTTCTATACTAAGAAATTTAAAGCTGCACCAATAATCAAATATTCTTAAAATATACAAAGATTTAGAGTATAAAATTGAAAAAGAAGTCACCAAATAAAGATGTCACAAGGTTTAAAACCTCTTTCTAAATCTTCTATTTCCTCCTTTTTGAACTTTCAAAATGCCCTCTTGGATGATGTTTAAAAAAAATAAAAATAAAAATAAATTTCCCACATCCAAAATTAAAAAATAAAATCCTAAAACTAAAAATAAAAATTAATTTAATTTTTTTCTTTTCTTGTTGCTCATTTCTCACTCTTTGGATTACCGCCCCGAAAATGGGGTTTTGCCCTCTTCTTCGGGCACTGTTTAAACTGGTGTCCTTATCACTTCATTTATACGTTGACTCCAATAATAAAGGATGAGGGCCTGATGCATGACCATGTGGCAGCGTTGCATTAGGCGGATGGTCATGTTTGAAACATGGCAATAAAGCAGAGGAACAGCGCGCTGGTGCGTAGTAGCAAAGCTGGGGGGCGCCGCATTAGAACGAACACTGGGCTGGTTGGCTCCAAGGATGCTTGGCGCAGCACGATTCGTCAAAGCACGCTGCAACCTGTCTACAACGCGCCTTGCCAGAATTGGGTTGCGCGCATTGATTTGGTCCACACCTGAGGAACATCCAATGGCCTGGAGCGCAAGTTACTATTCTTCAGATTTTTTGAGCGTGGTTAGGTTTCAGGTTCACATTTAAAACGAATTTTGATGCTTTTTTCTCTATTTTAACTCCAAATTTCATTTCAGCCACTATCATCAGTATACCGGCACAAGTGAGGATAAAATAAAATAAACGGAAGGGAACAACAACAACAGCAACAGTAATAAAATTTAATTATAATAAAATAAAATAAAAATCAAATCAAATCAAATTAATAAAAATAAAACAAAAAGTAAAATATGTAAAAATAAACAAAATTATATAGAATTATATAAAATATCAAGAACATAATAAATCCTGTGCATTCAAGGATACAAATAACTCTATGAAAATAGAGTTATAACAGATCTTAATATTGAAAAAAGGAAACAATAGAACAAGCTTCGAACTTTGGAGCAAACGCCTGTGACAAAAATTTCTTATTTAGTTGTGTTATGTCATACTCTTGTTGGGAATTCCTTGGTTAATTTTTGGTGTAATGTATTGCTTTACAGCAATGTAATTTTGTTGTTATTAGAAATTTCTAATTTAGGATCATGTAGATGGGTTAGAGCAATTTTTTTTTTGTTACCATAGTTTTATTTCTTAGAGGTTTAAATGTAAAACAACTTCACCTCTGTCTTAAGTTTTTATTTTAAATGAATATACATCAGACATACACGTGCAAAACACATGCCCGCTACTCGTTTCTATAATAAATGTCAATGTAGAAATTTGATTGAAAATGCCCACACTTCTATATGCAAAATACACAATTAACTCTTGGTCAAGGATAACATTCTTACATTTAGGTATAGGCATCTATGTATGGGGACATTTATGAGGGGTAAGGCTCGATTAAGGGGCAAGGGAGCCATTCTTAACCTGATTAAATATACTCCTCTAGTTTTAAATGACTTAAGTTTAAAACGTAATTCTTCTATTTGTAATTATAAGAGTTTGGATTTTGTTCTAAGATGTTGATATATTTTAATGAGATATTAGTAATTATGTTGTTGAATTTTTAATTAATTTATAGGATTTTTTTTATTTTTGAAAATATTACAAAAATTTTTCCAACTCTTAATTAATAAACGAGTGGGAATTAGATAATTCTTTCAATAAAGATTCTCCCACCCCAAACTTGTCTTAAGTTAGGTGGGCATAGGAGAGGGTAGAGAAGTCAAAATAGTTCGAGCCTATAGTGGGTTGGTGTGAGCATGGCACACTAAAATATAGGCACGATATGACACAATATAATTATTAAATAGGCCAAGCCCAAGATGTTTATTTAATGGGTCATGATTCATGCTATTTTTGAGATAAAGTACGTTAAGAGCACTATATGTTAAAGACATCAACATAAGCACGATGAGCGGCATGACAATAGCACAACACCATTACTTTTTTATTAGGTATTTCTTATAATTTTCTTATGACAAGATTTTATCTTATTTAAATTTTTATGGTTTATTCTGTTTCTTTTTTCATTTATGTTCGATACTTTTTTTGTTTGCTTATATTTTTGTTATTGGACACAATAAGGGAACGATTAAGGCATGAGCATATTAAAGGCACAACCTAAATATAAATGAACTATAGGCAGGACTTAACACCATAAATCGTAAACAAGCACGACCCGATAAATAAATGAGCTGGTCTAAAGATGACACTAGACATGTTTGGGCATAGTTTAAATAAGCCATGTCGAGGAGGGTCAAATCAGGCCAAGCCGGCTCACTTGACATCTCTACGAGGAGGATAAAAGTTTGGTAGGGTATGGGGTGAGGTAGTATACTGTAACGTCCTGAAATTTATTCAGTGTTAATGTAATGTAAATGATGGATTAGTGTGCCATAATTAATGTTTTAACTTTAATTAGACTATTTGGTCGGATTTTTAATTTTTGGTTGTTTTGTTAAATTGATACATTTAAATGATTTCTTATTATTTTAAAATGATGTTTTGAGTTTTAAAACACAACAATTTGTAAAATGTTAAAAATACTCCGTTTTGCAAAACCGTGGGCGGCACATGGTTTTCGCACAGTAAAACCGCCCACCGATTTTCTCTATTTATTCCCTTTCTCTCCCTCTCTCTCTTCACTCTCCGGTTCTCTCTCTTTCTTCCCTCTCTCTCTCGGCAGCTCACTCTCTCTCAATCTCTTCCAAAAAATTTTAAAACAAATCCGAATCCAAGCTTCGGGATAGCGAGGAGGAAGCTCGGAGACGTGATTCGGCAACCGAGAACGCGGATTGAAGCTTCGATTCGAGGTTAGATTCAAAATTTCTAAACTTTTTACAAAATTTTTAATTTTGTGTATTTTCGAAATCTAGGGTTGTCTAAGCTTAGAAAACCGTGGATTTGTGTTAAATGAACTTAGAACAACTAGAACCTAAGCCTAGATTGAAGAAAAACGGATTGAATTCAAGATTTTTCATTTTTCTCCTCTTTTTCTCATTTTTGGATTTTTGAGGATTTTGAGTCTAAATCTTATTTAAATGATTCCAAACATGTTCTAGAATGTTTTTCTATCAACTATAGTTGTTTTTCATGCCTGGGAATTAAGAAAAACAGGTTGGAATCCAGATTTGGGTTTTGGGGAATCGAAACCCGTGGCTGGAAATTTCTGGGTTTTCCCAGTTCGGCAGGCCGAAGTTCATGTTCGGCAGGCCGGTGTTCTTCCGACCGGCAGGCCGAATCTGGGAAAATGTTCGGCAGGCCGAACCTTGTTTCCGGCAGGCCGATCGAGGCATGGAAAATTTTGTGATTTTCACCCGTTTTCACTGTTATGAACCCTGATTTAAATCCCAACCTTATAGGATGATTTTAAAGGTACAAATGGCACACTAGGACATCATGAAATGATTTAGTAACATAGAATGTCTCAAACTAGATATTGATCGACTTAGTTTGTATCTAGGATCGTTCGTAGTTCCGCAGAGCTAACGTATAGCGTGCCGGGATTGCGGTGTGGGGCACCGGCACGAGTATTGAGGTAGGACTTCTATCCTATTTCTTTGGTAGCCTGGTTTTGAAATGATTTGGCTTGAAAAATGATTTCTATCAAAATATTTTCAACGGTTGTTTGAAAATGGTTTTATTGGTTATATTTTATTATACCGTGATATGAAATGAATTTCATAATAAATGTAATTGACAACACTCGGTAATTGGGTTTTGAATGATAATGATAATAAACACTAAGGCATGATGCCATATCAGAGATCGGGTCGTGTAGCGATCGACCTTGGGGGCAGGTCCCGAAACCCAGCTGGGCCACTACGGTGGTGATATCATGGTTTGCCTAGGTAAAAGTAAATTGGTGTTTTGATTTGACGAGTGGACTGTTCTGTGACAGAACGGTTCTACTCAAATTATTTATTTATTTATTTAAGTTTTCTTTGTATAACTTCTAATGATGCTATATTTCTTTGCATTAAACTATTTTATAAAACATAGTCCTACTGAGCCTTTCGCTCACGTTTTATCTGTTTTAAATTTCCCCCATCTAGGTGGTTTCCCCTTTAGGTTTGGAGAAGAATCTTCGGACCGAACTCAGGAGCAATAGGAGAATTTATTTATATTCTGTATTTATTTAATCAAGGCATGTAAGACTTAACTTTATTTGTACTTGGACTGTAATTGTATTTATGATATTGTCAGATCCATGTGTGTGCACAAGTTGTGGGTTGTGGAACCCATATTCGCGATTTTTATTCAATTATTATTTGTTTAATATTTATAAATTCGTTTATCAAATGTGGTGGAAAATCTTCTTAATTTTCATTTAATTCGATTCTTAAACTCTCGATTTCAATTAAATCCTCTTTTAATTAATCTAAATATTCTGCCACGTCACCTCCTGTACTCCGGGGCGTGACAGAATGGTATCAGAGCTCAAGGTTATGAACCTTGGGAATTGTGCACACATAGGTTTGACAATGAAATACCTCTGACAGTCCAAATTTTGTTTTCAGAAGTGAGAGAATGGCACCTAGACGTCGTTTGACTGCTGACGCCGAGTTTGGAAATGACGAGAGCATGATGAGGTCTATGTTTGCGGCTTTCCGACAGATGGCAGCCAGGGCTAGACCGGAAGACTCCAATGTTGGTAGTCGGCATGCTTTCTTTAAGGAATTTCAGCGGGCGTCTATTCCGACTTTTGATGGCAATGGAGACCCGCAGTTAGCAGAGTATTGATTAGATTCGATCCTGAAGCATCTAGATACTCTTGGTGTGCCTGAGGAGTATCGTGTGGAGTTTGCGGCGTATAAGCTCGAGGGTGGCGCCAACACCTGGTGGAAACAAACTAAGCGTTTGGAGCGCGGTGGCGATATCAGTTGGGACAAGTTCGAAGAGCTGTTCTATGATCGGTATTTTCCGTAGGGGTATAGAGATCAGAAGGCAGCTGAGTTTTATAGATTGCAGCAGGGTGATCTTTCAGTCCGGGAGTATGAGGCAAAGTTTAATGAGTTGGCTAGATTTGCTCCATCGGCGGTGGCATCAGAGCGTGAAAGGTGTATCAAGTTTCAGGAAGGGCTCAAGGCTCCTATTCGGCGACAGTTGGTTGCTCTACGGCTTAGGAGTTTCGGAGAGCTTGTGTCGTCGATGATCTCCGTGGAGAATGATTACGTGCAGTATTGTGAGGACCGAGCCAAGGCTTCAGGAGGACCGCAGAGGAGTGGCAGGAAGAGCACCAGTAGTCGTCCAGCTCCGAGGAAAGGCAAGCAAGGCGGTGCGACCAGTGGCAGCAGCAGTTCGTCTGGCAGCGGGCGCAGCAATCCCTACAGCTTCCATTGTCATTTCTGTCAGCAGCCCGGACACATCAAGAGGAATTGCCCGATCAGGAGTGCTCGTCTTGGATCTCAGACCGGGGAAGATGCCAGTCGTCAGTCTCAGCCTCAGCCTCAGACCCTACCTCCGCCTCCGCAGTACCCGCAGTTGCAGTATCCGCAGTTTTCTCCTCAGCAATTCTCATATCCGGCACGGGGGCAGCAACCGCAGTATTTTCAGAGTAGTGTTCTTCAGTATCGAGCGCCGAGTACAGGTAATGTGCAGTCGTCTCTATCTCAGCAGCATCGGCCGAGTAATGCAGGACCAAGTAATGTTGGTAGAGGAAAAGGGAAAGCACCAGTGCAGGTTCATGCAATGGCACCTGGAGGGTCAGATTCTCAGACTGGTAACACGGTTGTTGACGGTATGATTTTGGTTTCTAGATCTTTAGCTCGCGTTTTATTTGATACCGGTGCCTCTCATTCTCTCATTTCGAGTTCTTTTGTACATGCCTTGGGATTAGAGATAGAAGAGTTTAAGGAACCCCTAGTTATAACTTCTCCCTTGGGGCGGGTGTGTGTAAATTGTATGTGTAAATCCTGTAAGATAAATATTGGGGATGAGATTTTGAAAAGTGATTTGATTATACTCCCCATGAGTTCCTATGATGTACTCCTAGGGATGGACTGGTTATCCAGGTATAGTGCAGTCGTGGACTACCAACTTAGAAAAGTGACCCTAGTGTCTGATAGGGGGACGGTAATCACTTACCAGGGTGGTGGTGATTGGCTAATGAGTGAGCGTCTTATGAAGTCGTATTTAGGAGGGCGAACGAATCTAGATTGTTTTGCTTTTCTTGCCAATCTAGATTGCGAGCCCTATGTTTCGAGAGGTAGTGCAGTGATTCTGGTGGTTGATGAGTTCGAGGATGTCTTCCCCGACGAGTTGCCAGGGTTACCACTGCATCGGGAGATTGAGTTTGGTATCGAGTTGTTTCCAGGGACATCACCGATTTCTATGGCACCTTATCGGATGGCGCCGACAGAGATGAAGGAATTGAGGAAGCAACTTCAGGAGCTTGCTGATAAAGGGTATATTCAGAATAGCACATCTCCGTGGGGAGCACCAGTTTTGTTTGCTAAGAAGCACGATGGGACTCTCAGGTTATGTGTAGATTATCGGCAGCTGAATCGTGTTACGGTGAAGAACAAGTATCCCTTGCCTAGGATTGATGAGTTATTTGATCAGTTGGGAGGTTCGCGATACTTCTCGAAGATTGATTTGCGTTCAGGTTATCATCAGCTCAGGATCAAGGAAGAGGATATCCCTAAGACAGCTTTTAGGACTCGGTATGGGCACTTTGAGTTTCTGGTTATGTCTTTCGGGTTGACGAATGCTCCAGCAGCTTTTATGGATCTGATGAACAGGGTATTTAGGCCGTATCTGGATCAGTTTGTGATCGTGTTCATCGATGACATTCTTGTGTATTCTAAGACATGGGAGGAGCATGAGCAGCATCTTCGGATCGTGCTTCAGACTCTGTGGGAGCACTAGTTGTATGCTAAGAGGGAAAAATGTGAGTTCTGGTTGACCGAGGTCAAGTTTCTGGGTCATGTCATCTCGGAGCATGGTATTTCTGTGGATCCATCCAAGATTGAAGCTATAATGGAGTGGGAACGACCAAGGAATGTAGCAGAGATTCGCAGCTTCTTAGGTCTGGCTGGATATTACAGGAAATTTGTAAAGGATTTTTCGAAGATTGCAGCTCCGTTGACGAGATTGATCAAGAAAAATGTCAGGTTTGAGTGGGATGAAGACTGTGAGTCTGCTTTTCAGGAATTGAAGAACCGGTTGACTTCAGCTCCAGTGTTGATTATTCCTAGCAGTGATGAGCCGTATGAGGTTTATGCTGATGCTTCAGGGCGCGGACTTGGATGCGTGTTGATGCAGCATAGACGTGTGGTTGCATACGGATCGAGACAGCTACGACCTCACGAGCGGAATTATCCTCCTCACGATTTAGAGCTTTTGGCAGTGATCTACGCGCTGAAGATTTGGAGATGTTACTTGTATGGAGCATCGTTTCAGGTCTTCTCCGATCACAAGAGTTTGAGGTATTTGTTCACTCAGAGGGATCTCAATCTGAGGCAGCGCAGATGGGTGGAGTACATGGAGGATTATGATTTCGCTTTGCAGTATCATCCCGGGAAAGCTAATGTGGTCGCGGATGCGCTTAGCAGGAAGTCTTCAGGGGTTCTCGCTTGTTTGATTTTTGAGGACTGGAGCAGGGATGCGACAGTGAGTGAGTATCGGCTATTGTATCATGAAGATGGTGATCGAGTTTCGTTGTATCATGTGGAAGCGACTCCAGCACTTGTTCGGATGGTGAAACAAAGTCAGTGGCATGATCGGCTTTTGCAGGGGATTTGGTCACGGATTTAGAACGGGGAGCAGTTCGAGGAATGGAGCGTGCATGCAGATGGGTCGTTGTACTTCCGGGAGCATCTTGCAGTTCCAGTTATCGCCGAGGTGACGAAAGCCGTTCTAGATGAAGCTCATAGGTCTCAATTTGCTATTCATCCGGGGAGCACCAAGATGTATCGTGATTTGAAGAGACAGTATTGGTGGAGAGGCATGAAGAAAGATGTTCGAGAGTACGTGGCCAAGTGTTCGACGTGTCTCCAGGTGAAAGCTGAGCATCAGAAGCCTGCAGGTCAGCTTCAGCCGCTTCCTATTCCAGGGTGGAAATGGGAGCATGTGACGATGGATTTCCTCATAGGTTTGCCAAAGACGGAGCAGCGGCACGATGCAGTTTGGGTTGTGGTCGACAGGTTGACGAAATCGACGCATTTCATTCCGTTTAGGTCGACGTGTTCGAGAAAGATTCTCGGGGAGTTGTATATGCAGAACATTGTGAGGTTGCATGGAGTTCCTTTGTCCATCACCTCTAATCGAGACACCAGGTTTAATGCTAAGTACTGGAGAAGTTTTCAGGAGGCTTTGGGTACAGATTTGAACTTCAGTACGGCGTTTCATCCTCAGACTGATGCACAGTCTGAGCGGGTTATTCAGGTTCTCGAGGATATGTTGCGTGCTTGTGCGTTGGACTTTGGCGGGAATTGGAAGCAATGTTTGCATTTGGCGGAGTTCGCGTACAACAATAGTTATCAGGCGAGTATCGGTATGGCACCATTTGAGGCATTGTATGGGCGACCGTGTCGGTCACCTATGTGTTGGGCCGAGCCGGAAGATAGAGTTATTCTTGGGCCGGATGAGATTCGTGACAGCAACGAGAAAGTCGCGGTGATTCAGGATCGGTTGAGAGCAGCTCAGAGTCGGCAGAAGAGCTACGCAGATAGGAGACGTAGACCCTTAGAGTTCGCGATTGGAGATTTTGTTCTCTTGAGGGTATCACCTCGTAAGGGAACTATGCGGTTCGGAGTGAGTGGGAAGCTCACGCCGAGGTATATTGGGCCGTTCGAGATCACTCAGCGTGTTGGTGTGGTCGCTTATCGGCTTGATCTTCTGCCCGAACTTTCTCACGTTCATAATGTATTTCATGTGTCGATGCTTAGGAAATGTCCACCTGGGCAAGATAAGATAGTTTCGTTTCGCGATGTACAGGTTCAGGAAGATACGACGTACGAAGAAGTGCCGATTCAGATCATCGACCGGAAAGTGATTAGCTTGCGTCGTCGTGAGATACCGTTGGTAAAGGTCGTGTGGCAGCATCATGGGGTTGATGAAGCCACTTGGGAGTTAGAGTCGAGTATGCGGGAATTGAATCCGCATTTGTTTTGTTTCTGAAATGAGTTGTAAATTTCGAGGACGAAATTTCTTTTAGGGGTGGAGAGCTGTAACGTCCCGAAATTTATTCAGTGTTAATGTAATGTAAATGATGGATTAGTGTGCCATAATTAATGTTTTAACTTTAATTAGACTATTTGGTTGGATTTTTAATTTTTGGTTGTTTTGTTAAATTGATACATTTAAATGATTTCTTATTGTTTTAAAATGATGTTTTGAGTTTTAAAACACAACAATTTGTAAAATGTTAAAAATACTCCGTTTTGCAAAATCGTGGGCGGCACATGGTTTTCGCACAGTAAAACCGCCCACCGATTTTCTCTATTTATTCCCTTTCTCTCCCTCTCTCTCTTCACTCTCCGGTTCTCTCTCTTTCTTCCCTCTCTCTCTCGGCAGCTCACTCTCTCTCAATCTCTCTCAAAATTTTTTAAAACAAATCCGAATCCAAGCTTCGGGATAACGAGGAGGAAGCTCGGAGACGTGATTCGGCAACCGAGAACGCGGATTGAAGCTTCGATTCGAGGTTAGATTCGAAATTTCTAAACTTTTTACAAAATTTTTAATTTTGTGTATTTTCGAAATCTAGGGTTGTCTAAGCTTAGAAAACCGTGGATTTGTGTTAAATGAACTTAGAACAACTAGAATCTAAGCCTAGATTGAAGAAAAACGGATTGAATTCAAGATTTTTCATTTTTCTCCTCTTTTTCTCATTTTCGGATTTTTGAGGATTTTGAGTCTAAATCTTGTTTAAATGATTCCAAACATGTTCTAGAATGTTTTTCTATCAACTATAGTTGTTTTTCATGCCTGGGAATTGAGAAAAACAGGTTGGAATCCAGATTTGGGTTTTGGGGAATCGAAACCCGTGGCTAGAAATTTCTGGGTTTTCCCAGTTCGGCAGGCCGAAGTTCATGTTCGGCAGGCCGGTGTTCTTCCGACCGGCAGGCCGAATCTGGGGAAATGTTCGGCAGGCCGAACCTTGTTTCCGGCAGGCCAACCGAGGCATGAAAAATTTTGTGATTTTCACCCGTTTTTACTGTTTTGAACCCTGATTTAAATCCCAACCTTATAGGATGATTTTAAAGGTACAAATGGCACACTAGGACATCATGAAATGATTTAGTAACATAGAATGTCTCAAACTAGATATTGATCGACTTAGTTTGTATCTAGGATTGTTCGTGGTTCCGCGGAGCTAACGTATAGCGGGCCGGGATTGCGGTGTGGGGCATCGACACGAGTATTGAGGTAGGACTTCTATCCTATTTCTTTGGTAGCCTGGTTTTGAAATGATTTGGCTTGAAAAATGATTTCTATCAAAATATTTTCAACGGTTGTTTGAAAATGGTTTTATTGGTTATATTTTAATATACCGTGATATGAAATGAATTTCATAATAAATGTAATTGACAACACTCGGTAATTGGGTTTTGAATGATAATGATAATAAACACTAAGGCATGATGCCATATCAGAGATCGGGTCGTGTAGCGATCGACCTTGGGGGCAGGTCCCGAAACCCAGCTGGGCCACTACGGTGGTGATATCATGGTTTGCCTAGGTAAAAGTAAATTGGTGTTTTGATTTGACGAGTGGACTGTTCTGTGACAGAACGGTTCTACTCAAATTATTTATTTATTTATTTAAGTTTCCTTTGTATAACTTCTAATGATGCTATATTTCTTTGCATTAAACTATTTTATAAAACATAGTCCTACTGAGCCTTTCGCTCACGTTTTATCTGTTTTAAATTTCCCCCATCTAGGTGGTTTCCCCTTTAGGTTTGGAGAAGATTCTTCGGACCGAACTCAGGAGCAATAAGTGAATTTATTTATATTATGTATTTATTTAATCAAGGCATGTAAGACTTAACTTTATTTGTACTTGGACTGTAATTGTATTTATGATATTGTCAGATCCATGTGTGTGCACAAGTTGTGGGTTGTGGAACCCATATTCGCGATTTTTATTCAATTATTATTTGTTTAATATTTATAAATTCGTTTATCAAATGTGGTGGAAAATCTTCTTAATTTTCATTTAATTCGATTCTTAAACTCTCGATTTCAATTAAATCCTCTCTTAATTAATCTAAATATTCCGCCACGTCACCTCCTGTACTCCGGGGCGTGACATATACCCACCCATCCTGTCCTTTTTTCCTCACTACTCTCGATAATATATTGATGAAAAATCTTTTTTATTTTATAAGATTATAATCTTGTTATTTATAAAATTATAGATTCTAATTTAATATACAGTATATTTTTTAAATTAAATCTTATTATTTTATTAATAATAAAATTATAATATTACGATGTTAAATAAAATTGCTCCTTTTTTTTATAATATTATTACAGCTTAATTGATATCACCTAAATGCAAACAATTAAGAAAAGAAGAAAAGTCAAGAAGATACCCAATTAACACGTCATTCCCAAGTGCAAGGGTCAAATCGCCATCAATTTTCCCTGGGACAACATAGCCGATATCTGCATTTTTATTCCAGGAAGTAATAATTGATGGCTTTGGAAAACCACAAATTAGCCAAAGTTTCATCTCTAAATACATGTTTCTACACACTCATGATCGGAGCATATCAACAACATCAAAGACAAGGTTACAATCGCTGCCAATATTTTGGGAGTCGGTGACCCATTTATTGTGTATCACCTACTCACGCAATTGATACACAATGTCGCACTGCGCTGTCAAATTGATGCACAATGTCGCACTGTGCTGTCATGCCAAGGAGAGTTGTCACTCTCTTCCTTGTTTTCCTTTGTTTTCTTTTCATATGGTATTTAGGGGATGATTTAGTATATCACCACTGATGTTTTTTTTTTGAACATTGACAGTATGGATTCCTAAGCCCAATTAAAGTCTCTTTAGGTTCATTATATATTAGAGGCGTCGCATATTTTATATTGGCGTAATTCTTTACTAACTAAAAAATCAATAGTTAATACACTATTACCATGTGTTGAGGTAGATGTGAATTAAGTTAATACTTAATACACTATACGTAAGTGTTACTTTTAATTTAATACACTAAAAAATCAATAGTTAATACACTATTACCATATGTTGAGGTAGATGTGAATTAAGTTAATACTTAATACACTATACGTCAGTGTTACTTTTAATTTTGAAAATGCTTAAGTTGGTAATTATTTAAAATTCCATTGGTTTCAACGCATACTCCATCATACTATGGACTAAAAGTGCTACATATGTCAAACGTGTTGACCGGACTTGGTCTAGCCCATTTAAATCGGGTCCAAACGTGCTTTATGTCATATCTGAGCCGGCCTATTTATATATCGTGTCATGCTAATTGTATTTGTTTTTTATTAATAACATCAAGTCCGACCATGACCTGTTTACATTCTTGCCATGCCCTTAACGTACTCATATTTTAATCATGCCCATTAACAAAATTATAGGTAGACAGGAAAATAAGCATCAGACACAATTAACCTTGTAACTTATAATGAAGCAAAATTATAACGCCCTGGAATTTATTTAATGTTATTGTAATATAAATGATGAATTAGTGTGCCATAATTAATGTTTCAACATTAATTTGATTACTTGGTTGGATTTTGAATTTTTGGTTGTTTTGTTAATTTGGTAAATTCAAATGATTTCTTATTGTTTTAAAATGATGTTTTGAGTTTTAAATCACAACAATTTGTAAAATGTTAAAAATATTCTGTTTTACGATACCGTGGGCGGTACATGATTTTCGCACAGTAAAACCGTCTACCTTTTTTTTTTTTTCTTCTTCTTCTCTATTTATTCTCTCTCTCCCTCTTTCTCTTCACTCTCTTAGCTCTCACTCTCTCCCTCGTTTTCCTCTCTCTTTCTCTCTCAATTTCTCCTTGAATTTTTGAATCAAATTTGTATCTAAGCTTCAGGTTAGCAAGGAGGAAGCTCGGGAACGTGATTTGGCAACCAAGAACGTGGATTGAAGCTTCGATTCGAGGTTAGTTTTGAAATTTCTAAACTTTTTCCAAAATTTTCAATTTCGTGCATTTTTAAAATTTAGGTTTGGTTGAGCTTAGAAAACCTTGGATTTGAGTTAAATGAACTTAGAACAACTAGAATCTAAGCTTAGATTGAAGAAAAACGAATTGGATTCAAGATTTTTCATTTTTCTCCCCATTTTCTCATTTTCAGAATTTTTGAGATTTTTGAGTTTAAATCTTGTTTAAATGAGTTCAAATGTGTTCTAGTATATTTTTCAATCAACTATGATTGTTTTCCATGCCTAGGATTTGAGAAAAACATGTTAAAATCAAGATTTGGATTTTGGGGGAAACGAAAACCCGTGGCTGAATTTCTGGGTTTTCCTAGTTCGGCAGGCCGGTGTTCATCTCTCCGGCAGGCCAAACCTAGGAATGTTTGGCCGACCGAACTTGGCTTCCGGCAGGCCAAACTGTGTAGTTCGGCCGGCTGAAGCAGGGAGTCCGGCAGGCCAGTCGAGCATAGGGAATTTTGTGATTTTTCACCCGTTTTTACTGTTTTGAAACCTTATTTAAATTCCAACCTTATAGAATGATTTTAAAGATACAAATGACACACTAGGACATCATGAAATGGTTTAGTAACATAGAATGTCTCGAACTAGATATTGATCGACTTAGTGTGTATCTAGGATCGTTCGTGGTTCCGCGGAGCTAACGTATAGCGGACCGGGATTACGGTGTGGGGCATTGGCACGAGTATTGAGGTAGGAATTCTACCCCATTCTTTGATAGCCAAGTTTCAAAATGATTTGGCTTTGAAAAGGATTTCTATTAAAATGTCTTCAACGGTTGTTTAAAAATGAATTTATCGGTTATATTTTAATATACCGTGAACTGAAATGAACTTCATAATGAATGTAAATGACAACACTCGATAATTGGGTTTTGAATGATGATGATAATAACCATATAGGCATGATGCCATATCAGAGATCGGGTCGTGTAGCGATCGACCTTGGGGGCAGGTCCCGAAACCCAGCTGGGCCACTACGGTGGTGATATTATTATAGTTTGCCTAGGAAAGGAAAATGATATTGCTGGTTGTGCGAGTAAACTGTTCTGGGTAAGAACGGTTTTACTCAAATTTATTTATTTATTCATTTAAGGTTTCTTTTAAGTAATACCTAAATAATGAAGTGTTTCTTTAAATTAAATTATTTTATAAAACATAGTCCTACTAAGCCTTTCGCTCACGTTTTATTTGTTTTAAATTTCCCCCCCTTCTAGGTGGTTTTTCATTTAGGTTTGGAGAGGACTCAATGGACAGGACCCAAGAGCAATAGAGGGACTAGTGAATTTATTTGTATTATTTAAATCAAGGCATGTAAGATTTTAACTTTACTTGTACTTGGACTGTGATTATATTTATGATATTGTCAGTATCATGTGTGTGCACAAGTTGTGAGTCTGTGGGACCCATACTCATGATTTTATTGTTTTATTATTATTCGTTTAATGATTTCAATTGTTTAATGTATATGAACTCTTTTACGAGGTGTTGTTTTGAAAACCTCATATTTTGTTACTTAATTCAACCCTTATACTCTTGATTTTTAATGAAATTCTCCTTTAATTGATTTAAATAATCTGTCACGTCACCTCCCGTACTCCGGGGCGTGACAGAATGGTATCAGAGCTCAAGGTTATGAACCTTGAGAATTGTGCACACATAGGTTTGACAATGAAATACTTCTGACAATCCACATTTTGTTTTCAAAAGTGAAAGAATGGCACCTAGACGTCGTTCAACAGCTGACGCCGAGTTCGAAAGTGATGAGGGCATGATGAGGTCTATGTTTGCGGCTTTTCGGTAGATGGCAGCCAGGGCTAGATCGGAAGATTCTGATTTTGGTCGTCGGCATGCGTACTTTATGGAATTCTGGCATGCGTCTATTTTGACTTTTGATGGTAATGGGGATCCGCAGTTGGCAGAGTATTGGCTGGATTCGATCTTGAAGCATTTGGATACCCTTGGTGTGCCTGAGGAGTATCGTGTGGAGTTTGTTGCATATAAGCTCGAGGGTGGCACTAACACTTGGTGGAAACAGGTTAAGCGTTTGGAACGCGGTGGTGATATCAATTGGGACAGGTTCGAAGGGCTGCTCTATGATCGATATTTTTCGCAGGGGTATGGAGATCAGAAGGCAGTTGAGTTCTACAGGTTGCAGTAGGGTGATCTGTCAGTCCGAGAATATGAGGCAAGGTTTAATGAGTTAGTGAGGTTTGCTCCATCAGCGGTGGCATCGAAGCGTGAGAAGTGTATTAAGTTTTAGGAAGGGCTCAAGGCTCCTATTCGGCGACAGTTGGTTGCTCTATGGCTTAGGAGTTTTGGAGAGCTTGTGTCGTCGAAGATATCCGTGGAAAATGATTATGTGCAGTATTGTGAGGATCGAGCCAAGGCTTTAGGAGGACCATAGAGGAGCGGTAGGAAGAGCACTAATAGCCGTCCGACTCCAGGAAAGAGCAAGCAAGGTGGCACAAACAGTGGTAGCAGCAGTTCGTCTGGCAGCGGGCGCAGCAATCCCTACAGCTTCCATTGTCATTTCTGTCAGCAGCCCAGACACATCAAGAGGAATTTCCCGATTAGGAGTGCCCGTCTTGGATCTTAGACTGGGGAGGATGCCAGTCGTCAGCCTCAGCCTCAGACCCTACCTTCGCCTCAACAGTACCTGCAGTTGCAGTATCCCTAGTTCTCTCCTCAGCAGTTCTCATATTCGGCACGGGGGCAGTAGCCGTAGCATTTCCAGCATAGCGTCCCTCAATATCGAGCACCGAGTACAGGTAGTGTGCAGTCGTCTCCATCCCAGCAGCATCAATAGAATAATCCAGGACCCAGCAATGTTGGTAGAGGGAAAGAAAAGGCTCCAGTGCAGGTTCATGCAATGGAATCTGGAGGTTCAGATTCTCATGTTCGTAACGCAGTTGTTGATGGTACGATTTTGGTTTCTACATCTTTAGCTCATGTTTTATTTGATACCGGTGCCTCTCATTCTCTCATTTTGAGTTCTTTTGTACATGCCTTGGGATTAGAGATAGAAGAGTTTAATGAACCCCTAGTCATAACTTCTCCCTTGGGGCAAGTGTGTGTAAATTGTATGTGTAAATCTTGTAAAATAAAGATTGGGGATGAGATTTTAAAAAGTGATTTGATTATACTCCCCATGAGCTCCTATGATGTGATTCTAGGGATGGACTGGTTGTCCAGGTATAATGTAGTTGTAGACTGCCAACTTAGAAAAGTGACCCTAGTGTCTGATAGGGGGACGATGATCACTTACCAGGGTGGTGGTGATTGGTTAATGAGTGAGTGTCTCATGAAGTCGTGTTTAGGAGGGCAAAGAAATCTAGGCTGTTGTGCTTTTCTTGCCAATCTAGATTACGAGCCCTATGTTTCGAGTGACAGTGTAGTGATTCCGGTGGTTGATGAGTTCGAGGATGTCTTCCCCGATGAGTTGCCAGGATTACCACCGCATCGGGAGATTGAGTTTGGTATCTAGTTGTTTCCGAGGACAGCACCAATTTCTATGGCACCTTATCGGATGACGCTGACAGAAATGAAAGAATTGAGGAGGCAACTTCAAGAGCTTGCTGATAAAGGGTATATTCAGAATACCACATCTCTGTGGGGAGCACCAGTTTTGTTTGTTAAGAAACATGATGGGACTCTCAGGTTGTGTGTAGATTATCGACAGCTGAATCGTGTTACGGTGAAGAATAAGTATCCCTTGCCTAGGATCGATGAGTTATTTGATCAGTTGGGAGGTTCGCGGTACTTCTCAAAGATTGATTTGCGGTCGGGTTATCATCAGCTCAGGATTAAGGAAGAGGATATTCCGAAGACAGCTTTTAGGACTCAGTATGGACATTTTGAGTTTTTGGTTATGTCGTTTGGGTTGACGAATGCTTCGGCAGCTTTCATGGATTTGATGAACAGGATATTTAGGCCGTATCTAGATCAGTTCGTGATCGTGTTCATCAATGATATTCTTGTGTATTCTAAGACTTGGGAGGAGCATGAGCAACGTCTCCGGACTGTGCTTCAGACTCTACGAGAGCACCAGTTGTATGCTAAGAGGGAAAAGTGTGAGTTTTGGTTGACTGAGGTCAAGTTTCTGGGTCATGTCATCTCAGAGCATGGTATTTCTGTGGATCTGTCCAAGATTGAAGCCATAGTGGAGTGGGAACGACCAAGGAATGTAGCAGAGATTTGTAGCTTCTTAGGTCTTGCTAGTTATTACAGGAAATTTGAAAAGGATTTTTCGAAGATTACAGCTCCGTTGACGAGATTGATCAAGAAAAATGTTAGGTTTGAGTGGGATGAAGATTGTGAGCTTGCTTTTCAAGAATTGAAGAACCGGTTGACTTTAGCTCCAGTGTTGGTTATCCCTAGCAGTGACGAGCCATATGAGGTTTACGCAGATGCTTCAGGGCGCGGACTTGGATGCGTGTTGATGTAGCATGGACATGTGATTGTGTACGGACCGAGACAGCTACGATCTCACGAGCGGAATTATCCTACTCATGATTTGGAGCTCGCGGCGGTGATTCACGCGCTAAAGATTTGGAGGTGTTACTTGTATGGAGCGTCGTTTCAGGTCTTCTCTAATCATAAGAGTTTGAGGTATTTGTTCACTCAGAGGGATCTTAATTTGAGGCAGCGTAGATGGATAGAGTATATGGAGGATTATGATTTTGCGTTGCAATATCATCCCGGGAAAGCTAATGTGGTCACAGACGCTCTTAGCAAGAAGTCTTCAGGATTCTCACTTGTTTGGCTTTTGAGGACTCGAGCAGGGATGCGACAGTGAGTGAGTATAGGCTACGGCATCATGAAGACTATGATCGAGTTTCGGTATATCATGTGGAAGCGACCCCAGCTCTTGTTCAGATGGTGAAGCAAAGTAAGTGGTAGGATCGACATTTGTAGGGGATTTGGTCGCAGATTCAGAACGGGGAGTAGTTTGAAGAATGGAGCATGCATGCAGATGGATCGTTGTATTTCTGGGAGCGTCTTGCAGTTCCAGCTGTTGCCAAGGTGACGAAAGCCATTATAGATGAAGCTCATAGGTCTCAGTTCGCTATTCAACTGGGGAGCACAAAGATGTATCGCGATTTGAAGAGGCAATATTGGTAGAGAGGCATGAAGAAAGATGTTTGAGGGTATGTAGCCAAGTGTTTGACGTGTCTTCAGGTGAACGCCGAGCATCAGAAGCCTGCAGGTCAGCTTCAGCCGCTTCCTATTCCAGGGTGGAAATGGGAGCATGTGACGATGGATTTTCTCATAGGTTTGCCGAGGACAGAGCAGTGGCATGATGCAGTTTGGGTCGTGGTCGATAGGTTGACAAAATCGACGCATTTCATTCTGTTTAGGTCGACATGTTCGAGAAAGGTTCTTGGGGATTTGTATCTGCAGAATATTGTGAGGTTGCATGGAGTTCCTTTGTCCATCACCTTTGATCGAGACACCAGGTTTAATGCTAAGTACTGGAGAAGTTTTCAGGAGGCTTTGGGTACGGATTTGAACTTCAGTACAGTGTTTCATCCTCAGACTGATGGGTAATCTGAGTGGGTTATTCAGATTCTCCAGGATATGTTGCGTGCCTGTGCGTTGGACTTCAGCGGGAATTGGAAGCAATGTTTGCATCTGGCGAAGTTCGCGTACAACAATAGCTATCAGGCGAGTATTGGTATGGCATTGTTTGAGGCATTGTATGGGCGACCGTATCGGTTACTTGTGTGTTGGGCCGAGCCAGAAGATAGGGTTATTCTTGGGCCGGATGAGATCCGTAATAGCAACGAGAAAGTCGCGGTGATTCGAGATCTGTTGAGGGTAGCTCAGAATCGCCAGAAGAGTTACGCGAATAGGAGACGTAGACCCTTAGAGTTCGTGGTTGGAGATTTTGTTCTCTTGAAGGTATCACCTCGTAAGGAAACTATACGATTCGGAGTGAGTGGGAAGCTCGTGCTGAGGTATATTGGGCCGTTCGTGATCACTTAGTGTGTTGGTGTGATTGCTTATCAGCTTGATCTTCCGCCTGAACTTTCTCATGTTCATGATGTGTTTCATGTGTTGATGCTTAGGAAGTGTCCACCTGAGCAGGGTAAGATAGTTTCATTTCGCGATGTACAGGTTCAGGAAGATACGATGTACGAAGAAGTGCCAATTCAGATCGTCGATCAGAAAGTAATTAGTTTGGGTCGACGTGAGATACCATTGGTAAAGGTCGTGTGGCAGCATCACGAGGTTGATGAAGCCACCTGGGAACTAGAGTCGAGTATGCTGTTAGACATGTATGCCCTAAGGAGTAAAAATGTAATACGTTTTTGGAGACATTTTTTATCAATAAAGAATTTATTCATTTATATATATATATACCAAATCTTGCCCTCTTTACGTTCATATTTGTTGAATGTATGATAAGCAAACTGTAGTCTGAGACTGCCAGTCTAAACCTTGAGAATTGGGCATATGATGGACTGATTATGCGGAAGACACGATTCTTAAGGTGACGGTTTAAAACATATGATCCGCAATCGAGGGAATAAAGTCGGGTGCTTTATTCATGTAAAGATTGTTATGTTGTCCATATCCCTTATGGGAGATGGTTTGTCTTGGCCATCGGAGTTGGACTCTGTGAATAGAAACATTGGCGCGTTGTCATAAGTGACGACATGTTGGATCGGAACATAAAGTGAATTGATTTGGATTAATAATTCTGTCTTGGCAAATCGATTCACTTTAGACAGTCATTTGTATTGTATCTTAATCCTGAGATGAATAGTGGGCCCGTTGTCTCGACTTGTGTCTTTTGATGTACCAATGGGTGGCTCCCACATCTCTATAGTGGTATGCATGCCGGTACGTTAGAGGCATGACTTTTGATAGCGTAGACTTGTTATTCATAGATATGGAATCCATAGCTCCTCTTTAGGAGTAATGATATCCTCTTATATGTATTGCCCTATAATTAGAAAACTGGAGCGCTCAACCATTTGGATACATAAGTGTAACCGAATGGTATACTATCTTTAGATGGTAAGTTTTCTAATGGTGAGACAAAGGAACGTAAGATAAAAATAATCGAGAAGGTAAGATAGAACTTGTCCTTAAGCCGATTATGGATTATCATATGGGGATACGATGCACTATGATATGTCATGGAGACTTAGCTACACGAGCTTCGTAATTCTATAAAGTTAAAGAGTGCAGCTCCAAGCTTTTAGTGGAGTAGCATTGAAGTTGATAATTGTGAAATGTATATCTGGGATATTGGGTTTCATAATTATCATGAGCTTGAACTTTATAGGTCCATTTTGGTCCCCTTTGCTAGCTCACAAAATCCTGTAACGACACGGCGTGCTTTTCCAATAATTGGTGACTTATGTCGAATTTATCAGATTGGTTTAAAATTTGTAAGAATCAAATAATTCATGTCTGTTTATCGGTTGAATTAATTTTGTAAGAAATTAGTTCAAGATAAACTTGTTGAATTATTGCGATCAGATAATTCTTGTCTGTTTATCGGTTGTTTTAATTTTGGATAAATTAGAACAAGATAAACTTGTAGAATTATTGTGAATTGATTTATTTTCTTAGAGATTATCTTGATAAAGTTTGTTTTGATCAGATAACTTCTCTCTTGGGTTATTTGAATCAAAACTGAGACTTTATCCTTTAGAATCTCGGGTGGAAAATAAAAGATTTGCGGAGATTTTTTCTCGGGTGTTCGGCCTGCCGGATGACGTGTTCGGCCTGTTGAACTGGCCTGATCGGCTTGCCGATCAGAATGTTCGGCCTGCCAATCAACGGGAGATAAGATTACATGTTTTCACACGGATCTTATCAGATACTGATCCGAATTTGATTCAGTTTCGAGTTTTTGAGACCTAATATGTGGATTGACCGCAGGACCAATAGCTATATAATGGGAGTGAGTCTCATGATTTCCTCAGATCAATTCGAGAGATTAAGAGTGATACTCTTCTAGTGAGCATCTGAAAACTCCCTGAGAACTTTTGTTCACAAATCACGAGCACTAGCTTTGGGTTCTCTCTATTGGTTGGAAGGAGAGTCACTGGTGGAAGAGCTGTACGTGTGGGCCCACACTCACTCCGGTTGTGGATAGAGAATAGCAAAGAAGACCAGTTGGTTTAGGCTCTTCTGGAACGTTACTTCTCTATACAGGTTGCGGAGGTTCTTCGGCACACTGAGGTTAGTAAGATCTGTCTAATTTATACATATAACATGTCAAACTTGTGTTTTGGAAATTACTCTGATGGAAAAATTTTTTAAAATTTCACTGCGCACTTTGGTTCCAACAATTGGCATCAGAGCCAAGGTTTTTACATAAATTTGCAAGTTTGTGATTATGTTATATGCATAAATTTTGTGATCTCAATCTCTCCTATGCTTGAATTGAATTTTATAGAGAGATGGCACTCTAGGTTTCTATATAATATATATGTTGTCATGGATTATGTGGTGAATGTTTATTAATTAATTATGGTTGATTAAATAGTTGTTTAATTATTTATTAATTAATTAATACTGGTTATGGTTCCTTAGAGGTTAGAATGTGTATCTAGGTTTTTCATGTAATTAGATGACGGACTATCATCTCCGTTTAAGAATTGTTATTTAATTTTTAATTTGTAAAAATTTTGTAATTAAATAATTATTTAGAGAAGACGGATCGAGAATTCGGATCTAGAAGATTGATGATGGCGCCTCCAGGTATTTCCTGAGTCTCTAATTTTATGTTTTTGAATTGTTGAAAATAAAACTGATGCATTGCATTAAAATTGTATTTTCTGGAATGTGCGTTTTCTGCTCGGTCGACATGCCGGACCTCACAGTTCGGCAGGCCAAAAGCCACAGATCGGCAGGCTGGACGTGTGGTCCGACAGGCCGACAGTGGGGCAGAAATTTTGCTACTCTGCCGGCAGGGCGAACTTTCATGTTCGGCAGGCCGAACCTCCATGATCGGCAGGCCAATCACCCATATCGGTCTGCCGATCGAGAGCTGCCAGGAGTCCAGAAAAGGTGTAATTTTTTCGGTGCAATTTTAATTTTATTTTTGGGACAATTCTGAGAAACATTAAATTTGGATATGACCGGAAATATGAAGTATTTGATTCATACGGGATTGAAGACTTGAAGATGGATATTACATGAAGAAGGATACAGCTTGAGGATTCAAGGATGAAGAATCGATAAATGTCTTGATTATTCTCTTGTAATCTTAGTTTTCTATTCTCTAGGGTGGAACCATTATATTACGGTTATTATTATTCTGCTTGTAGCTTTGCTTGATTGCTTTGCTTGTTTGTATTATAATATGATTTATCATGTATATTGATAACATGTCATATAGAATAGGGAGTGCCACTCATATGAATATTGTTCATGCATGATTTTAAAATAAAACCTTGACTTCAAAAGATTGAGTGGGAGAAGGTTTTCGAAGAGAGGACCTAAGGCCTCCATCGTTGGTCCATAGGAAGAACATGGTGGTCCCAACCCCTAGGAAGGGATTTCTATCATGTACCAGATTAGATCTCTGAAAGGATAAGGTATTTTAGTATGATTTATGGTTGCACACCCCTAGGTGGTGATTATGAATCATGGATAAAATATTGAAACGGTGGGTATACACTCACGTTAGTTTTATTATTAACCTCCCCTAGGAGCTCTGTTAATAAAATTAATGGCCAAAGAAACGATTATTAGTATATACTGGATCATACGGGTCCTGGATGGCATATATTAATCAAGAGGGGATCCGTGTTCCTAATTGAATTTGGCATGACTCCCCTAGGAGCTTGTTGAATTCTGAGTTGGGAATTATTGTTGTAAGGTTGTGATATTTTCAAGGTTTTGACGCATAAACACATTTGTACAATTTTATATGATTGTGTTATCTTACTAAATTATTATATATGTTTGCTTATGTTTGGTATATGATTCTTTATTGTAGATTGAAAATGTCTAAAAACGCTTTATCATCGATACTTGACAAAAACCAATTAACCGGTGAGAATTATAACAATTGGAAACGAAACCTAGACATCGTTCTATCCTTTGAGAAACTAAAATATGTTCTGACAACTCCTTGCCCTCCCGAGCCTACGGGAGACTCAAGCAATGAGCAATTCCAAGCGTACGATCGCTGAAAAGATGCTAATGATCAGGCCCGCTACTATGTTATGGCTAGCATGAACAACGTGCTGCAGGCTCAACATCAGGATTATGAGACTGCGAAGCAAATCGTGGATAATCTTGAGGACATGTTTGGAGGCCAGGCCATAACAAAGCGGCAAGGGGCTCTTCAGAAACTCTTAAACTATAGACAGAGGCCGGGGACATCTGTAAAGGAGCACATGATGTTGGTCATGGGTTACCTCGCTGAGGCTCAAACCAATGGAGCCGACATCGATGCTGAAACTCAGATGACTATGGTCTTTGAGACTCTGTCTAAGGAATTTATTCCATTTAGAGCTACTTTTAATTTAAGCAATAGACGGAATATGACCTTGACAGAACTGATGAAACAGTTACAGGAGTTTAAACTGCTGATCAGGGAGTCTCCTACTAGTGGAGAGGCCAATATGGTAGCTGTTTCTGGTTCCAATCCTAACTCTAGGAATGGAAAGAAGCAACGGGCTAAGTGTGGGAAGTCTTCTATTCCTGCCACTACCAAGAGCAAGAAGAAGAAGAAGAAGAACCCAAAGAAGCTTAAGTGCTTCTTCTGTGGAAAGGTCGGGCATATTAAGAAGCATTACAAGGACTTCCTTTCCAAGGGAGGTAGGTGTGACCTTCTATATTTAGAAACTTGTTTGGTTGAGGAATCCAGTGACATCTGGGTCATAGATTCCGGTGCAACTAATCATGTTTGTGTTTCTCTGCAGGGATTCAAAGAAATGAGAAGTCTGCTGTGTGAAGACTTAACGCTTCGGATGGGCGATGGATCCTTGGTCACAGCGGAAGCAATGAGAGATGTCCGTCTTTATTTTGATAATTATAGGAATTTAATTTTGCGAGATTGTTTTTATGTTCCTAAATTTAAAAGGAATTTAATTTCTATATCTTCTTTATTTAAAGACTCCTACGTGGTATCTTTTAATGAAAAGTGGTGATTCGTAAAAATAAATCTTTTATCTGTTCTGGATGGATGTAGAATAATCTATATTTTATCAAACCTAAGATGGACTTATTGCTTAATGCTGAGATAAATGATAATAACTCAAAAAGACTTAAAACTTCTCACTCTAATAAGACTTACCTTTGGCATTTGCGCCTTGGCCATATTAACCTAAATAGGATTCAAAGGTTGGTAAGGGATGGACCTTTAAGTCACTTAAAGGTGGAATCTATATCTCAATGTGAATCTTGTTTGGAGGGTAAAATGACCAAAAGACCATACGGGTCTAAAGGCAATAAGGCCGAAGGGGTTCTAGAACTTGTGCATAGTGATGTTTGCGGACCGATAAACATCCGGGCACGAGGAGGGTATGAGTACTTCGTCACTTTTATTGACGACTACTCAAGATATGGGTATGTGTACTTGATGCACCACAAAAGCAAAACTTATGACAAGTTTAGGGAGTTTCGGGCTGAAGTGGAAAAGCAATTAGGTAGACCCATAAAGGCACTTCGATCTGATCGAGGTGGGGAATACCTTTCTGATGAGTTCTTGGGACACTTGTTAGAGAATGAGATTTTATCCCATTTGACTGCGTCGGGCACTCCGCAGCAGAATGGCGTAGCAGAGAGAAGGAATAGGACTTTGTTGGACATGATTCGGTCCATGATGAGTTATTCATCAATGCTTTTATCCTTTTGGGGATATGCACTGCAAACCGCATGTTATCTTTTGAACAATGTGCCTTCAAAATCGGTCCCTAAAACTCCTCATGAGTTGTGGACAAGACGGAAGACATCCTTAAACCATATTCGCATATGGGGATGTCCGGCTCATGTCCTGTTAAGGATTCGAACAAGTTCGAAGCACGTTCGGAAGTTTGTGTGTTTGTAGGATATCCAAAAGGGACTAAAGGGGGTTATTTTTATAACCCAAAGGAAAATAAAGTCGTGGTTTCAACTAATGCAACTTTCCTTGAGGAGAGTTACATGGACGACTTTAAACCTCAAAACAAAGTGGTGCTTGAGGAGTTAAGGGGTGATCCGTTTACTCCGGAGGTTCCGAACGAAACCATTCCGATCAGTGTAGAAAAACCAAACAAACCTGAACAACAACCTCAGGGGCTTCGGCGTAGTGGGAGGATCGGGCGTCAACCTGAGAGGTATATGTTCAATGGGGAGGTCTTTTTGGCTGAACCAGATGAACATGATAGGGATCCTTATACTTACGCAGAAGCTATGGAGGATGTTGATTCAAGACTCTGGACAGAGGCCATGAACATTGAGATGAAGTCTATGGAGACTAATCGGGTCTGGGAGCTTGTAGATCTTCCCGAAGGGGTAAAACCCATAGGGTGTAAGTGGATCTACAAGAGGAAAAGAGGAGTGGATGGAAAGGTTGAAACCTTTAAGGCTAGACTGGTAGCTAAGGGTTATACGCAAAAGGAAGGAATCGATTATGAGGAAACCTTTTCGCCTGTAGCCATGCTTAAGTCCATCCGGATTCTCTTGTCCATAGCTGCCGCTCTCGACTACGAGATTTGGTGGATGGATGTCAAGATGGCTTTTTTAAATGGCTATCTTGATGAGTCCATTTATATGAAACAACCAGACAGGTTCAACGTCACGGGTCAAGAGGGTAAGGTTTGTAAGCTGCTAAAGTCTATTTATGGACTTAAGCAGGCTTCTCTTTCTTGGAACATAAGATTTGATCAAGTGATCAAGACTTATGGGTTCTCACAAAATGTGGATGAGCCATGTGTCTACAAACACATTAAGGAAGGGAAGGTGGTTTTTCTACTGCTCTATGTAGATGACATTCTGCTAATTGGCAATGACGTTGGGGCATTGTCATCGGTCAAATTATGGTTGATCAAGCAGTTTGACATGAAGGACTTAGGTGAGGCTAATTTTGTTCTTGGTATCTAGATCTTTCGGGATAGGAAGAACAAAATGATAGCTTTGTCTCAAGCCAGCTACATAGATAAAATTCTCAAGAGGTTTGCAATGCAGGATTCCAAGAAAGGTGGGCAACCATCCAGGTCTGGAATTACTCTTTCTAAGAAAGACTCTCCAAAGTCTTATGAATATAGAGAATACATGAAGAAGGTGCCTTATGCTTCGGCAGTAGGTAGTCTCATGTATGCCATGCTTTGCACTCGACCGGATATTAGCTATGCGGTCGGGATTATAAGTCGATTTCAGGCGGATCCAGGACCGAACCATTGGGTTGCAATAAAGCATATTTTCAAGTACCTAAGAAGGACTCGAGGGTATATGCTTGTGTATTCGGGTGAGGACTTGACTCCTCTAGGATACACTGATTCGGATTTTCAATCCTGTCTGGATTCTAGGAAATCGACTTCGGGGTTTGTGTTTACTCTGGGCGGCGGTGCCATCAGTTGGAGAAGTGCGAAGCAAAATTGCACTTTGGATTCAACGATGGAGGCTGAGTATGTGGCGGCTAGTGATGCTTCGAAAGAAGCAGTGTGGCTCCGCAAGTTCTTTGGGGATCTTGAGGTAGCTCCTGGTATGAATAAAGCGATATCACTGTACTGTGATAGCAGTGCAGCGGTAGCTAATGCTAAGGAACCAAGATTTCACAAGAAGAGTAAGCACATTGATCGAAAGTATCATATGATAAAGGACTTCGTTGAGGGCGGGCATGTCACGGTGTGCAAGATCGCGTCAGAGGACAATTTAGCTGATCCATTTACGAAGACACTTACTGGGAGAGTCTTCAAGAGGCATGTGGAAGCTATGGGGATGCGAAATTTGCTGTATTTACTCACTTAGTGCAAGTGGGAGATTGTTAGACATGTATGCCCTAAGGAGTAAAAATGTAATACGTTTTTGGAGACATTTTTTTATCAATAAAGAATTTATTCATTTATATATATATATACCAAATCTTGTTCTCTTTACATTCATATTTGTTGAATGTATGATAAGCAAACAGTAGTCTGAGACTGTCAGTCTAAACCTTAAGAATTGGGCATATGATGGACTGATTATGCGGAAGACACGATTCTTAAGGTGACGGTCTAAAACATATGATCCGCAATCGAGGGAATAAAGTTGGGCGCTTTATTCATATAAAGATTGTTATGTTGTCTATATCCCTTATGGGAGATGGTTTGTCTTGGCCATCGGAGTTGGACTCCGTGAATAGAAACATTGGCGCGTTGTCATAAGTGATGACGTATTGGATCGGGACATAAAGTGAATTGATTTGGATTAATAATTCTATCTTGGCAAATCGATTCACCAGTCATTTGTATTGTATCTTAATCCTGAGATGAATAGTGGGCCCGTTGTCTCGACTTGTGTCTTTTGATGTACCAATGGGTGACTCCCACATCTCTATAGTGGTATGCATGCCGGTGCGTTGGAGGCATGACTCTTGATAGCGTAGACTTGTTATTCATAGATATGGAATCCATAGCTCCTCTTTAGGAGTAATGATATCCTCTTATATGCATTGTCCTGTAATTGGAAAACTAGAGCGCTCAACCATTTGGATACATAGGTGTAACCGAATGGTATACTATCTTTAGATGGTAAGTTTTCTAATGGTGAGACAAAGGAACGTAAGATAAAAATAATCGGGAAGGTAAGACAGAACTTGTCCTTAAGCCAATTATGGATTATTATATGGGGATACGATGCACTATGATATGTCATGGAGACTTAGCTACACGAGCTTCGTAATTCTATAAAGTTTGAGAGTGCAGCTCCAAGCTTTTAGTGGTGTAGCGTTGGAGTTGATAATTGTGAAATGTATATCTGGGATATTGGGTTTCATAATTATCATGAGCTTGAACTTTATAGGTCCATTTTGGTCCCCTTTGCTAGCTCACAAAATCCTGTAACGACACGGCGTGCTTTTCCAATAATTGATGACTTATGTCGGATTTATCAGATTGGTTTAAAATTTGTAAGAATCAAATAATTCATGTTTGTTTATCGATTGAATTAATTTTGTAAGAAATTAGTTCAAGATAAACTTGTTGAATTATTGTGATCAGATAATTCTTGTCTGTTTATCGGTTGTTTTAATTTTGGACAAATTAGAACAAGATAAACTTGTAGAATTATTGTGAATTGATTTATTTTCTTAAAGATTATCTTGATAAAGTTTGTTTTGATCAGATAACTTCTCTATTGGGTTATTTGAATCAAAACTGAGACTTTATCCTTTAGAATCTCGGGTGAAAAATAAAAGATTCGCGGAGATTTTTTCTTGAGAGTTTGGCTTGCCGGATGACGTGTTTGGCCTGCCGAACTGGCCTGATCGGCCTGCCGATCAGAATGTTCGGCCTGCTGATCAGCGGGAGATAAGATTACGCATTTTCACGCGGATCTTATCAGATACTGATTTGAATTTGATTCTGTTTCGAGTTTTTGAGACCTAATCTGATATGAACTGACCCTAGGACCAATAGCTATATAATGGGAATGAGTCTCATGATTTACTCAGATCAATTTGAGAGATTAATAGTGATACTCTTCTAATGAGCATCTGAAAACTCCCTGAGAACTTTTGTTCACAAATCACGAGCACTAGCTTTGGGTTCTCTCTATTGGTTGGAAGGAGAGTCACTGGTGGAAGAGCTGTATGTGTGAGCCCACACTCACTCCGGTTGTGGATAGAGAATAGCAAAGAAAACCAGTTGGTTTAGGCTCTTCTGGAACGTTACTTCTCTACACAGGTTGCGGAGGTTCTTCGGCACACTGAGGTTAGTAAGATCTATCTAATTTATACATATAATATGTCAAACTTGTGTTTTGAAAATTACTCTGATGGAAAAATTTTTTAAATTCCGCTGCACACTTTGTTTCCAACATATGCGGGAATTGTATCCGCATTTGTTTTGTTTCTGAAATGAGATGTAAATTTTGAGGGCGAAATTTCTTTTAGGGGTGGAGAGTTGTAACGCCCCAAAATTTATTTAATGTTATTATAATATAAATGATGAATTAGTGTGCCATAATTAATGTTTCAACATTAATTTGATTACTTAGTTGGATTTTGAATTTTTGGTTGTTTTGTTAATTTGGTGAATTCAAATGATTTCTTATTGTTTTAAAATGATGTTTTAAGTTTTAAAACACAACAATTTGTAAAATGTTAAAAATATTCCGTTTTAGAATACCGTGGGCGGTACATGGTTTTTGTATAGTAAAACCGCCCACCGTTTTTTTTTTCTTCTTCTCTATTTATTCTCTCTCTCCCTCTCTCTCTTCACTCTCTCAGCTCTCACTCTCTCTCTCTCAATTTCTCCTTGAATTTTTGAATCAAATTCGTATCTAAGCATCGGGTTAGCAAGGAGGAAGCTCAGGAATGTGATTTGGCAACCGAGAACGCGGATTGAAGCTTCGATTCGAGGTTAGTTTTGAAATTTCTAAACTTTTTCCAAAATTTTCAATTTTGTGCATTTTTGAAATCTAGGTTTGCTTGAGCTTAGAAAACCTTGGATTTGAGTTAAATGAACTTAGAACAACTAGAATCTAAGCTTAGATTGAAGAAAAACGGATTGGATTCAAGATTTTTCATTTTTCTCCCCATTTTCTCATTTCAAAATTTTTGAGATTTTTGAGTTTAAATCTTGTTTAAATGAGTTTAAATGTGTTCTAGTATGTTTTTCTATCAACTATGATTGTTTTCCATGCCTGGGATTTGAGAAAAATAGGTTAAAATCAAGATTTGGATTTTGGGGGAAACGAAAACCCATGACTGGATTTCTGGGTTTTCCCAGTTCGGTAGGCCGAACTGCGTGTTTGGCAAGCCAGATCAAGGGATCGGCAGGCCGGTGTTCATCTCTCTGGCAGGCCAAACCTAGGAATGTTCGGCCGACCAAACTTGGCTTCCGGCTGGCCAAACTATGCAGTTCGGCCGGCCGAAGCAGGGAGTCCGGCAGGCCGGCCGACCATAGGGAATTTTGTGATTTTTCACCCGTTTTATTGTTTTGAACCCCGATTTAAATTCCAACCTTATAGAATGATTTTAAAGATACAAATGGCACACTAGGACATCATGAAATGGTTTAGTAACATAGAATGTCTCGAACTAGATATTGATCGACTTAGTGTGTATCTAGGATCGTTCATGGTTACGCGGAGCTAACATATAGCGGACCGGGATTACGGTGTGGGGCACCGGCATGAGTATTGAGGTAGGACTTCTACCCCATTCTTTGATAGCCGAGTTTCAAAATGATTTGGCTTTGAAAAGGATTTCTATTAAAATGTCTTCAACGGTTGTTTGAAAATGAATTTATCGGTTATATTTTAATATACCGTAAACTGAAATGAACTTCATAATGAATGTAAATGACAACACTCGGTAATTGGGTTTTGAATGATGATGATAATAAACATATAGGCATGATGTCATATCAGAGATCGGGTCGTGTAGCGATCGACCTTAGGGGTAGGTTTCGAAACCCAGCTGGGTCACTACAGTGGTGATATTATTATAGTTTGCCTAGGAAAGGAAAATGATATTACTGGTTGTGCGAGTAAACTGTTTTGGGTAAGAACGGTTTTACTCAAATTTATTTATTTATTCATTTAAGGTTTCTTTTAAGTAATACCTGAATAATGAAGTGTTTCTTTAAATTAAATTATTTTATAAAACATAGTCCTACTGAGCCTTTCGCTCACGTTTTATTTGTTTTAAATTTCTCCCCCCCCGCCCCCCTTCTAGGTGGTTTTTCATTTAGGTTTGGAGATGACTCAACAGACAGAACCCAGGAGCAATAGAGGGACTAGTGAATTTATTTGTATTATTTAAATCAAGGCATGTAAGATTTTAACTTTACTTGTACTTGGACTGTGATTGGATTTATGATATTGTCAGTACCATGTGTGTGTACAAGTTGTGGGTCTGTGGGACCCATACTCGCGATTTTATTGTTTTATTATTATTCGTTTAATGATTTTAATTGTTTAATGTATATGAACTCTTTTATAAGGTGTTGTTTTGAAAACTTCATATTTTATTACTTAATTCAACCCTTATACTCTTGATTTTTAATTAAATTCTTTTTTAATTGATTTAAATAATTCACCACGTCACTTCCCGTACTCCGGGGCGTGACAAAAATATAAAAAAATTCAAATGAGATTAAATATTGTTTAGAAAAAAAAAACAAATTATACTATAATTCTTGTTTAGATCTTAATATGCGAAAAGAGAAATAATGTCATGTTGCTTATCGTGCTTGTTCTCCTGCCAGTGTCATGTCCTTAACATACTTCATACCTAAAATTGCATCCAACCTGATCTATTTAATCTAATAGCTTGTATTAAGTTCTAGCAATACTACGGATTACCATAGTGTTAAAACTTACTGAAGTTAATAAACAGTCTCGTGTCATGAGTCATAACAATAAAGGCATAATTTATAATGAGTAATGAACTCTTTTTTTTTTATTGATTTTTTCCTTTCAGCTTTTTCTTTAAAGGTATTAAGTATTCCTTCATGGAGAGTAGATTTATAGAAGGTTTAACCATAGTCGTTAGTTCATTTGACGTTGTTCGATGTTTCTTTCCTTTGATTGCCCAAGGCTGGTTACTTTGTATTAACTCTATTTTTAGTATGTTTCATCCCGAGTGGGGATCTTGGTAAGAAAAGGGTAATGTTCTGTGTATGTTAATCTAATTGGGATGTATAGAAGAACCTTTTATTCTAGGTGTTCCCTCTCTTCTGCTTAAAAAACATATTAAGACGTACCACATATATTTTAACTAAAGTTGACAACTCAAAGTGACATTTTTTTAAGTTAGCCAATTTTAAATGCGTTGTTAAGTCGGGTAGTAATATTTGAGCTCTTTTTTCCTCAGATGGAAATTTCCTATTGACTTTCATTATTCGAGGGTTTTAATCACACATTTTTTGTTTAATTTTGCAGAAAACAGATATTCTATCTTGGAAGCTTCACCAGTTCATGTTTTCTTTTTATTATGTTTGTTGAGATTTTCGGCCTTTTGGACTTCTTTACTGTCTTTGTTTATATGTAATTTTTCTTTTCTTTTCTTTTCTTTCCTTTTTCCATTGAGTGATAGATTCGAACTTAGAAGTGGGACGAGGAACGTCATTGGTACGTTTCTTTTCCTTTTTTAAGATCTCTTCCTATATATTCTTATAGAAAAAGGTAGTATTTTTCCATAAAAGTGATGGGAGAGAACAACTAGCATTAAAATACTTTTCACACATTTAACATAGACTAAAATCCATTGAAGCAACGTATCCTGTACTAAACTCTCTACTCAGCTATATTACTATTAAAGAAAAGAAAAATACAAGAGAACAGGAAATAAAAAAAATTTCAACCACTCAATCATGAGTAAATCAAAACGAAAGAGAGCCATCCTAAAGGACCCCAGCTCGATAGAGAAAGATGTCTCATTAAAACACTTTTAATGTATTAAAAAAAATAACCCAAAGGAAACAATCTAAAAAAGGGAAAAGAGTGCATGATCTAAGAAAACAAAAATCCACCAGTGACGAACAAAATGGGAAAAAAAAACTGCAGTCTAGTCCCAATTAATTAAGATGAGGGAATAATGAGCCATTTTAATTTGTCCATAACACCATTAGCTACCTTTGTGAAAATTATGAGATAAAACAACTATTGTATCAGCATAATGAAGAGCTTTAAAGCCATCCATTCCCAAGATATCAAAGAACAACAAAGGTTTTGGTCTTGAAGAAATCAGCCACAAAAATATGATCACACCCTATTCTTTTTGTCCAAAACCTCAGCTTCAGAAGCAAAAAGAATGCGAATCGGAATAGAAAAGCAACCCTTAAAGACGTCTTGACAATTAAAGTAGTGTAATTTTAACTCCGCCAATTAAACAACTTCGTTTTCTTTTTTCCCTAATTGTTCATTTGACTCCTATTTTGTGGGGAAATATTAGGCATCGATCTAGTCATATTCCAAAGCAATGATCTTAGCTGTCAAAGTGTGGCCTCATGTTAAAAATGTCTCAAACGTAAACAGTACTTTCAAGGGGATCGATATATGCATTTAAAAAACCTCGTGTAATCATGCAGTGGGATTTGTTTTCATATCCATCTATCCTACATGTGAGGAGAAGGGACAAAGATGCTTTATGCAATATGCTCCATGAGTTTTAGCTACTAGATCTCTCTCTCTCTCTCTCGTTCACTTATATTAGTTGGTTTTATTTGGGATTTTATTTATTTGTTTTTTTTCTTTTCTAGCCAAAAGGTAGCCCGTGAACCTTAACTGTCACAAAGTCTCACATCACAACAGAGACATATGGCATGTTTCCCCGGACCCCAGTGAGCTTGAACATGTTCACCAGTATTCTTTTACTCGCTGACCCCACAGCAACCAACCTGTTCATTAAGCGACTTCTGGAAAAAAGAAAATATGCATGACATTGCCTTGAAGCTCACATTTTTGGGAAATATGTGCCCAATCACCATATTAAATAAAAATAAAAATAAAAATAAAAAAACCGAAAACGCTTATAGGAACCCGATGTATATAATACGTGAATGACTAAGTTCTAACATAATGTGTTTAAAAAAATGATAGAAAATCCAACTCTAAATATGCTTTTATACCAACTTATTAGTTGTCAATTTTTTTAGTGGAAAGTGTTTAAATTATTGTCACATTAATTAATAAGCATTCATTGATTAAAGAATATAACTAAAAGTTAATACAAAAGTTGGAATTAAAGTTTATGTCTCCAACGTTTCTCAGGTAATTAATGATAGCATTGAATAATTTAGTTTAGGACATTTGTTGGAGCTTTTTCTTGTGCTTTTAGCCAGTAGAAGAAGCAAACATTCTGCCTTTTTAATGAGTATTAGAACCATATTTTAAAAAGAGCATAAATGGATCAAACTAAAAATTTTTTAAGGAAGACTTACAAAAATGTTTTAATGAAATTTATAATGTTTCATTCAATATAAAATTAAACATTATGTTATACTCAAAAAAAATAATAACCATTCATACCACACTTAAAAAAGTTGCACTATACAACTATCCATATGACATGTTTAAGTTGTGCCATACTTAAACATTTCCAAAACTCTAGTATAAATTTTAAAGTCTATTTTAGAAATGAATTTCTAAGAAGTTATTTTTTGTGAATTTTACTATAAGCATTTCTAGAAGGTAAAAACACTTCTAATAGATAATCTTAATACTTTTAGAAGTAGTTTTTAGATTCAGAAAGCTAAAAACATCTTTTAAAAAACCCTTCTAAACATGCCCTTAGTCTTTATTTCAGATACTCTCTGAATTTAATTACTTTTTTACCTGATATATATATTTTGGATCAAGTATATACAATCCTGTCTTCAATTTTTTTTTTTTGGGATAATGACATGATGAAATTATAACTCTTGTAGATATAACAGTTTGATTAACTTTTTTTGATGTCATAAATTAAACTTTCAAATTTAAAATTGAGGAATCATGTTTAATTAACTCTTAGCTATTATCTTTTTTTTAAAAAAATGAAACTCTAACATATTATTAAATGCATGTAAAAACACGAAAATTAATATAGTGGTGAGAATTTATATTTTATTTGAGTGGTGATCAGGAATATAATTGCATGCATTACAAGCCTCAATAATTAATTTACTCGCAGACATAAATATAGCTGTGAAATAACTTGTTTTCTAGCTAGTAGCTTCTGACTTGTCTTTGCATAGTCCATAAATAGGATGCTTTTTGTTAACAAAATGCCATCCGATTACGATGAGACGTTTTTGTCTAAGCTTATAATGGAAGTTAGAGAGTTGCTAAGGGTCTTGTAAAAATGACATTTCTTTTTGCGTGTGAAATCAATAAAGGCTCTCAATTAATTCCCCTGAAGCATTTACAATTATAACTTTTTATTTTCCTTTGTGGTTCTCTTATGACAATATACATGAAAGCTCAGAACGAATATGTAATGCAGCCTTATAAATAAGATCTTCCACTCTAGCAAAAATATACAAAAGAACTTCTAACATGAGGAGCGCCATCCAGAATGCATTACTATGAATAGTGAAATAGAAAAAAATATCATTTCTTAATTAAAGAAGTTTATTTGATCATATTTTGTAAACGCTGATCTGTTTTTCCCCCCCTTTTTTCATATTCTGCGTATATTCTCTTGATATTTGATGCCTAACGGATGGTTTTGAAAACAATCACCTTATTTTTTGTTATATTATTTGATATCTCCACCATTGCAGAAGATTTAATATTAATTTTTATATTGCTCATCATGTACTTTTTTAAATTATTTAAAATGCACTTGTTTCTTTCCTTTTCTTTCTTTCTTTTTTTTTTTCCCTATGTTTGAATCATCTACAAGAAAAGCATGCCCATAAGAAAATAGGGTTTGTCACGAGACAGGTTTCCAAATTTAGCACTATTTGTGTTATAAATGTCTCAATTGTTTGATTGGGACGTTCAATATTTAAGAAAGTTTGTCTGTGAAAAAGGTGATTAACATTTAACAAAAAGAAAAACCGAAAAAGGGGATGAACACAGGAGCATATTGTACCAAATAAATTGCATCATTAATAATACCTAGATTGTTTTGATCTCTTATAACCAAAGGAAAACTATATTCCATCTTTTTTCTAAATAAATCTACACAGCAACTATATAACTTAATAGACAGATTACATTTGATCGGAGGTAAAGAAAATTCTTCGCAAACTCGAGCCCCATACGGTCGCTATGTTACAACTCCGAGTAGTCCATGACAGGCATCTTAATGGTTGACACTAAAAGGAATAGCTGTTAAAAAAACTTTTAGCTAGTTTTTGATCGTAACTATTACTGTTTTTTGTCCAGCTTTTCTTCTCGAAAATCTTTTAAGGTGTATATCAAAAGCAATATGGATCGATTACAAGACTATATCCTTTATTTATAGTCATTTCAACTAGTTTCTCTCTCTCTCTCTCATGCCTCGAAATCTGGAGAGAACGTGGCGGATTAATTAATTTAATTAAGCAAATTTTAGTTAAAAATTACCAATTAAGGAATTTAGTTGGTTATGAAAAATGTGATAAATTTAAAACTTTTTAAATTTCTTATCAAAATAATAAAGGCAGATGAGACAAAATAAGACAGTAAAAGCAAATAAGTATAGATTGGGCCTCACCGGACCCACATTAATGTACACAAACAGTAGCGATAATAATCAAATTATAACCATAGTCCAATGTAGGAAAAGGGAAATGAAAATGATACATGCCTTTATTAAATAACACAAACAACCTACTCAAGATGTTTTATTGCTTGCGAGTCCGATCATTAGCCTCCCAATCGGTCCTAAGCTAAATTCCACCTAGAGGGGGGAGTTTAAAATAAGAAAAATATGAGCGAAAGGCTTAGTAAGACTAGAATTTAAAATCATTTAATTTGAACATGAAATTTATCATTTTAGGAAAAGATTTAGAAAATAAATAAATAAATAAATCCAGTTAAATCATTTTTACCAAAGGCAATTCATTGTTCGTCCAGGAAGAATATTATTATCCTTTCTTGGGTAAACCATAAATGTCACCATTGTAGTGGCCTAGCTGTGTTTCGGGACCTGCCCCTAAGGCCGCACTCTATTCCACCCGATCTCTAAGTAGGGCCTCATGCCCATTTATGTATTTCTATAATTATTCAAATCACATTTTACCAAGTGTATATATTTACATTTATTATGTGGTTCATTATGAATATCACCTCATTCAACAGTTTATGAAAACTACTGATAAAAATCTTCTTCAACCCTTCATTGAAAACATTTTGAAAGAATTCACTTTTAGGCCAAAATCATTTAAAAACATGTCTACCAGAGAAGGTCAAAAGTCCTACCTCAATATCCTGCACTGATGCTTAACACCGTAGTCCCGACCCAATATACGTTAGCTCCATGGAATCACAAATGACCTTAAATGTAAACTAAGTTCATCAATATCTAGCTTAGGATATTTTATACTACTAAGCTATCTCATGGTGTCCTAGTGTGCCTTTGAAGTTCACAAAAATCAATTTACAGGATCAAAGTCTTTAACTAGGTTTAAAACAATGGAAACAGGTAAAAACATCAAATTTTATGGAGCCCGGTTGGCCTACCAAACTTTATAGTCTGGCCTATTGAACTCTATAGTTCGGCCTATCGGTTATATAGGACTGACCTGCCAAACTGTCCCTAGGTTTGGCTTGCTGATAAGTTGAATCTGGCATGCTGAACTCATGAGTCCGGCCTACCGATCCTTAAGATTGGCCTGCCAAACTAGAAAAATCTAGAAAGTTCTAAATTTTGAGTCTCGGCCTCCCTAAGCTCGAAATCCCATTTCCAACCTGTTTTTCAATTCCCAAAGCTTACAAAACATTCATGTATGATAGAAAAACATAATAAAACACTTTTAAACAACTTTAAACAAGATTTACATTGAAATTTTCAAAGAAATCTAAAAATGAGAAAAAAAGAAAAAACTTGGTTTTGTTTAATTTTGTCCAATTGGGCTTAAATTCGTGATGGTTTGGATACCCTTAACATAGATTGAAGGTTTTCTAAGCTTGTGGAAGCTCGGATTTCAACTTACAACAAAAATTGAAAAAATTGAAAATAAACTTTGAAATTTTTGAAAAAATGTAAACTAACCTTGATTTGATCCTTGGATTGTGTTTATGGTTCTCAAATGCATTCCTAAGCTCCCAATCCACTGAGAAGCAAGACTTGAGCTCAATCCTTTGAATCAAAATTTTGAGAAAGAAGAGAGAAAGAGAGAGAGAGAGACGCTAGGAGAGAGGCAAAGAGAGAGAGAGTGAGCTGAGAGTAAGAGGAAAGAGACATGACAGGGTTTGAATGAAAGAGGGGCTAAGTGGTTTCAAGACCAAATACCATGTCTAGCACATGGTTTTGGTTATACAGTCTCAGATTTGTCCGAGTTTTGATAAAAGGATCTGTTTGAAATTTGGCAAATTGTTTTGTTCCAAAAATTCAAAATAACAATTAAAATAATAAAAGATGAAATACATCGAAAAACACCACAATTGATTAAATTAAGTTTAAATTACATTTAGGCACACTAATTGTGTATCTTACACATTAATTACACTTAATTAAAAATCTAGGTGTTACACACACTCTCTCAATAATTAATTTTCTGAATAAATTTTTAAAAAGGGGTTATATTAATTTATTATATTCTATTAATTGGTGATAGACTGACGAAGTACTACTAATTGATAATACACCGACTATATGCTGTTATTGTTGTGATGCTAAATGTTACTCTAAATGGTGGTTCAGTGTGGGTTCAAATTGACGTGGTTTTTAATTTTATGGCTTAAACGGGTGGTTATGAATTTATGTGGTTTAAAAAATGATTCTAAACTAAATGTTAGAATGTAAAGGTCCAAACAACGAATAAAACATCATGTCAAAAAAAATGGTGTTTAGAAATATCAATTTAAACAATAACTTTGAAAGGAATGGTAATAGAAAGGGTTTCCATTCTATAAAATGGTTCAAAATGGCCATAACTTCAAGGAATCAAAACTGACCATTTCACTCATTTTAAATGATCCACCTCATTTTTTTACCCTAATTTTATTTTGCTTACAAAACACTCGTTGAAGATTTGAAATGGTAAGAATGAATACCAAACCCCACATTATTTTTATTTTATTTGCCCATATATGTTCATATCAGGTTAATTACATAACTATGTATCTTATTTTTCATTATTTCTCAATTTATCCTTTCATTTAAGAAACTATAAAGATATCCTTTAAATTTAAAAACTTGTTTCAATTTTAACCTTTGCAGACTTTTTGGACAAAAAATATAGAGATAAAACAAAGATATACTTATTTAGACCGAATTTGTTTCTAAAAATTTTTTTGCTTCTTGAGAAAAATTTTTTAAAAATATTATAATATTTAAAAGCCATAAAACTTAAGATCTCCTTTTTTTTTTTTTGAAATTTGATGTTTTCGTTAAAAAGTTTTTATGTTTTTAAGTCTATACAAATATTTTTTATAACAGTTTAAAGGCGATTATATCATTTTGCCTATTCTTATTATTTATGAGGATTCAAGACAAGTTTTTTTAAGTATAAAGACAACTTTATAGTTTTAAAAACAAAAAAAATAAAAATAGTTAAAATTAATAGGTATAATCATATAATTAACTACCCTTTTCTTGTTTGACAACTTAGACAATAGTACCATAGAGATAAGCTTCAAGTCACCTTCAATTGACACATAAGATGTTAGACTTAATCTCGAATTTGGAAGACCAAAGACGTCCAATAATCAACTACTTTTCTCTAGCGTGCAGCTTGGAGAGAGATTGGATTTTCTTTGAGAAAAACAACAAATTTGCATCAAGTTCGGTAGAATTTAATCATTACATAAGTCAATGGAGAATAAAATGCGCTGCTGATGATTATTCTTCAAATACTTGTTCTTTTGCACAATAATTCGCATAATATATTTCCTATGGGGGCCATTGAGATAGTTTTTCTTTTCCAAAAGTAAAAAAAGAAAATTTTATTTTATATTATTACATCGAATATGTTACATTATATCACCTGCATTATTGATTGCAAGGTATTAATTGTTCAAAAAGTCCTTCCAATCTCCAAATGTTAATGATCATGGACACCGAAATTTATGTAGCAGTACCACGTTCAAACGTTGTACGTACGTATTTCTTAGAGAACTTCAGAATAATATATATATATATATATATATATATATATATATATATATATATATGAGGAAAAATGAAAGGGAAAATGACAAGGAGAGAGTGCAGGTGCATGCAGGCATATTGGATTGTTTTGTTGTGATGATTAATAAGCTGCAGGCATGTGAATAGGTGGGTACGTGAAGGTTTGTTTGTATGCAATGGAGACAACATTCTGGAGAAATAAGATCGACATATAGTGCAACACAAGATCGGTATACAAACATTCATATATATATATATATATATATATATTAAGAACAAATATCTTGGAATGAAATTAATTTTTACATAGTTTAATTAATATTTCTAATTGCCTACATTGCTATAATTAATTCGACCTTTCACCCTCCAGCTGCCTAGATTGTGACATAAAATTGATCACCCCCTTTTATTCTCTTTCCTGTTTGCCTCTAATAATGAACTAATTTTGTGAAGCCTAGTGCAAAACATTTTGATTTCTCAATAGTTGTTACGATTTTTAGTCCGATTTCTTTGTGGGCATTTGTCATTAAAAACGTATTTTACTTGATAGTTATGATAGATATTTCGATTGATTTAATTCAAGTATGTTTAAAATTGTTTTTCTGAATTTATCAATGTCATTATATTGAAATTCTTCTTTATCTAATAATTTTGACTCTGGATTAGATTCGAAATAACAAAGGAATCTGAAATGTGATCAAATTCTACTGGAGATGTTGAGATATAGTTAATGAGTTTCTTTTTGAAATATGTATTTAATTTGAAATGGTATGTTATTCTTGTACTTAAATAAGTCTAAAATCATTTTATAAGATTATCTTTAATCATTTTCGTGTTTATTTGTCAGCTGGTGTTAATATATTGTCACATATCAGATTCAAAATAATGTAGAGATCAAGGTTGTCTGTCGTTAAAATCACGGAAGTTGACAACAAGGTTGTGATTTGAATTTCACCTAAAGACTAACCAATGCTGAAATATGAATTTAACGTCTGATCTTGCAGGGCACCGATTGTAGGCTTAATGTTATAAGATCTGATTCTATGCTTATTCTAATGGAATGACCATTTGAAAGTAATGACAATTCTTAATGACTATTAGAATGGAATGACAATTCTTAACATGCAATCATTCCTATGTTTGGTTGGACAAAAAGTCATAGAAATAGTCATTTTAATGAAATTGCTATTCTATTAAAATGATTGAATGACAATTCCTAAAGTGAACCTATTGAATGACCATTCCATTCCAAAACTAGTATTAATTAAAAATTTTCTCTTTAAATTATTCCTCCTAAAGACCTAAAATTTATTTTAAATACCCTAATTATTATCCCAATATAAAATCATACTATCCTACTAACCTCACACTTTCAACGAAACAAGATAATTGAAATAAAATAATAACTTCTAAACATTCAAAAAAAACTATTAAAAAACACTTTCAAACACAATTGAATTTAGCTTTGAAATATTATTAATGACAAAATAAAAGGGGTATTTACGTAAAACAATTGCTATTCCAATGACTAATTAAACAAAATAATAGTGATTCCAATATTAATTTTAATGTCCAAATAAATGAAGAAATGCGAATAAACTATTCCATTCATTCCTATTGTTATTCTATTTGTATTCCTATTCCTATTCTATTCCATCAAACCAAACATCACCTTAGGGTCAATTTAGCATTGTTTTACAGTTGATAATATTTCTTAGAGAGTTGTAATGTTAATCAAAAGTTATTGTGGCCAAAAGCATGTAGACGTATAGTAATTGTTTTTTAAGATGCTATGAATACCAAAAATAGAATTCTAGGTGTTTGAAATTTGTGTAGATAGTATTAATGACTAAAAAAGACATAATATGCTAAACATATTTTAATTATATCTATTATTTCAAATTCTAAGGTCAATGTTCCTAATTATTTTATACCAAAAATATGAAATACTATAAATTTTAATTTTGTCATTGAGAATATTTTTTAAAAAAATGTAAAGAGGTAAATTGCGGAGAAATAATGTTAAAAACAAGTGAATATAAATTCAAATTTCAACTTCATCGTTTCTCAAGAAAAAGAAATAAGAAAGTGAACACCTTCAATACAAACATAACAGTTTTCATTTTTTGAAAAAATGAAAATTTACAATAATAAAAATCATGCTAAATTTCTAATTTGTTTTTGTTGTTTAAAAAATTAATCTTTTTTAATAAAAGTACATGAGTAAAATTAGTATTTTATGTTTATTAAAGATTTGTAACTTCTAGACAAATATTTAAAAACTATATATTGATTTGTTGTGAAAAAGATAAAAAGATTAAGAATTACATTTTATTATTAAAGTTATTTTAATAATTTTAAACAATGACAATAGAAGTTGCTCTGTAAAAGCAACCCCACATCTACTTCTAGATGTATTAATTTGGGTATGACCAAAAGGGCAGCTCAGGGTTGAGATAATTAGTTAGGATGCCACATGTTTTAGTTGTGGATCGAATTCTACCACCTGGAGAAAAACTTTTAGTATTTTTGCCATATGACAATACAAAATTTTAACTAAAAAAAGACTAATGTACCCTTCGACAAAATACCCCTAATCAGGTTAGGTTTTTTTTTTCTTTTCCTCTTTCCCCTTCTCTCGCTTCTCTTCTCATGCACCACCTCCAAACCCATGATTTTGTAGTCTCCTTGCCATAGAGCTCTCAACACTACGATGCAGATGAGCATCGATTCATATGCCAAAGATGTCACTTTGCTACCCCTTGTCCTCGCTGGAATCTCATGGCCTCCCCACAGATCTGATTACAAACATCATGATTTCATCCTCACCAGATTGATCGTTCTTCTTTCTCACCTCTAACGAAATTATATCACATGCATGAATTTTTTTTTCTTCTTATTCTTTTTATTTTCGTATGCATTTAGTGAAAAATTATTGTAATATTTGGATTTTTTATTTTTTGTGGTTTTTTGTATTTTCTGTGATTTTTTATTTTGGTTCCTTATCTCCAATTTTTGTTTTCTCTTTTAGACTGTGGTCTTGTGTGGATTTTGTTGGAAAAACAGACACATCAGAATTTTAAAAACTTTTATATTAGAGTATTTTTTAAAACATAAGTTTGACACACTATATGCATAAATTAACTAGATCTTACTAACTTTATTTGCCGAAAAGCTCTGTAATCTGTGAAGAGAAGTAACGTTTTAGAAGAGCTTCAACCAGCTAGTATTCGTTGATATTCTCTATCCACGATTAGAGTGCGTGTGGGTGCACGTCGTTCTGCCTTTCCCTAGTGACTCTCCTTTCAACCAATTAAGAAATACCCAAAGCTATAGTTCGTGATTTGTGAACAACAGCTTTCTAGGGAGTTACAGAGTCTCACTGGCAGAGTCTCACTCATGATTTCTCAACTGATCTAAATACCATTGAGTCTAACTCCCCTTTATATAGAGTTTGAGCCTAAGAGTCAGTCCTTATCAAATAAGGCCTCAAAAATTTGAATCAGAATCAAATTATGATCAATATCTAATAAAATCCACATAAAAACACGTGATTTATTTATAGCTTGGTTGGCAGGCTAAACTGCCATATCGGCATGTTGAACTTGCTCTATTGGCAAGCTAAACTTAAAGATCGGTCTGCCAAACTTTTAAAAAATGATCCATGCAAATCTTTATTTCCTATCTAAAATTCTTGGGATAGAGCCTCAGTTTTAATTCAAATAACCTAATAGAGAAATATCTGATTAAAACAGTCATATCTGGATAATCTCTAAGAAAATAAATATTCCTGATAATTCAACAAGTTTATCTTGAATTAATTCAAAATTAATCAGACCGATAAACATACGTGAATTATCTGATCCCTATAATTCAACAACTTTATCTTGAATTAATTTATTCACAAAATTAATTCAACCGATAGATAAACATGAATTATCTGATCCTATCAAATTTCAGCCAATCTGATAATTTGACACAAGTCACCAATTATTGGAAAAGCACGCCATATCGTTATAAGATTTTTATGAGCTAGTAAAGCAGATCTGATAGACCTATATAGTTCAAGCTCTCGATAATTATGAAGCCCAATATCCCGGATATACATTTTATAATTATCGACTCTAATACTACTCTACTAAAAGCTTAGAGCTGTACTCTCGAACCATATAGAATTACAAAGCCTATATAGATAAGTCTCCATGACATATCATAATGTATAATATCCCCATAGGATTATCCATAATAGGCTTAAGGACAAGTTCTGTCTTGCCTTCTTAATTATTTTTATCTTATATTCCATTATCTCACTTTCGGAAAACTTACCATCTATAGATGGTATATTATTTGGTTATACCTATGTATCCAAATGGTTAAGCACTTCAGTTTTTCAATTACAGGATAACATATATAAGAGGATATCAACTACTCCTAAAGAGGAGCTATGGATTCCATATCTATGAATAATAGGTCTACACTATCAAGAGTTATGCCTCCAACGTACTGGCATGCGTACCACTATTAAAATATGGATGTCACCCTTTGGTACATTGAAAGACATAAGTCAAGACAATAACCCCACTATTCATCTCAATATTAAGATACAATATATATGATTTTATAAAGTGAATCGATTTGCAAAGACAGAATTATTAATCCATTTCAATTCACTTTATATCCTGACAATGTGCCAATGTTTCTATTCGTGGAGTCCACCTCTGATGGTTAAGACAAACCATCTCTTGTTAGGGATATAAACAACATAACAATCTTTGCATGAATAAAGCGCCCAACTTTATTCCCTCGATTGTGGATCTTATGATTTAGACCATCACCTTAAGAATCATATCTTCCATATAATCTATCTATCATATTTCCAATTCTTAAAGGTTTAGACTAACAGTCTCAGACTTTTATTTGCGTAACATACATTCAACAAACATGAATGTAAAGAGGACAAGATTTAGTATATAAATAATAAATAAATTCCTTATTGATAAAAATGTCCCCAAAAATATATTATATTTTTGCTTCTTAGGGCATACATGTCTAACAAATTTTTTGTATAGTTATGATTTTAGTGGTTTTTTGAGATTTTTTAGGTTTTCCTATGATGATGGACATACTGTTGTTGGTATTGGCAGTGTAAGTAGACCGGCCATTGGTAACCCTGAAAAATAATAGATATAGGCTAGTAATCACAATGGACACTGGGTGGTGACCACAAGCTCATAGCTCAAGGGTATATTTGGTACTTTAAAATATAAGGCCATGATATGATGTGACATTCTTTGCAATTATTTTTTTTGGTGGCATAAATCAATACTAATGCTTAAATTTGTGGCATTTCTATAAACACCCCCCCCCCCCCCCCCCCCCCCCCCCCCCCCCCCCCCCCGGGGTCCTCCCATTTGGCTTGATGCTTGGCCAAGCATGTTTTTACTTATTTATTTATTTTTCATAAAATTCTTTATATTTCCTTTCATAAACTACAGGCCTGCCCACGACATCCCATGCGAGCTTCCTATTGGACTGGGCGTCCTTAACATTTTATGGTCAGATCGGTCTAACCTATTTTCTTCTTTTGGCTTGCATGGACTAGCTGGGCAACCCGGATTGACACATCTTTTTAGTTCTCGAATTCTATTGTTATGTAGTAGTTTTTAGATCTGCTGGATAAAAGTAGATACTAAACACATGAACTTGTTGTAACTTCTTATAAAATGCTTAAACAAAGCCCTTAAAATAGGGATAAAATGCCGCTCTTAGTCACTTTTCGTATTTTGCCTTTGCTTTTTAGGTCAACGTAATAAAATTGTTATTTAGCATATAAGGATTCTAAAATATAGTTGAGTTGACAAAAAGATGCAAGGTACTTCATATTCTTGTAAATCTTACTCATAAAATCCGATTATAATCGAATATATGAAAATTAAGCATGCTATGGACTATAGTTTCTAGTCTATTGAAATTTTAGAGTTTTGGATTAATAATTTGCGCAAGAATAGTGAAAGTACGTATGTTAACTTATAATATGCTATGCGAAAAATGTTAACTCACGCGGGGAATAAATGTAACCTAATGCTAGCTAATTGTTATATATTAAGTGCGTGTTACGTGGGAGGAGAGAGGGACACGTTTAAGGAGTTAATTAGAACAATTTTGGAGAATAAGATTAATTAAACAATTTTTTAGAGGGTGCTTATTATTATTAGTGTTAAAACCGCGTAGAGAGGAGGACATAGGGGAATCTACACGTGAGGAGAGACAAAATTTGAAATATCAATGAGACGAGAGGAGATGTGTTTGCGTGTGTATGTGTGAGAGGTGGAAAAGAGGCATCGAAAGCTGCGACAGAAGCGTCAAAGGTTGTTTAGCTGTCAATCCCTCCAAAACCGATCCCTTCCCTCACGGGGCCTCTCTTCTCCTATCCCACACACGTACACCTCTCTCTCTCTCTTTCTTTCCCTCATATTGCAATATTTTTCATCCAACCAAATGTTATGTTACGGATATGCCCTTGCACTTTTTTTTACGACATAGGAGAAATACAAGAAAACTACATATGCGCATGTCATGTTGAGCCATTAGTGATAACTTATATTACATATATGGTTGGAGTAAAAGATAAGTTCTTCTGTTAAATAATAGATAATATAAGTTAGTACTTCATTGCCCACTCATTTGTTGGACGTACATGTTATTAGGAGAAGTTGATTTTTGTACGTAGTTATTTTCAACATTGATTTTAGTCTAATTGTATTTATTTTCAATTTTAAAATGTCTTTTGTCTACATGATAAAATGCTTCTAATACCATGCTATTTTTTTCTTCCTCTAGTGTGAATATAGACAGACAAATTTCCGAAATCTATTTATTCTCTTCTTCCTTTTATTTTCTTCTTTACTTTTTTTACACATAGTAGGCTTGTTCAAAATATACTCCTAAATGGATGAAATTGTAATATATCTTCTTTTTCTTTTATTTTTATTTTTTTTTTGGCTTTTGTTTATATAGGCATTTAAAATAGACTAATAATAAGTGGTGCAGTAGATAGGGGCTGCGGATGTCTAAATATAAAGTTTGCCGATTGATCACGTAAATATATGAAAGCTCCCCTAAGTAATACTAGATATATAATTATGTATATATTACCCAAGTTTAAGGTAAAAATATTATACGGAAATAATGGTGGCAGTACTCATGCAAGAAAACAAGAGAAGTCATGTAGACGGGTTTAGTGTTCATTTCCCCTAGCCTATCTGGCCTCTTTAAAAGACATTCTCTCCATCGGAAAACACAAGGATGTAAAAGAGACACAAATATATGCAAAAGCAACAACTCTAGAGGATCCTATTAGCTATCTTTGGAAGGGGGAAAAAAAAAGAAGAAATATGAGTTCTTCTAGAGATCGAAAGATGCATGAGAGGTTGCAACGACTTCGAGCCATCACCAACTCCAGTGCTGTAATTACGATCCAGTGCTTATTTTTGGCTTCTGACTATACATATATATATATCTTTGTTTGATTCTGTATATAATATATAAAAGACCTAATATATATAGTATATGCCTCTTGGATTTCATGCATGTTTCATCTTTTTTGCCTAGATTTTTTTTTTTTTCACAATTTTGATGCTGCAGATTGTCAATTTTTGTTTGATTTGTGTATTTCCGCAGATGAATAAAGCCTCAATTATAGTTGATGCCTCGAAATATATCAACGAGTTGAAGCAAAAGGTGGCATCGTTGAACCAAGAGATTGGAACTTCTCAAACGTCGATCGATGAAAATCGATTGCCCGCTGTAAGAATTAATATACACACACACACACATATAGCTTTTATACTATTTAATTTGAGTTCTTGCCAGTAGGTGCCGACTTTAATTTAGATGCGCTAGTTGTTTTGATTTGATATCAGTAATTTTCTCTCTCAGTTCGTTTTGAAAAATTCTCTTTTCTAGATCAAGTAACTCATTATAACTCATATCAAGGGTTCTTGTACAACTTCAGCAGGTTACAGTTGAAAAACTAGAAAAGGGTTTCCTTATTAATGTGTTCTCTGATAAGAATTGCCCTGGTTTGCTCGTCTCTATTCTGGAAGCCTTCGAGAACCTGGGCCTTGATGTGCTTGACGCTAGGGTTTCTTGTACAGACAATTTTCAGCTAGAAGCTGTTGGAGAAGAAGTAAGTAAAATATTATATATTAACACCTATATATATATATATAGATATTCATCTTTCTTCTCGTCCTCTCTTAAACCTGGGTAGAGGAAACATGTGTAGACATTATTGTGATAAACAAATATGAACCACAAAAATGGAACATGTATAGTATCTAGCTTCGTGAATCTTTTTTTTTTTTTTTTCTTTTTGCCAAGGCCCCTCCACTTTCTTAAAAAAAAAGTTTATAGAGAATGGAAAAGGTTTAAGAAAATTGAAAAGAAAAACCTCACGTGTGACTGTAAGTTGCACTGACATATTCTGAGTGCTGATTAATAATGACCAGAAGTACTAAATAGTACTTCTTGGTTGGCATCAAAGTAGGCTTGTTTTTATCCTATCTCTTGTAATTGCATGGATAACTCTCAACAGCTGCATGAGTTCAGTACTTTTTTAACGCTAGTACTTTATTATTTTACACAATCCAATTCCACTCTAGATTTTTTTTATTATTATTATGTTAGTGAACACTAATTACATATATGTTAGCGAATAATTAATCTTATTATTGCAGTTTTTGGGTAGAATTATTCTTGCAGTAGTAATAATTAATTACAACAGCTAACACATATATGTATATTAATTCATCCATCCTGGCTGTATGTAGAGTGTAATTTATGACACCGAATATGTAATTAATTTGTTTTTGTTGATTTTGTAGAGTGCCGACAGCGTTGATGCGCAAGTGGTGAAACAAGCGGTCTTGCAAGCAATTATGAACTGGAGTGAGAAAGATTAATTAAACCATTGATAATTTAGTTGGTTTTCATTTCTTGCCCTATTGTTTCACCTTTGGTTGATGATGCTGTTGCATGTAACAATATTTTCTTATGAAGCAAACATTTGTAATCTTGTCCAGGAGTTCCCTGCTATCAGTTCCTCTCTCCTATCTCTTATTCTTAAAAAAAAAAAAAAAAGAAAGAAAAGTCAAACATCAATTTGTTTTTTTTTTTTTTTTTGCCTAGAGGTGCCAAAATTTTGAACATAAATATTAAAGCATCAGTGTACCACATATAATTAATCAAACTGAAACTTATAACAATGGTTCCTGTTACAACTCTAGTCAGCATTTTTTTATTTCTTTAACCGATCGACACTTGTCCTCCTTAAATTTTTGTTCGTGTGGAACTTTCCTCCCTAAATTATTTTGAAGGCACCCCCATTTCGACCATTAATTTTTTTATTAGGCACTAAATCCTATTATCATTGTTTATTGGTGCTTTTTCTTTAATTTAGAAGCTGATGAAATTGGAAATGTTGTTCAATTTAACCCCAAAAAAAAAAAAAAAAAAAAACTTGACGGTGATCAGGAAACTGATTGATCGGGCAAATGCCATATTAGCGAGAGATCTAGAAAATGCATGTCATTTTGTAGGCGAGATGTTGATGGGACTTGGTCTCTTTCCCTCTCATCGTGCCTGCAAATTGGCCTTTGCTTCAATTTATGCACGCATATACACACGCTAACATACAAACATATAAACATAAATGGCATGTTTCGGAGGAAATACTGAATTTAACCTTATTTAAGTATTGTTGTTATCAAGCGTAGCGGTAAGAGAGAGTCGTTCTCGCAGAGGATTTGGTCTAATTAATTAGTTATTAATATTAAAACAACCTAAGACACAGTAATACTAAACACAAATTTAGGGATTTTGAAATTAATTAACTAAATAACTAAATGAACAAGAACACAAAAAAATAAACAAATACGAAACAATGATATTAAAAATGGTTAAAGGATCATTCTTTACTACTAAACAATAACTGTAAACTTAATTACTGAATTATTCTAATTTTCTATTAAAATTACCAACTGTGGATAACAACAAGCTCTGTTAACCCAATAAATATAAAAAAACATAAACAATCTTAATTGAAAAAATTAGAAATAATTTTAAAAATCAATCATATAATCAAGTCTAGGAATTTGAATTTCCCTTCAACAAAAAAAAAATTAAAATAAAAACATTGAAAAATAAAAAAGAAAATAAAGAAAAAATAAGAGAAAGAACGATAATAGCATTAAAGAATCTTCTACATGGATGATATTCTTTACCACCACCAAATTTTTTCTTCCATCTTTCTCCTCCAAAACCTAGGAAAAACTAATAAAAGGACTCTCTAATTGTGTTTCAAGATGTGATATTTATAGTTTAGTATTTGGAGGATGAAAACAAGTAAGTTGTACCACTTTTAGGTCAAAAATTAGAGCAAAAGTTGCAACATGCATAGGGGCATGAAAAAATCACTTCAGGATTGGCCAAGGGCATGTAGCCATGCCAAAATATGATGCTAGGGTGCCGAGGGAAAGAATTAGGGCATTGGGGCATAGTTTCTTGCATAGCCACCCCAAAATTTGAGCTACAGGCCTCTGGTGGCACTGGGGTGCCATAACTTGGCACGGGGGTGTCGTAACTTAGGCCTCAACTGCCTAGTTCTTCTCTAACTTCAATCTTGCGACTCCAAAATGCATCCAACTCAATGTTTTTTTTACTCCAAAACACTCATTAACACCAAAACACTTGCAAAACAAATAAATTCAAACAAAACACAAAAAAAAAAAAAAAGACTAACAAAGAAAACAAACAAAAACTTGATAGTGAAATAATGCAAAATTAAGTGCTAACAATAAGAGATGGGTTTAGTTGGTCTCGGTTTGGAAGCGTTGTTATTGCTACCGTATCAAACACCAAAGTAGTAGGGGTTGGACAATTTTATTTTGGGCTATTTTCGCATTGGCCCCTGATGAATAGCCAATTTGTTATTTTAGTTCCTAAACTTTCAACTCACATGCTAATGTCCCTAAATTTTGCGAATGTTACACTAATGGTACCTTTGTTATAGAAACATCAAAATTTTGGTGAATTTCATCACGTGTTATGCATGTGATCCATTAATAAGGAGTAATCTTATAAAACTACTTTTGAATAATTTGATTTTGGCAGATGTTTAAACCAAATTGCACACTACCACAATTTGTAGATTAAACTACATTAATTAGATGACTATTTAACAAAAGCACAACACAAGGATTTCCAAAACTCAAAAACTTACATGCTCATATTAGATGACGGTTTCCTAAAAATAGTCGTCAAATATCAAAAATTTCAAAAAATGGGCCCACTTTTTCCCGCTCTTTTTGTTTTCTAAAAAATGTTCAAATTTTCTTGTTTCCTTTATAAGTCTCAGTACTTTATTTCATCCCTCTATCTCTCTCAAGTACAATCTTTTTATTTTTCTCTCAACTTCATCATTCTCTCTCTAAAATTACTCTCTTTTTTTATTTGTCTCTCAACTTTTTCTCTCTCTAGCTCCACCCTCTTAAACCTCAAAGTTTTTCTCCTAAGGTTTTTTTAATCTCTTGTACTCATCTCCCATTCCTTCAACCTCTACTGTTGTTGTTGTTGTTGCTACCATGACAACCAAGATTATGTTCATGTATTACCGTCATGACCTCGCTTCCACCATGTTCACTACCTCCATCATAAGCTCACCTTGATGTTCACCACCAAATTAAAGTTTATCTCCCAAATTCTTTCATCTTTTACTTTAGAATAGTTTTTCTTCCTTTTTTGAATAAATTTTATTTTTGCCTCTTGAACTTTGATTAGTTTGTCACCTTGTTCCCCGAACTTTGAAAACTGGCATGAATGCCTCTCGAACTTTAAAACGTTAGTGAAAATGCCCTTTTTTTGTGAAATATGTCCATAAAGTTTTATTTTTGCTCTTTGAACTTTAGTAACTATGTCATCTTGCCCCCTAAACTTCAAAAACTAGTATTTTTACCCCTAAACTTTTTTTTCATTTTCTTTTCTAGTCAAGAATTTTTTACACAAGTCAAAACTCAAATTTCTCACCTAAATAGTAGTTTTATCATATTGTTTAATGCCCATTTTTGTTTAAAGTATTTTATATAGGCCTATACATATATACAGATATATGAAAGGGATATACATATTATATATGCATATATATATATATTGCTTACATATTTTTTAAATTTTTTGGGTGCAATTTATTTTTCTTTTCTTTCATTTATTTTTTCTTATTACCAAATTAGCTGTAGTTCAATAAAGAAATTGAACATACATCTTTTGTTAAAGCATTTTATATTTATGAATTTCTTATAAATAATAAGAGAGTAAAAAAGAGACAATAATAAGAGAAGGAGGATTAGTGTTAAAAAATCTATTGTGTTTTTTGACAAAATTTAAAAATATCTTTTTATTTCTTGATATTTTTAGCTTTTGTTTTAACAATTATGTGATTTTTTAACAATTAGATGCACTTTTTTTTATGCCTATATTTGCTATAATATATAATAGACCTAATATACATATTTATATATTTAATCTTCTACTTATTTTCATACAGTTCATTTTTTTAATTTTTTTATGCAAAAAGGATCTTTTTTTCGCTGTTAATGACTTTTTAACTAGTTGTAATGCACTTTTTTGTTTGGAACTTGAACTGTACTATATTTTTGTAAAAGTATTTGATAGTTTTTAGCTATAATAGTCTTCTATTTTTTTCACCCAATACCTAAAACATAGAAACACACACACACATGCACAAAAAATAGTCTAGTAAGAGAAGAATGAATGTCAAAAATCTAATGAAATGTCTCCTTACTATAAAGTCTTTACCCTCACTTTCTTCTACATTAATTTAATAAGCACAAAATTCCAAAAAAATGACACAACCTTCCAAAAAATGACGCAAAATAAAAAAAAAAAAGTGGGCTAGAATTGTTGACTTAGTTCGCAATTTACGACTCTTGGGTGAACAATTTGAGTTTAACTTGTGCAAAGAATTATTGATTACAAAAAAGAAAAAAGTTTAGAGGTTAAAAATATTAATTTTTGAAGTGCAGAGGATAAGATGATGTATTTGTTAAAGTTAGAGGGGCAAAAGTAAAACTTTATGGATGAAATGTCATAAAACTGGCATTTTCGCTAACATTTTAAAGTTCGAGGGTTGTTTTTGTTAACGTTTTAAAGTTTAAGAAGTGTGCATGCTAGTTTTCAAAGTTCAAAAGCAGGTGACAAACTAACTAAAATTTAGAGGTAAATAAAATTTATCCTTTTTTTTTTTTGTTGTTCATTACCACTTTCCATATATATATATATATATATATATATATTGATTTTGTAGGAAGAACTTAATTTATAGTTTTAGGAGTATTTGCATTATACATTAATTACAAATGAAAAAAGGATCTGCACTAACTTTCTTAATAAATTTTTATTGTGTTACTTGGTGAAATATAAAGCAAGATTTTCTAATTCGTAGATATTTTTTGAAATTGTTGTTGCAATAAGGAAATTTGTTGAATTTTTTTAATTTTTGAGAGACTTTTAACGACGATTTTTGTAAAAAAACCATCATTAAATGTAGCATATTTAATGATGGTTTTCGTGGAAATCATCATTTAATCTACCTTCTTGTACTCCCAACGGTTTTGCACACCTATTAGATGATGGTTAAAATTAATCATTGTATGCCAAAGACATACAATGACTCTTGATATGATTTATCTAATTGTTGTCATATCTTTTGATGTCAGTCAAAACCGTCATCGTATCTCCTATTTGAAGTAGTGACATGTAATGAAATTCATCAGTTTAAACCTTTATGTTACAAAGGTACGATTAGCATAATATTTGAAAAACCTAGAGACCACGTTGGTATATCAATTGAAAATTTATAGGTCAAAATGAGATATTTGATATTTCTCAGGTGTCAAAAATGAAATTACTTTTATTTCTCAACCTGGTAAGTTAGCTTTTTCAATGCTGGCCGGTTTTTCATCATCGTTAACTACAATAAGGTCAGTCAACTGTTGAATTGTGGTCAAAGTGTGCTTGTAAGCAACAATACAATGTATTCGCACCTAATAAAATGGTTTGCGATAAAATTCCAATAAACAATAATTTTGAGTCCTTAGTGACCAATAAAATAATTGGAGCAAAATTTTAGGTGGCATGCTTGCCAAAATCTTTTATCTCAAATAAATTATAAGAAAGGCTAACTGGCATCATAGTAACTATTCTTATCTTAACTAGGTTACCACTTGCTAGGGAACCTCATTCCTCACCAAACAATTTTTTTTTCCCGGCAAACTTTAAGGGCCTACAAGGAAAATAACCAAAAAGAAATGAAAAGAAAAATAAAGAAAATAAGAACGAAAAAAAATCCTAGTGATTATAAGTATAGTTTAACATTAAATCCACATTTGGCTTAACCTCAAGAAATAAGGTTCAAATCCTTCAACATCAACTTCAAAAAAATCCTTTGCAAAAGAAAAAGATCAATTTCGCCAACATGAAATTTAAAGTCAGGCCTCGTTGAAAACCCCATTTAATACAACCTAGTGAGAAAAACTTGAAAAGGGTAAAAAGGGTGGCATGATCCATTTTGTTCTTTAACTTCCTGTAAAAACTGAAGACAATTGATTACTTAGACTTGTGATTCACAAAAGTTAGGTTTTGTATGCCATCAAAGAATATTTTTAAATAGTGCACCTAGCTATTTTCGTAGCTTGAATTCCTTCTCATTTCAAGCGCGAAAAGCATATGTATTTTCTTTTTAGTATCAGTAATTATAGCCTTTCACACAAAATCTAGCTTCTGAGTCAGGCCCAAACTCAAAATAACTATCTTCATTTAATTTTGAGCAAATGCAAAACTGTTAATTCTTCATTAAACTATCGACTTTAGATGTTTCCTCTTTATATGCTGAACTAGTCCTAGTAATATTTACGAAGGGCTATGAGATCTCCCAAGTAGTTTTGACATTCCTTCTAATTGGAACAACTGTTGACAAAAGACTCAGATCATTGACATAATTTGTACTCTTTGGAATAGAATTAATGCCATATCAGTTATAGAATTGACATATATGCATTAGGGTCTTCACTAGGAAACCTCCCCAACTGGCATAGATTATAGGTCATCGAGATCATTTCAAGCTTAAGCTCAAAGGTATTGGCCTCTATAGCTAGTGTAGCGATGCTTGACAGAATTCAGCAACATTGGGGATAGCATAATCCCCCATAATCCTATTGTCAGCTGCTCTTACTTTAATTGCCCTTTCTGCAATGATGTCAACCACGAGCTTTTCTTTTTCTTTTCCCAATTGTGCTTTTTGAATGTCTGCTTAATCTCAGGATCACAGCTTGTAAGGCTATTTGATTTACGTATACAAAAAAAGGTAGATGACAAAAATAAAAAAAAAATTAAAATCTAAATTAAAACCAAGAATACTTAATATCAATATTTTCAATAATAATCCTTGACAATGGCGCTAAAAACTTGATGTGTACTTTTGCAAGCGCACAAATTGTCCTAAGTGATGTAATGATAAGTGGGTATCTGTAATGCCCAATTAACTCATAATTAGCCAGTAATAAACATCTTGTACATCTATTCATTTAACGAACTCACATTATTGAATTAGATTATATAAAAAGCATATCTTATGAGCATGAGTATTTATTATTTTTAGGATTGAATCCTGCATAAATGTGTATATATTCATAAATATGACATTGAATTATTAATATATTATCTAACATATTTTTTTAAAAAAAGGATTCTAATTGTAGTGAAAAGCTCAGTTTCTCAGTAAGGAATATTGATATGCTAAATGGTTACGAATTGATTGGAAAGTGTTTTTCCATTTCAAATACATTCTCAACTAATTTTTTTGCCCTTTTTATACTTGAAATAGACAAATTTTGTTGGAATTAAAAGTATACAAAATGGTGCTATTTGATTGGTTTGTTAACTAGGTTATAGAAAAATTGAATTACTCTTGCTTATATTAGATTTAATTAGCTAACTATTAGCTAAATTCTCTTATTTAGCTCCCTTTCCATATGTCAAACCCAAGAAAAGGATGGCAAAATCCCCCAAGCAAGCTCCTCCCTTCACTTACCTGATTTTGACTAAATCAAATGAACTAAATATTCATTCTTGCTTTTTTCTTTTGCAAGCAAGTCTAAAAATGTCCAGCAATTTCCCCTATTTCTTTCTCTCCATTTTCACGTCCTAAAGATCACAAAAACTTAAACAAGACCATAGAAATTTGGGTTACACAAACCAGCCCTAAGTTTTCATCATTTTGAGCTTGAAAAATAAAGTGTTTTGACCTCTAATAGAGCCCTAACATCAAGCCCTAAAAGGTAACCTCTATATTTATGTTTCTTATAATGAAATGAAGTTATTTACCATTATATATGATTATAGAGGCAGAGAAAGTAAGCTAAGACAGATTTGAGCTCAAATTAAGCTAGTTAAGTTAGTTTCTTTGCAAAATTGATAATCTTGTGGAATCTGATTATTTCCTTTATTTTTATTTATCCAAAGTGTTTAGTAAGTGATTTTTAATGCTTGTAAATAGGTGGGAATTAGTTAGAATGTTACTTCTGAATTTATCAAAAGAAATGCAAAACTAGAGTGGAAAATCAAGCTTGCACAATGCTTGATTCTTGTATATTAGGTTGTTTTGATAAGACTATAAACTTCCCTCAATATTATTTAAAGTTATTCAAAACTTGATTTGTTTAAAAAGTTGTAAAATTGTTGTGTATTTGATAATTTGTAATTTGCAGCCAGAAATGTATGGATATGTAAGTTTGTTGAGAAAATGGAACATCTAATCTCTATGTTTAATATATTTCTAATAGTACAACATATTCTTTGGACATAAAGTGCATTTTGACATTGTTATACATAGCCTATTTTGTGTTTGATTCAATACAAAACCCTTATAATATGAACTTATAACCTAGATCAATGAGTTTGATTTATGAGAAATTAAATGGTATATGATTTTATAATGCTAGGCCTTTAGTACGTCTTATCTTCTAAGAGAACTGATCTTTTCACTCAACGTAAATTAGACTTGAGGTAAGTAAAAATTGCTATTTATTACATCACAAGAAATATGTCATGTTATGTTTTAAGGTGCATTGATTGGATTGTCGTTGACATTTACATTAGAACATGTGATATGATCAAAAAGGGAACAAGGTTTTTAACTAAAATGGGGATTTCGTGCTTAATTAGTGGTTGGGTAGGCATGGGATGTGGGTGGAACTGGCAGACCCAATAAAGGGTGGTGAATACTTTGAGGTTAAAAAACCAAGATAAGAAAAGCTACAAAGACTGAGACTAAATACAACAAATACCTGAGGTATAATGAACAAGTTGAAACCTTATATTTATATTATTACATTGGCCAAATTATAATGAATAGGTTCTGAAAACCACGACTTATCATCACTAGTTAAGTACCACACTCTAAGGGTACCCAACAAAAGAAAGAATTGTGAAAAGAAAATTGATAAAAAAAATGTCTAATTGCATTCTCATTTAATGTTCATGTTTACGCATTAGTTTCTACTTACTGAATTTTTAGCTTATTGTAGTTCTCATGATGTAGGTGAGAATGTACAGGGTTAGGGGTTGATCGAGTATCCAGAGTTGTCGAATAGAGATTTGTTCATATGCTATGTTTTAGATCAGCTTTTGAAGCTTATTTTGGAGCTTTGTCTTGTCAAATTTAGCAGCTCTATTATGGTTTTATAAATAGTTATATTACTAACTTTGGATGTGATAGTATATTGCACATCTCGTTTTGAAATACTATATATATTGAAAATAAGGAAATGAGTGAAACAATAGTTTCAAAACTCTTTTGTAATGAAATGAATATTTTAAGTAAACCATAGCATTTATAATGTAAATGAAATATTAATACTCTTTATCCTAATTAAATAGGCTTTCTACGAGCTTATTAGTTAACTTGAGGGGCATTATAGTTTTTGGTATTAGAGCGGAGGTTAAATCGTTTCTAAAAACAAAAGAAGGCATATGAACATATCCTAGTTGGGAAACTCGGTCAACCATTGGTATCTCTTGTCTTTGTGATTTGTTGTTTCTAATTTTGTTAATTTATGATTGTGTTTATTAGAGGCTAATTAAAGGAATAAGATTTATATTATACCAGAAGATATGGCACCAAAAAGAAAGACAAGGGATGATGATCAAGAGAGTGATCATGATTTAGCAGATAATTTACAAATTTGATACAGGAACAGATTAGGATGCATGGTGAACAGATATAATAGTTGTTCAATATGCAAAAGAATAACCAGTGCCAACCACCTTCTCTACCTCCACCTCGGCCAAATACTTTGCAAACTACATATGAGAGATTCAGGAAGATAGAACCTCCTAACTTTGATGGTGGATCGGACCCATTAGTTGCAAAAGCGTGGGTAAAATCCTTGGATGCCATCTTTGATTACATGAGGATTAGTGATGCTAAAAAGGTACTTTGTGTAATTTTCTTGCTTAAAAAGGGAGCTAGAACCTGGTGGGAAGGAACTCAGCTTGGAGTGAATATGGATGAGTTGACATGGGACAAATTCAAGAAGATCTTCTATAAAAAATATCACACCAGGGATTTTAGATCACTAAAAGTAAAGGAGTTTTTGGAGCTGAAGGAAGGAGGGATGTTAGTGTGTGATCATGCTCGAAAATTTGATAATATGTCCCTTATATTGCTAAAGACAATAATGAGAAGATAGACCACTTCATGAGAGGTCTTAATCTTGAAATCATAAGGGAAGTGAAGATGTCTTCTACAATGGACTTTAGGGAGTTAGTTGACAAGGCATTGATGGCAAATCAGGATAAAAAAGATATTGAGAAGTTTTTCCGGCAAAGGAGATCAGGATTTACTCTAAGAAATCCTATCCAGTGGAAAAAGAAAGAGCAAAAGCCACAACAGGGAAACAGTAAATACCCTAGAGTTGAACAACTTACTAATATAACTAAGAAGCCATTATGTGCTAAGTATGGGAAGAATCATTTTAGAGAGTGTTATAAAGGTAGTAACTTATGTTTTAAGTGCAAAAAGCCAGGACATGTAGTGAAGGATTGTCCCATGATGCAAAAGAAAGTCTAAGGAAGGGTGTATGCGAAGATAGAGGAACAAGCTAATGCGTATGCTTTTGTAGTCTTGGGTAATATTTTAATTTCTAGAGTTGTTGCAAATGCATTGACATTAAGTACATTTGAGAAGAAATTGGGCATTACAGTAGATTTGTTGAAAATGAGATATAGTGTAATGTTACCATCCGGGGAAGAAATAGAATTGAATCAAATGTTAAGGGCTTGCCCGATTCAGATTGGCGATGGAACCTTATATGTGAATCTTATGGTTTTGAATATAGTTGATTTTGAAGTCATTTTGGGTATGGATTGGTTGAAAAATAGCATGCCACAATTGAGTACAACAAGAAGATTGTGGTCTTTCAACCACCTAGAGAAGAACAATTTATATTTAGAGGAATCATGGAGAGATCATCTATACCAGTTATAACTATACTAAAGGCTTAGAAGATGCTTAACAAAGGTTGCATTTGCTATTTGGCTAGTGTTATGGATACTTTAGTGGATCAAAAGTTAAAGCTGAAAGATGTAGATGTGGTTCAAGAAAAGTTTAGATATAGATGTGGAATAGAAGTTAAGGTCAGAAGTTATATTTGGCTTCATTGGACATCATCAATGGCGTCGCTAGTGGTCAAGAAATTCAATATTTATGTGTAAATATTATATTTTTATGTAAATATAAAAACGTACTAAAGACTCTGCCGAACCACTGGTGGTTGAGAAATATAGTATTTATCTACAAATATTGTATTTTATATAAATATAAAAATTCACCAACGACTTCGTCAAGCCATTGTTAGTCAGGAAACACAATATTTATATGTAAATACCCTATATACATACCATATTTACATGTAAATACAAAAATTTACTTGTGACTTTATCGAACCACCAACAATTAAGAAATACTACATTAACATAGAAATATAGTATTATCTACAAATATAAAAATTTACTAGCAGTGTCACTGGAATCATTAGCACCAGTGACGTCGTTGGAGGCCAGAAAATACTATATTTCCAAGTTACTTACCATATTTTCAATAAAAAACATAGATTTCAAAAAAAAAAAAAAAACAAATACTATAAGTTTTATAGCACACTGATCATAAAAAAAAAAAATCCAAAAAACTTCAATTCACAAAAAAAAGAAAATTAAAAAAGTAGAAAAACTTAAAAAATACCAGATCTAGCCATGGTGTTTAGATTGCCATCACCCCTTGATGCTATTGCATTGACTACTATTGTGGGCCAACCGTTGTGTGCTGCCAATAGATATCATAGAAGCAATTGAGATTGTGATAGACAACCGATGAGATTTCGACAAAGCAGTTGAGATCACAATACTTTGCTTTCTCTACAATTGTGACAAAGTAGTTGTTGATCTTGATCACATTGGCTTCACTTTCTTTACAATCGTGATAGAGCAGTTGTCTTATATGCTACTAACGAGCTTTCCAAGATTATCCAACGAAGATCCATGATGGTGACAAACAAAAACAAAGATCCAAGAGCTTGGGAGATTAAGGATGAAGACAATGATGCTTCCATAAGCAAGATTGAGATTATGGTTTTATCAAAGATGATAAACAAGATCGACCACCAGACCTTCTGCCATTGATGGAGAAGAGATAGAGGGGAAATCAAAAGAGAGAGAATGAAGAAAGAGAAAGTTTGATGCTTGGAGAGAGGGGGAACAAAGGAGAGGGAAACGAAGGTGAAGAGAGAGAAAGGAAAAAGAGAGAGCAGATCAAGAGAGAGCGAAGAAGAGAGGGGGATAAGAGTGAGAAACGAAGAAGGAAAGAGAAAAAGAAAAAAAATAGATATGTTTATATCTTTAGAGCTATTTTGGGCTTTTATGTTTGTAAAATATTAAATATGTTATTCTCTACATATTTTTAAAACTTCTGATAATATTTTCCAATTGAAGAACAAAGGGGATGTTGGGTTTCCGTTTCAAGAACGTTTTTGTTATTTTCAAAAACACAAAAATGAAAATGATTTTAGAAACATGTTTGGTTAAAATTTCTAGAAAATGAAAATAAAAATTATTTCAAAAACACTCCAAATTTATTTACTTTTAGAAACAAAAGAAAAAGATGCTTTCAATTTTTTCAAAACCCATTATCAATCAACAGGAGCAGCCCATACCCCCTTCCTCCCTCCTTTTTCTGGCAAACCACCCCTAACCATAACCCAACTTTGGTGAACCCAACTTTGGTGACCCCAACCATAACCCAACTTTGGCGAATCCCAACTATAGCCAAACTTCAACGAACCCACAGCTACAGCCCCAGTCGTAACCATCCATAGCCCATTCGCCATTGTTGAATGTCAGCCTTCGTTATCCAACCATCGTCGAAGCTCCCAATCAAAGCCCAGTCACCGTTTAAGCTCCCCAGCATCGATGTTCCACATGTTGGAAAAATAGTACACAGCGAAATTTTAAAATTTTTTTATATCAGAGTATTTTCCAAAACACAAGTTTGACATGCTATATGCATAATTAACCAGATCTTACTAACCTTGCCAAAGAACTTCCGTAATTCGTGAAGAGAAGTAACGTTTCAAAAGAGCCTCAACCAACGGGTCTTCTTTGCTATTCTCTATCCACGATCGAAGTAAGTGTGGGCTCACACGTACAGCTCTTCCACCAAGTGACTCTCCTTCCAACCAATTGAGAGAACCCAAAGCTAGTGTTCGTGATTTGTGAACAACTCAGTGAGTTTCAGAATATCACTATTAGAATTTCACTCTTAATCTCTCAACTGATCTAAATAATAATGAAATTCACTCCCTTCATATAGAGGTTAGGTCTAGGAGTCAATCCTTATCAAATCATGCCTTAAAATTCAGATCAATATCTGATGAAATCTGCTTGAAAACACGTGATCTTTTTATCGCGCATAGGCAAGCCGATCTGTCCAACCGACAAGTCAAACTTGCCCCATCGGCAAGACAAACTTAAAGATCGGTATGCCAAACTGTCAATAAAAATCTCAGCGAATCTTTTATTTTTCACCCGAGATTCTATAGGATAAAATCTCAGTTTTAATTCAAATAATCTAATAAAAAGTTGTCTAATCAAAAGAACTTTATCTAGATAATCTCTAAGAAAATAAATGAATTCTTGATAATTCAACAAGTTTATCTTGAATTAATTCAAAATTAATCCAACCGATAAACAGACAAGAATTATCCGATCCCAATAATTCAACAAGTTTATCTTGAATTAATTTTGTCATAAAATTAATTCAACCGATAAACAGATATGAATTATTTGATTCTTTCGAAGTTTACCCAATCTAATAAATCTGATATAAGTCACTAATTATTGGAAAAGCACGTTGTCTCGTTACAGGATTTTATGAGCTAGCAAAAGGGACTAAATGGACCTATATAGCTCAAGCTCTCTATAATTATGAAACTCAATATCCTAGATATATATTTCATAATTATCAACTCCAACGCTACTCTACTAAAAGCTTGGAGCTGCACTCTCAAACTATATAGAATTACGAAGCCTATATAGCTAAGTTTCTATGACATATCATAGTGTATCGTATCCCCATAGGATTATCCATAATCAGCTTAAGAACAAGTTCTGTCTTACCTTCCTGATTATTTTTATCTTACGTTTCATTATCTCACCATTAGAAAACTTACCATCGAAAGACAGTATACCATTTGGTTACACCTATGTATACAAATAGTTGAGAGCTCTAGTTTTTCAATTACAGGATAACGCATATAAGAGGATATTACTACTTCTAAAGATGAGCTATGGATTTTATATCTATGAATAACAGGTCTACGTTATCAAGAGTCATGCCTCCAACGTACCGGCATGCATACCACTATTAAAATATGGGTGTCACCTTTTGGTACATCAAAAGACACAAGTTAAGACAACGGGCCCACTATTTATCTTAGGATTAAGATATAATATAAATAATTGTCTAAAGTGAATTGATTTGCCAAGACAGAATTATCAATCTAAATCAATTCGCTTTATGTCCCGATCCAACACATCGTCACTTATGACAAAGTGCTAATGTTTCTATTCATGAAGTCTACTTCCGATGGTCAAGACAGATATCTCCCAATAAGGATATAGACAACATAACAATCTTTATATGAATAAAGTGCTCAATTTTATTCTCTCGATCATGGATCTTATGTTTTAGACCGTCACTTTAAGAATCGTGTGTTCTGCATAATCTGTCTATCATATGCCCAATTCTTAAAGGTTTAGACTGACAGTCTCAGACTATAGTTAGCTTAACATACATTCAACAAATATGAACATAAAGAGGAAGACATTTGGTATATAAATAATAAATAAATTCTCTATTGATAAAAATGTCTCCAAAAACATATTATATTTTTGCTCCTTAGGGCACACATGTCTAACACCACACGTGTCGCCAGAGCATGTTGGAGGTCTTCGTCAAAGTAGCCACCCTTGCTATAGCCTAGATCTCTGTTGGACCCCAGCCATCATCGACAAATCTCGGCGTCTCTCGGCCGTAGCAGTCATGTGCCTTCCAGCCACAACAGTCAAGAAGCCATTGCCTAGCGTTGTAGTTTGTTGCATCTACTCAACCGCCAACTTAGTGACCCCAATCTCCTTCGATGAAAGGCGCTCGATTTCATAGTCAAAGCTTCTCGTGAAGGCCGATGGCAACGGACGAGCCCCAACCATTGAGGACAAAGATCTAATCAAAGGAGATAGGAGGGGGAAGGGCGATAAACGAAAAAAGAAAAAGAAAAAAAGGAGTAAAAAATGTTGATATTTTAATTAAAAAAATATTTTGTTTTAAAAAATACGCTATCATATATAACCAAATATAATTTTAAAAACAATACCAGCATAATTTTTAAAAAAGTTTTTATTTTTAATTTTCTTAAAAATAAAAATAATTTTAAAAACATTATCATATGAGGACAAAATCTCCTATTTCGTATAATTTCTCCTGTGGGCCTAAGATTTAACATAACCCCTTCGAGGGGGAAAGAACAAGATATAATCCCTAAACCCCATGAGTACCTATACAAATCTCTTCAGTTAAAAAAAAAAAAAAAAGGAAAAAAAAAAAAACTCTGAGCTATTCAGATTTACCAAAAAGAAAAACCATTTAAACTGTTCCTTTTGTCCGAACAGTCACCCCAACGTCGCTGCCCTCTCGCAACCCATCTGAATTGTTCATCACCCCCTCCAACCCATATGGTATGCTATCTGTCCCAAACATTTGTAAGTTAGGAATGAATTTTTCGCATTTTGCTAAAAAAAGGACTGAATTTTTCGGACAGGATTTTTTTTGGTTTCGATTTGGGTTACATTGAAAAAAATAACAGTTCATACTATTTATTATTATTATTATTATTATTATTTATTTTTTTAGAATTTTGGAAAGCATTCAGAAATCCCTTACATGTCTCTGTTACATAACGCGATTGTTGCCAACAACTCATTGTTTTCTGATAGGAATTTGGAATGCTATGGTTTGTTCTCTCACATATTGCCAATTGGGTCTCCTTTGATTCCCGAAGTTGTGGCTTTTTGCTTTTTTTTTTTTTTTTTTTGAATGCTATTTAGATGGCAGGTTAAAAAAATAGGCGCAAGATTTTGATAGAATGTGATTGTGACTGTCTGGGGTTCTCTTTTGATTATTGATGAAATCCATAGACTTTTGATTCTTCTCATTTATACTAGGTTACTGTGGGGTGGATCCCTGGATTGGTAGATGATATTTCTCATAACATTTTTATTTTAGGTTAGCAGAAGGTCAATATAATTCTTCCCCTTTGTTTGTTGTCCTTTTGTTAAGCATATAATTTCTAACCAGTTACAATTTTTTTTTCATTTTTTAGTTAATTGTTTTTTTAATAAATCAGTTAGCCTGAAAACAGTTGCGACAATTTGCTATTTGAATTTAAAGAATAGATCATGAACGTGTGTTGGGTTTCAGATGCTATCCAGTACTATAGAAAGTAGTAGCCTAGTACTTTGTTTTGATTTTGTTTTAGGAATCTGTTTTCCTTTTTTTTATTTTATTTTGATAAATCAATTTTGAGGATTTTGGATTTTGGTTATTTAAAATTAAATCCCTATTGGAGGTGATTATTGGGCGTTCAGATTTCAGATTTTTTATGCCCATTTGGATGTTTTGTTTTGCTTTGTGGTGCACTTGTGTGGTAGTTTTGGGGTTGGTATTTGGATTATTGAAATACTCCAGTGCTGATTGAACATGGGCATCTTTTTTGGAAAACTGTTGAAACCTATTGTGACTTCTCGATTTTAGTCCAAAACTATTTTCGTAAATTCTTAAATTAAGATTAATTTTCTGTCTTGAGACAGGGTATTTGAATATCCTCTACTCTTTTTCTGCGTGCTGTTTGGAATCTGTGCTGTTGGCCAGTTGCTGATTTTTTGGTTAAAAAGGAGCAGGGGTCGGCCTTCTGATATTTTTATATTTTAGCTTTATAACAATGCGGTGATCTGTGCTTCCTTGTCCATATTTGATTTGTTGCTTGATGAATTATGGATGATCAATTGGGCAACGATATGATTCGACTTGAATAATTTTGGTTAAATGATAATATCCATATAGAAATATTTATTTTGGAAAATTAATGTTATAGTATATAAAAATCATCAAATAATAAAATAGCAATTAATTTGTCAAAATATGATAACTAAATTATAGAATATTAAAAATTTTAGTGTCATAAGTTCAGAAAATATTGTATTTACAATTGGTGCCTGCATGCTGATGATTTTTTTTTTTTTCCTCTTATTCATGAGGCCAAATACTTTAGTTCTCTATTTCCTGACTACTAATTGAACTAAATATTTGTTTCTCCTCATTGGCCAAAGCTTGCGCTTAGAGAAACAAAATGGCAGCGTCATTCAGGTGGATACTGCAGCTTCACAAGGATGTGCCAAAAGCAGCTCGGTTCTAATCCGAAGGACTGGACTTAACTGTCAATGTTTGTACCCATCGTTGGGCTGAGCTCCACTCAGGTCCCCTCAAACTTGCACTTATGCAATCCCCCAAGTATTTCTCTTTCTTTTTCCAATCTCTTTTTTTCCTTTCTATCTGTATGATCATTTGTCTTAAAGAACAAATGTTCCCATTAAAGGCACAAATTTTGTTGATGTGCTTGATATAGTGATTTAGTGACTTTATATAGAGTGAAATAGGAAGTAGGAGCTCACAAATTTCCTTGAGTTTGCTTGGTGTTGTTCTCTTGCTAGGATTGGCTCATTTTGAAGGTGAACAACAAATGGAAAATATATGTGTACATATATATGAAAAAGGGAACCATTGTTCTCAATCACTATTATTCTCTTCTAAGGGCTGTTTAGAATGCATTGGATAGAGTATGAGTTCTTTTCTGAGGATATGTGTTTCAGTTTGATGGTATATGTTGGTCAGATTTTTGTAACTCCAATGTATAACCCCCAAGACCAAATTTAATTATGCGTTTCACTAATATATTTTTGGTTTGTGTTGTTCAGAATGGCAGTTGGATTGTTAAATTTCAACTCGTTTTTGGGATTCTCGCTGTTATGGTTAACAATGGAAAATGCTTCGTAAAATATCTATTTTTCTCGCTATTTCTGTAGACCCTTTCGGTGATCATGATAAGTTAATATATAGTCACAGTGATCATGTCATGCAGAAGGGATGTTCTTCACTTCTATCTTTCACGGTAACAGACATCAACAGCAGGGTGAGAAGATTAATGGCATTGGGAGCTGAACTAGATGGTCCCATCAAATATGGAATTCATGGAAAGATGGTAACAACTAAATGCTACAATGAGAGTATTGACTTGTTTCTTCACAGCCCTCGTATTGAAAATTACAGACGTCGGATGATTTAATTGTTGAATAAATAGGTTGCAGCAATGCGCTGTATTGATGGGCATGTCTTGGGCCTATATGAGCCGGCATAGGAGCTCGAGAAACAAGCCTCTTGAACACAACCATTGTAATAACTTGCCAAAGGGTTTTGTTATAGTGACTTGCAATCTTTTGAAGACGTGTAGAAAACGTGAATAATCGATAGGGTTTGCTCGTTCGTGTTTATTACAGCTGTGCATTGTGTGTAAAGTGTCCGATCTGGGAAGAAAGCAAAGAGGGTAACCAAGAGAGCTAAAGGGAAACCAAAGGTTTATCATTTATGTTCATAGATTACCTGACATGTAGATGGAGTATATTTGGGTTGACCGAATCTCCAAAAACTGCTGGAATTATTTTGTAGTTTTTGGTAGCACCGCTGCTTTTCTTTGCCTTACTGAGTCCTCATCTTGTATTTTTTTCATTTAGCAATAGAAAATACTCGTCTTCGAGATCATCATATTTATATGGAGTTATTTTATGAATATGAATCTGTTATTTGCATCTGCTTTCCAAGAAATTGAGCCGAGCCTCTGCATTTATCAGAAATAATGCCTTGCAGTTGACCGACAGCCTGGTTCAATAGTCACGTAATGAATTAACATTCTGATTAAGACAGCCCAGGTACGTGCATTCTTTGGCTCAGAGTTAACATCGGTTCACCTATCTTGGTTCAGAAGGCAGCCTCCTGAGCTGTAGAATCAAGAAAAAAGATAAAACAAACTGACCTGTATCATGAAGAGCCACGCGCCTACATTGTGCCAACACCACAAGCTCCTCCCAATATTTTGGAATGACCATCTTCGAAATGGGTGGAATAGTTTTTTTTTTTTTCCTTCTTATGACAGGGAATTTTTAAGGATATAGAGGCATATGGCCATTTGGGCTATTCGAATTCCTTCTTTAGCACAAAACTCGACATAAGTTATTCCACAAATAAAAGATATTTATTCTCGGCAAATCTCTCATGTTTCCAGTCAAAGCTTTTGTACTTGCACCAAATTTACCAATTAGTGCAAAACAGTAGATGTAGCTTTCATTATAAAGTATACTACTATAAATATCAAGTGTGGTATTTTTATTTTATAGTATTTACTTTTATTTATCACTCTATGATCAATTTTAGCAATTATAAACAAGATTAACATTTAAGGAGTTTGTTAGGACCTAATAATGTTGAATTGATGGCCCAATCATCTTAAAATAGTCATTTATGTTCGTTTTAAATTGTTTGAATTTAATTGTAGATCCTATTTTAAATTGTTTGAATTTAATTGTAGATCCTATGTCTACATATATAAAGTACATTGAAAAATGTCCAGTTATCTTACTTGATTCGATCACTTCACAAATAAGAGATTCCATTTGACTCCAGCATTTCTAAAGGCAGTCATGCTTGGAGTGGGATTGTTCAACCATCTCTAAATAAGAACAAAATCAAACCAATGGTAAGTTTTAAAGAATAAGCACAATCGTAACAATGTCAAAAATTATGCAATTACTTATCTCTAGATTCTCAGAAGTCTGAAGCATCTCCTGCTCGTCCATATACTCTATCGTAATGATTGGTTAATGTGACTAGCTCAATCAATTCTTTAAGCAAAGCAATGCCTCCACTGTTTTAGGACTTAGTGAGCTAAAACGATTAAGTATGTAGCTTCTAACAGAAAATGTGCCCTCAGATGCAACAATAATCATTGGAACGGCTAGTACATCATGGGCAATACGAGAAAAAATTTTGTACTTCACATAAATCACCTTCCATTACTTTAAAATGTCAAAATTATCACCATCACTTGTCTCTATATCCTAAGGACGCTCATTCATGCACCTGTCCAACTTATTCTTTGTTTTACCATCTTGATCATATCGTTGTTGCAAAAAAGTTTCATGCCTACTAGCTTTACTAGATTTAGTACGCCCAAGAGATGAAGACGATGAAGTTTGCTTGACAATTTTGGTTGGCTTTGTCGGTACACCGAACTCTCTTATGATAATAATCAAACATCTTCCTCAAATCATCCTCAACACTCTTTATTCTTGACATACATGTAGTTGAGTCATGAAAAGGAGACAAACAACTCAAACATATATGGAGGATCAAGGAAGCATCCATTACTCTCCTCCACTTTTCCCTAATATTTTTTATATACTTTTTAGGATATTCATTGCTCAATTCATAAAAATTCTCTTCAATTTCACAAACATCTCGAAAATATGTATTGGAGGTGACATAAGTGGAGCCCTAAGCCTCAAAGTGATCTCATAAAATGTAGCTAAATATTGCTCAAAGGCTTTTGCATGTACCCAATCAAGTTCATCCGTTGGCTTGTCTCTTTTTTTGCCTTCATTCTTAACCTCCTCAAAATATTTCAAATAATTTTGATCACCATCTATCCTTTCAAATGCCTTTGGAAACTTCAATTTAGTATTCAACATCAAGTACATGGAGTTCCATCCGGGGGTAACATATAAGCATAAAAGTTCTTCACATGGAATCCCCTTCCAATTTCGCACACTCCTTAATGCCGATAATCTTGTTGTCGATGACTAGACATATCTTAATGCATTTTGAATATTGCGTTTATGTTTTTTTTTTCTTTTTTTTTTCTTTAAACCATCTGTGACGATCAGATTAATACTATAAGCACAATAGCTCATGTGTAACAACTTATCATCTAGTATGAGCCCCTCATTTTTCTCTTCGAATTCTTCTTTTAGTATCTAATAACCTTGTCATTGCTAGAAGCATTATCAACTATTATTGTAAAAATTTTATAAATTTTCCATTCAATTAGATAAGCTTCAACCCCTTTAGCAATAATGTCTACTTTATGCTATGTGATTAGAGAGAAATTAATAATTTTTTTTTTTGCAAGTTAAACTTACTATTCACAAGTTATGATTTTCATGTACCCAATGTTTTGAGTTGATGTTCAACAATTTGTAGCAATAGAAAGTTATCCTTTTTCAAGATGTTTTTCAATTGCTCTTCTCATCCAAATACACCTTGTAAATATCTCTAGCAACGTTTTAGATAGGCAACAAAGCTAGGTTGAAGCTTTAGACAAAAATGCTTAAACTCTTTGGTTTCAACATGCTTGAATGTAAAACTTAGTCAAAACAATGTACTTAGCAACAACTTCCCTACAAGCATCCTTGCTGCAATGCATAACCACTAATTGTCCCTTATTTGCCACATTTCCTCTTTTCTTTGATTCAAATGCTAATATTTTTTATATCTTATCAATAGGTTTATTGGGGTTTTTTGAGCAATTTTAAAAGGATTCCACAAAGTATTCGTCCCATACTTCTTTTCCTGACTAGCAAAATCTCCCTCACAATGTCTGCATACTATGCTCTTCTTTCACCTTTGGCATCAAAATAACGATCCAAATCCTTTCAAACTTCACAAGTTTCTCCGAAGGGTTTTGGCGGTCTCTTTTTTTGGGAGTTTTTTTCCATCCCTTATCTCTCCATCCGATTCAAATTCATTCTCAAGATCAATGGGAGTTTCTTTCTCATAAATACTATTAACAACAATAAAAGGAGAAGAGGCTTGAGATAGACTGCAACTACATCCATTTTTTTTATCAAAGCATATCAATAAATAAAAAAATAAAACAAATAAAGCTAATTCATCAAGAGTAACGCATACAAGTTCAAATTTTACCATCCTTATGTATTACCACCAAAAAAAAAAGAAGCACCGTTATGATATATAACCCGTATCACCATAATTCACAATCACAAAACATCATTAAAGGAAAAAAAAAAGAAGGAACAGTTAATAACTAAAACATCATTATAACGAACAAAAAACAAACAGTGGATAAAAAAAATAGATTATATAATAAAAAAACTCAGTTCGATTCTAAAAAAATATATAAAAAACTATAATCAGATTCACAATAGTAATAAAAAAACTCAGTTCAATTCTGTAAAACATATACCAAAAAAGACAACTAGAATCTTGAAAAAAATCACAATCAATTCAATCATGAATAATCTCTTCATACACAATATCACGAATTCACAATCACAAGTTCAATCTTATGTTGAAAAACAACTAAGTTCAGTTTTAAGAATTAAAATTAAAAAAAAACCTTGGATCTTAGTCTCAATGGGTGGTTTGGCCGATTGGCTGGCTGGGACTTGGAGTTCTTTCAAGGAGAGGGAAAGTGTTAGAGTTTCAACTTTCAAGAGCAAGAGGCAAGAAGAAGAAAACCATGAACTTACTTACTTAAGAAATTATATAAAACTCAGAAACACATTACAAAAGAAAACCCAAAAAAAAAAAAAAAACAAAACTTACATTGTCAGATTTGAGGGCTGCCACTGTCGATGGATTGGAGGAGGAGGGTGGCTGATGCAGTGGGAGAAAGACGGAGGGAGGGGAGTTAGCAACGAGGCAGAGACTAGAGGGCAGTTGGTGGTTACCAAAGGTTTAGTCGTTTAATTTTTCTTTTTATTTTCGTGGGAGCATAAAAAGAGAGGAGAAAGAAATTAGGGCTTCTGGAACGTGTTTTCTTAGTTTAAGAATTAGTTTTTTTTTTTAATATTTAATCGGCGGGCTCAAGATGAACCCACAACCTTAGCCTTAAACCTGCCGCCCACCTTGCTACGTGTGATGGCAGGCAAGTTCAACCCACCAAAGGTCAGGTTGATAATGTGGACCTTAAAATTTCAGGCAGTGTAGAGTACTTGGCGATTACGGGATGGTTTTTGTGTAGCCCTAAGTGACAAGACCCTTAACACCGGTGTAAATAGTACACCACCTTCCCATTGGAAAGGAAAATTTTTACACATAGGGGACTCTTTTGTTCTTTCCTTTATATCTTTTTTTTTTAGATGACATGCACAAGCTTTGTCATCAAGATCTTTGATATACAACAAATAGGGGGATTGTAACAGCCATGAATACTCCACTTCCTCTGGGGAGAGCGAAGTCATCGAAAAATTCTGCTTCATTGTAGTGTACATCTGTTTTGTCAAGTGATGTTTTGTTGGTTGCGATACAGACCACCTCGGAGGCGAGTATCCTTTTCACACACTAATGGAATAAAGAATATACTTTCTTATGTTTATTTAGCTACGGCCTCTAGATAAGAAGATGATAACTTATGTCAAAGTCAAGTGCATGAAATCAAGTGAGAGAATGGAGAGGCCTGTTAGAAAATACAATTAGATTGGTGCATTGGAATTTTAAAATTTTTTAAACCAAGATACCAACTCATGATGTTATAGACAATACATTAATTATTTCAAAATTAATTTGTGTATTGGTACAACTTAGTAGAATATCTACTTTGGGTTTCGTCTTCCTACCACAAAAGTATACAAGAGTCACAAATTCCTAAACTTGAACCGTTCGATCCCTTTCTCTTTAGAGCTTGTACTTAGACGGTCTAAAAATAATAGAGACCCCAGGTCTCCATTTAAAGAATACAGTAGGAGAAATTTGATTTAAACTGAAGAATTTAAAAGACTTATCTCCCAAGTTTCCTTATGTCACAGACTCACTATAGGGATGTTTCCTTGGTTACCAAGTTTCCTTTTCTATTCTATATCTCTGTTGGTGTTCGCCATATGTAATTCAAGTGTAGTTCAAAATTCGTCAAACATAGAATGAGAAACTATGATTTTCTACATTATCTATAATAACTCCAACTCAACTAATTTTAATATAAATTAGAATAAAATCATAAAGAAAATTATCTAAATTGAACAATTATGAATAATAAGTTGTGCACAATTCAAATACCATTAGGATTGAAATTAATTATTTAAATTCACTATTCAAATAATTAATTATCTAAAATCTCAAACTCTATTTGAGTAACTACTTTTGAATTAATTAAACAATTAATTTTTCAAAATACCAATTGGACTATGGTGCGTACGTCCTTTGGGCTCAATAAGCCCAAATTTTAATTTCTTTTGGATTACCCATAGTACTTGATCTTTGCCCGTTCTGTATTTGAGGTTAGTGAGCTAGCATTGGCATCAAATAGATATATATTATTAGGCTCCTATAATTGGAAATAAACTAATCTCTCATTATTTATTTATTAATTATTAACTTCAGTGTCATTATTATAAGGAATTGCAAGTGCATAATACCAGATACAAGTAATAAAGTGATGAGTAAAATATCATTCCCATAAAGATTGTGTCAATCGAGCTAAGTACCAAAATCGGTTAAGTCTAGAATTATTTGAACAAATCGAAACAAAGAAAATATAAAAAATAAATAAAAATAAATTAAATTAAACTAACAATTTAATAAAGATAAATAAAATAATAAATAAAACAACCTCTTCGTGTCATTTTATTATTAATCTTTATAAGACAAGAACCCCAATTTATTTCAATCCTCTCTCTTGAATGTCGAGTGAAAATATTCCTAAAATCTAATTCTTACATCTCTATTAGAAATCAAGAAAATAAAAATTATCATATTTAATGGTTCTCTTTCAAAACGCTTCAAAGGAATTATAGGCCTCTTGAACTCTATAAAATCCTAGGTTGTATTATCAAAGATCTATTTAAAAGTTCCTCTCTTGAATGCCAAATTCCAAATATTAAATCATCCAATTAAGGCCAGTAAATCAAAAGCATTAAGAATAAGAAAATGGAAATAAGCTTATGAAAAATCAACTAAAAATAAATTAGACAATTAAAAACATAGTAATAAGCACAAAATAAGGGTTCCAACATCTCAATTCACAAAATAGCCATGTGGAGGTGTCACAATTCTCCAAGTGTAACTCTCTAATTTATAATCTTCTTCTATTGATCGTCAAGTTGTCTTCTCTCTTAAATTTATTAAAAAAAATTCTAAACATATGTTCAATCTACTCACCTAATTTGGTTCGACTAAGCCATCTTCATGGCTCATAAACCTTAACAACATTGAGTTCAATCTACTCACCCGATCTGGTTTAACTAGGCCATCTTCACGACTCATCAATCTCATCAATATTGGGTTCAATCTACTTACTTGATTTGGTTTGACTAAGTCATCTTCATGAGTCATAAATATTACCAACATTGGGTTCGATCTACTCATCTAATTTAGTTTAACAAAGCCATATTCATGGCTCATAAATCTTACCAAAATTGGGTTCAATCTACTTACCCCATTTGATTCGACTAAGTCACCTTGATAACCAATAAATCTCACCAACATTAGGTTTGATCTACTCACCCAATTTGGTTTGACTAACCATCTTTATGGTTCATAAATTTATGAACATTAGGTTCAATCTACTCATCTAATTTGGTTTGACTAAGCCACCTTTATTACTCATAAATCTCACCAACATTGGGTTCAATCTACTCACCCAATTTGGTTCGACACAACTGCCTTTATGGCTCAATCTCACTTATGTTAGTTTTGATCTACTCACCTCATGTTTGGTTCAGTTATACCATCAGCACGGTTCCTTTTCTCATCGGCATTGGGTTCTATTAACCTAGTGTTCTTTTCGATCAAGCCATCCTTATAGCTCACCTTTTGAACTTTTTGTTTTTCTAATGATTAAGTTGTTTTGTTTCTAATGACTTTGCGTTAGTTGATGAAATTTGATCCGATTAGGATTAAAATATTTTTATTGCACTCCAAAGTTTGCTTCTATCAAAGTTCAGGAAATAAAAGAAACTTTAGGAGGGGTGGAAGATAAAATATCTAGACGTTACATTGGAAAAGAAACTAAAAATTGCATTAAAAATTGAAGAGTACAACGGTCGTTTGGGGCAAAGTGAAAAGATTACTCAAAATACAAGCCCAGATTACAAAAACTAACAAGGCTCCAAGGTTTAACAAGATTGCGTTGACTAGGGGCTGGCCAGAAGCTGACATCTCTTTTTTTGACTGAGGTCCACAATCTTTGTATCAATGTCAAGCCCTTTAAATTGGTTCTCTTTGTATCTCTTGTACAGTTCGAGATAGGCCTTGATGGCAGCAGTCCCATGTGCCTTGACAACTTAGCAAACACTTTTTTTCTCTCCATCCTTGATTTTTTTTGCTTCGATCTGACTTTTCTGCTCAAGGATGGAAAGAGTACTGCTTGACTCGAGGACTTTCTGATTTGCACTATTTAAGGAGGTAGACAGTTGAACCAGCATTTTTATCGGCCTTTGCTAGTGCTTCATCTGAAACATGTTTCTCCTCGAGGGCTTTTGTCAGCTTCATATCTTGCTTAGCCAGAAGCTTTCAAATCCTTATGACTTTTGACTCTGCTCTAACTCCAAGGGAGTTCAACACTTATAGGCCCTACGATTGAAAAGTTTGTCAATTTTTGGGACTTTATGTAATGGATTCGATTTGGCAGATTAGAATATACCTTAGCATGCAAAGCATCAGTTTCGCTATGTAGAGAAGAAATACTTTGATTCGACAGCTTTGATGCATCCATTGGAAAATTAAAGCTCTTATCGTTTCTTGCTGTTGTCACAAAATCTAGCATTACACTTTCCTCAATATCATCATTGAGGGTGATTGGTGGGATCAACTTATCCACATTAGTTGGCTCCGTGTTCGCATAAAATCCACTAACGCAAGTGCACGTTATCGATCAAGTAATACAATAGTGAGTAAGAGTATCGTCTCACAGGGACTGTTGTATAATAATCTAACTAAGTACTAAAATTGGATTAACTCTAAGGTTTATCTAGTTGATCATATGAGGTTGTGATTAAATAATTTACTGAACTAGAGTACTAAATTAAAAATAAAAATTGCAATCAATCTCAAAAGATACTTCAATAAGACAAGGCGTTAAGGCATTTGATTTCACCATAATCACTAGATATGAATTTCATAAAATTACGCAACCCAATCAATAATACACATGTGATGACGGAAATTCCTAAATTATTTACTATCCTATCTCTAGGTATAGCAAACCTACTCAGTTTATTAACTCACTATATCTCTATGTGAATTTAAATAAATCAGAATGCATTAGGATTCATGAACTTTCCAAATGAAGCCACACAAATAATATGGTATATCTCTATCCATATTTAATTCATGGTTATATGTTAGATGAAGCATTTGCATAATTCTCCCTTCTCAGTTTTGAACATGCACATCAGATCATTTAAATGGTAGCTAATCATTTAAAAGCATTAAACATAATAACACATAACTCACATGAATAAAATCAATTATGGTGCATAAATATGAAATTCATATTGTCATGATTAGGTTACATCATAGCCCTAACTAAGAAAATTAGAACATAATTGAAAAAGAAATAAAATCTGAAAATTTAATTGAATCAAACATCAAGAGTTAAGAGAGCAAGAAATTCTGTCACCAATTCTTCACTTCTTACTCCGGAATGCTTGACGGCTCCTAAGAAAAATAAACAACGCTCTCCAAAATTAACTGATAACCTAGCTACCCAAAACTATTCTATTTATACTACTCTTAAAATAACAAATCCCCTGTTTTTGCGTCCAAAAATCGTGGTTCAGTATCACTCTGGCGCCGTGGCCCTTCTTTTCCAGCGCTGCGGCGCTGCTCCTCTGTTTTTCTCTTCTTTTCTGCCGTAGCGCCGCGGCGCTCCTTCCCCAGCGCCGCGGCGCTGAGTTTCTGCCATTCTTGCACTTTCAATGGGCGCCGCGGCGCTGCTATTTGGGCGCCGCGGCGCTTCAACTCTGCCAGCAAAGTTGGTCCCGGATTTCTTGTGCTCTTGCTCCCTTTTGTTTTGTTTTCTTTCTTTCTTCAACCTACATCAATAAAATCATGCTTTTATGAAAAAGTTGGATGTTTCATGTAATTTTTCTCAAAAACATAGTAATATTCGTTAATTAAAAGTGGCCAAATAACTCTATAAACTAGAGTTATCAAAACCCCCCAAACTAACTTTTGCTAGTCCTCGAGCAAAATCAAGAAGTAACACAAACATGGACCAACAAATCCTTCAAGATGTCCTCCAAAATTTTTCCATCTTACAATTCACAGAAAAGAACAAATTCCATTCAAACAGTGAGATCGATTTGCTGGTTAAGACTAATTCTAATTTCATGACCCGTGTGTGTGTGTTATCCATTCTTTTCAAATTGTATGCAGTTCAGTAACATCCACATTACTCTGAGAAGCTTTGATGAGTTGTGCACAGAAACATGTTTCATAGGTTCACCTTTCATTTCTTTCTCCACTAATGTAGGCTAGTCATCCAACTAAAAATCATTAGGGCTTTATTAAGCTTGTAACGTTAGGCTGGGCTAGAGGTAAGATAAAAGTAAATTTTAGGCTCAATTCACCCCTCACATGTTGATTTCTAGACTCCAACTAGAATCCGTCTTGGTTGTATACCCTTAAACCACTTCAACTGTACAATCAACATTTACCTTCTCTTCAAGCCATCCAACTTCTAACCAATTTAGACCCTATCCCCAAACTCACTCCATCGCCCTCAACTGCACTCAATTATGCACTTTCATTTTCTTAGTCACTCACTGTTGTTGTTTCATCCTTTTTCTTTTTCTTTTTCTTTTTCTTTTTTTTTTTTTTCAACACTTTTGTGTTGTTGTTGTTTTTCTGTTTTTTTTTTTTTTTTTTTTTTGAATTCAATCATATGAAAACTAATAAGATCTTAAATAGCAAAATTAATACCACATGAGACTCAAAAACTTCTATGCTTCAAGAAACAACTCAACAATTCCCTTGCTCCATTCTACCTCCCAAAATACGCTTACCTTCTTCAGAAATCAACATGTTTACGGGATGTGGGACAAGGTAAAAATGATTGGCTGGTTTAACAAATGTGGGTAACAAAGAAAGAACGGTTAATGCATCAAGGCTCAACAAGGTGACTAGGGATATTTAACCAAGGTTGGCTTGAACGGCTCAAACGATCCAAAAATGGCCTAAATCATGTTTTCAGTCAGATGTAGCCTAGGATTTCGCCTCGAGAGAAAATCAGATGAATTCTAAAACATGGGTGAACATTAATGGACATACACACAATTCAAAAATTCTGGATTTTTGTGCTCGAGAAATAGATCATAAATTCAGAATTAGAATTAAACAACAAATCCATCACAAGTTTAGACAAAATTCATACCTCCTACAAATTTTAAGACATCCAAATAAAGGATTCAATCATATCCAGATTCATCAATGCAGGAATGTATCACTTCAAGTTTCAAAAAGGGTGAACACAAGTTTTAACAAACAAAAATTTTTGTTTCCCCCCCAAACTAAATAGAGCATTGTCCTCAATGTATAAATAAAGAAGAAAAGGTAAGGAAACCCCCTGAGTAATAAATGAGGCCAATTGGACTTGTGCAGCCATGGGAACTCCGAGAAGTGATCTGGACAACAAGGAAAACAAACAAAACAAAAACCTTAAGAAATTGAGAATGAAAAGAAAACCGAAATAATGAAATAAAAATGGCAAGTGAAATTAAGGCTCAGAGTGATCAGGAAAATGCGGTGGAGGTGGAAGTTGAGATTCATCCATGCCCAAGTGTCGAGCAATTGCCCGCGTCATGGCAATATTATATTCTAGGCCTAATTCCAAACGACGCAAGCGATCACTGATTGGTAACTCAGGGGCAGGGACAGCAGGCGGTTGAGCTATGGGAGTGACTTGTTCGGGCTGAGGGGGTTGGCTCGAGGCGGAGGCACCAGTGTCTTGCCAAATCGGAGGGCGTACTTCTTGGTCTCTGAAGCTTCCCACGACCTTTCTGTTAATGATTTTCATGGGTTGCAATAATTCTTCCTCTTGGTCGAATGGGACTCCGGCGTCGAGGCATAAGCGTGTGATGAGGGAAGAGTGACCCAAACCACCAGTCGTGGAACCCATAGCAGTTCTCAGAATACTGTCTTGGATTACGTTTCTCACATCAATCGTTTTACCTGTAACAATAGCAAATAACAAGGCAGCTCTGTCCTTGGTAACATCAAAAAAGTGCATTACAGGCATTAATTTCGATGCAATAAAATACAACCACGCTTTGTACTCCCTGTTTAACGCGGAGGAGGGAAACGACACCGCTTCACCTCCCCGTGTTAATTTCCATGTGGTGCCTGCAGTAGCTATGGTGCCAAGAACCTCCTCAAAATCTAAATGTTCATTGAGGTATTCATAATAATCATCATTATCAATATTTTGAAGCCCATAATACCTGTTAATGGTTGTTTTATCAAAACGAACCATCTTACCGCGTACACTTACCTGGAGGTTAGTGTGCTCTGGAACATTAGCATAAAATTCCCGGACAAGTGGAACTACAGCCGCCTCGGGTTGCTCGAGAAATTTGCTCCATCCTCTTTGCATAACTATATTAAAAAAAACGGTAGAGAAACCATCGCTAAAGTCTAAACCCCGCTCCGGTACTACAGTTTTCTTAACAATAGCATTATTATGTCTTTTTCTCGCGGCCTCACTCACAAACCGAGTATATGGGGTGGATGATGAAGCTACAATTCGTGTGCGCTTAGAAGCCATTTTTTTTTTTTTTTTTATGGCACACACGTTAAAGAGTAGAACCTAATACCGTCAAAATTTCACTTACCAAAAACCACCTATATCAAAATCTAACTAGAATCATGAAAGAAAACCTAACAAGTGCAAATTAAAGAAAAGAAAAAAAAATAATCACACAAATATGAAATAATAAACAAAATAAAAATGACAAAAATTAACTAAAAATACTCAAAGATATGACAAAGAGGCAACTTACTTGAAGAGAAAGACGAACTGAAAGGAGATGGCAGCCACAACGTTGGAGGATGAGGATGGGAAAATTTTCTAGAGAGAAGGAGGAGAAGAAGAAGTGGGAGAGAAGAGTTTTGTTGTAGAGAGAGAAAGTAAATGGTGGGAATGAGGGAAAGAAAGAGGGATTGTTCGGTTTAAAGCCACTTTTTTTTTCTTTTTTTTTTTTTTTTTTTTTTTTTTTTTTTTTTTTTTTTTTTTTCGGAATCACGCACACAGCGCCGCGGCGCTTAAATTCCAGCGCTGCGGCGCTGTCATTCTGCCTCTTTTTTTTTTTTTTTTTTTTTTTCATGGCGCCGCGGCGCTGATGTTATAGTGCCGCGGCGCTTTCCTTCTGCCAACGAGTTTTTCATTCTCCAAAACAGCGCCGCGGCGCTCTCAATTGAGGGCTGCGGCGCTTGGACTCTGCCAAAAAAAAAACAGTTCACCAGCGATTTTTGTTTTGATGCTCCCTTATTGACTTCGACTCCTGCAAAACAAAATGATAATGTTAAACAAAAATAACCTAAATTATTTATTTATTATTATTATTATTATTATTTTTTTTGAACATGATAAATAAGAAAATGCTTGGGTTGCCTCCCAAGAAGCGCTTGCTTTATTGTCTTCAGCCAGACTGTCTCAATGTCACTTGGTAGGAGCTTGTAATTCGATGGTGATTTTATTCCTGTTAACTCCACCTCCAAAGTAAGGCTTCAAGCGCTGACCATTGACCTTAAATTTGCCTTTGGTATCATGTGCCACCTCTATTGCTCCAGATGGAAAGACTTGTGTTACTGTAAATGGTCCTGACCACCTAGATTTCAGCTTACCTGGAAACAATTTAAGACGAGAGTTATAGAGCAAGACCTGTTGACCAACTGCAAATTCTTTCCTGAGAATGTGCTTATCATGCCATCTTTTCGTTTTCTCCTTGTAAAGCTTTGCATTCTCATAAGCATCAAGCCGAAATTCATCCAGCTCATTTAGTTGCAACAACCTAGCCTCACCTGTCAACTGCGCATCAAAATTCAAACGTTTAGTTGCCCAATAAGCCCTATGTTCTAGTTCCACTGGCAGGTGACATGCTTTTCCAAAAACTAGCCTGAAAGGGGACATCCCGATGGGAGTTTTGAATGCAGTCCTATATGCCCAAAGAGCATCATCTAACTTAATAGACCAATCCTTCCCAGAGGCATTTACTGTCTTCTCCAAAATCCTCTTGATTTCCCTATTTGAAATTTCCACTTGACCACTAGTCTGAGGATGATATGCTAGTGCCACCTTATGTGTAACCCCATATTTTCCCAAGAGTGCCTCAAATTGCTTACTACTGAAATGCGACCCTTGATCACTTATGATTGCCCTAGGGGTGCCAAATCGGGAAAAAATGTTCCTTTTCAGAAATTTGACCACGACCTTAGTGTCATTTGTTGGTACAGCAGCTGCTTCTACCCACTTAGATACGTACTCAACGGCTACTAAAATGTATTCATTACCAAATGAAGGTGGAAATGGTCCCATGAAATCAATACCCCAAACATCAAATAGTTCACACACAAGAATGTTGTTTAAAGGCATCTCATTTTTCCTAGAAATATTTCCCATTCTTTGACATCGATCACATGAGGCTACATAGAAATGTGCATCTTTAAAAAGTGTGGGCCAATAGAAACCTGATTGTAATACTTTAGCAGCAGTTTTAGAACCACTAAAATGACCACCAGCCTCCCCATCATGACAAAGTTGTAAAATGCTTACCATTTCGTCCTCAGAAACACATCTTCTTATCACCTGATCTGCGCAAATTTTAAACAAGAAAGGGTCTTCCCAAAAATAGTGTTTAACATCAGAAAAGAATTTTTTCTTTTGTTGATATGACAAATTAGGGGGTAGAACATTACTTGCTAAAAAATTTACCAAATCAGCATACCAGGGGACTCGTGGGGATTTGATAGAGAATACCTGTTCATCAGGGAATTCCTCCAGAATTGGGCTGCCTACTTCATCATGATTGGGAATTCTGGATAAGTGATCTGCAACTAGGTTCTCAGTTCCCTTTTTATCCTTGATCTCCAAATCAAACTCTTGAAGCAACAATATCCACCTGATTAACCTGGGCTTGGATTCCTTCTTTTCAAGTAAGTATTTCAGAGCAGAATGATCAGAGTAAACAACTACTTTTGAACCAATCAAATACGAACGAAATTTATCAAAAGCAAAAACTACCGCCAGAAGTTCCTTTTCTGTAGTTGTGTAATTCAGTTGTGCTCCCGACAAGGTTCGACTAGCGTAATATATAGTTTGAAAAATTTTGTTCTTTCGTTGGCCCAGCACTGCTCCAACTGCTGAATCACTTGCATCACACATGAGCTCAAAAGGTAAATCCCAATCAGGCGCTGCCATGATAGGTGCTGACACAAGCTTTTCTTTCAAAGTGTTAAAGGCCTGCAAGCATTCATCAGAAAACACAAACGGGGCATCTTTAACCAACAAGTTAGACAAAGGTCTAGCAATTTTTGAAAAATCTTTTATAAATCGCCTATAAAATCCAGCATGCCCCAAGAATCCGCGAACGAGTTTGACAGATGTGGGTGGAGGCAATTTTGCAATAACCTCCACTTTGGCTCTATCAACTTCTATACCGTCTTTGGAGATTTTGTGTCCAAGCACAATCCCTTCCTGCACCATAAAATGACATTTTTCCCAATTCAAAACAAGGTTAGTTTCCTCACATCTTTGTAACACCAATGCCAAATTATGTAAGCATAAATCAAATGATGTGCCAAAAACAGAAAAATCATCCATGAAAATTTCAATGAATTTCTCAACCATATCAGAAAAAATGGCCATCATACAACGCTGAAAAGTTGCCGGTGCATTACAAAGACCAAATGGCATTCTTCTATATGCAAAAGTGCCATAGGGACAAGTGAACGTGGTCTTTTCTTGATCCTCGGGTGCAATAGGGATTTGATTATACCCTGAATATCCATCTAGAAAACAATAGAATTGATGTCCTGCAAGTCTTTCCAACATTTGATCAATAAATGGTAAAGGAAAATGATCTTTTCTAGTGGCGTCATTTAATTTCCTATAATCCATACAAACACGCCACCCAGTAACTGTTCTAGTTGGAATTAACTCATTATTGTCATTCTTTTGAACAGTCATACCTCCTTTCTTCGGCACAACTTGCACAGGACTTACCCATGAACTATCAGATATAGGATAGATGATCCCGGCATCCAATAGTTTGATAACCTCAGTTTTCACCACTTCTTGCATTTTTGGATTCAGACGCCTTTGGGGTTGGATGGTGGGCTTGTATTTCTCCTCCATAAGAATTTTGTGCATGCAAATGGAGGGGCTTATTCCCTTGATGTCTGCAATCTTCCACCCAATTGCGCCTTTGTGCTCTCTTAACACCCTAAGCAGTTTTTCCTCCATAAGATCTGTCAAAGAAGAAGAAATAATTACAGGTAGTGAGGAATTGCCATCTAAATATGCATATTTTAAATGAGAAGGTAAGGGTTTAAGTTCAAGAATAGGAGGCTCTTCAATTGATGGCTTAGGCCTTGTGATGGACTGTCCCACTTCTTCAAGTTGCAATGCCTTATGCCTCGGAATTGGTGGATTTGCCTCCATAAATTCTACATATTCCCTTATTTCCTCATTCTCAACATCCGCACCAGTAGATTGGGTTAGACAAGCTTCAAGCGGATCCTTGAAAACATCTTCCTGAAAAATCTTAGATACCAGTTTATCAATGGTGTCAATTCTAAAGCAAGAATCATCAGTTGAGGGATATTTCATTGCTTCAAACACATTAAAGGTGACATGATCATCTTGAACCCTGAGAATTAATTTTCCTTGTTGCACATCTATCAAGGTTCTTCCAGTCGCTAGAAAAGGACGGCCTAAAATGAGTGGAACTTCATGATCTTCCTCCATTTCTAGAACAATGAAATCTGCAGGAAAAATAAACTTGTCAACCTTTACTAGTACATCTTCCACAATACCTCTTGGGTGCTTAATTGTTCGATCTGCTAGTTGAAGTGACACTGTGGTTGCTTTAACCTCTCCCAAACCTAATTTCTTAAAAACAGAAAAAGGCATTAAATTGATACTAGCCCCTAAATCACATAATGCTTTTTCGAAATAAGAGTCACCAATAGTACTAGGAATAGTAAAACTCCCTGGATCTTTTAGTTTAGGTGGCAGCTTATTCTGCAGAATGGCTGAACATTCCTCATTCAATTTTACTGTTTCATAATCCTCCAGCTTCCTTTTGTTGGCCAAAATCTCCTTCAAGAATTTTGCATAGCTAGGCATCTGGGCTAAAGCATCTGCAAAAGGAATGTTAATATGCAATTTTTTAAACACCTCAAGAAATTTAGAAAATTGCTTATCTAATTTGTGCTGCTGGAGTCGTTGAGGGAATGGGATGGGAGGCACATAGGGCTTGGGATCATCAGGAAAAAGCTTGCTCTTGCATGTCTCCTTGGCTTGCTTATTACTCTCTTCTTCTCGTTCAATGTTGACCTCCTGTTTAGCATCCTCTTGTCCCAATTGTTTGCCACTTCTCAAAGTAATTGCCTTTATGTTCTCAATAGGATTCTTTTCTGTGTTGCTTGGCAAAGAACCCTGTGGTCTACCTGAGATCATATTAGCCATCTGTCCTATTTGCATTTCCAGATTTCTGATAGATGACTCTTGATTCTGGAGTCTTGCATCTGTACTCTTCATGAAATCTTGAGTAGAGGTCGCCAGCTTAGCAACAATATCTTCCAGATTTGGCCTTTTCTCCTCCTGTTGCTTGAATCCTGGTGGTGGTCTCATCGCATTTTGATTGCCCCATGAAAAATTCGGATGATTTCGCCACCCCGGGTTGTAAGTGTTGGAATAAGGATTATTTTGTGACCTGTTAAAATTTCCAACAAAATTAGCATTTTCAGAAGGTTGAGCAAAATTGTTACCTACCTGGCATTCATTGCTAGCATGTCCTCCACCACAAAATTCACATATGGCATTCTGAATTTTCATAGCTGAAGCACTCATATGGTCTATCTTTCTGTTAAGTGCTTCAAACTGAGTTGTGAGTGCAGATAATGCATCCACTTCATGAACTCCTGTCGTTCTCCTAGTTTGTAGCCTTTCAGTAGGCCACTGATAGTTGTTTGATGCCATCTCTTCTATTAGATCAAAAGCCTCCTCAGGTGTTTTATTATTTAATGTCCCACCTGCAGCTGCATCAATAGTAGCCCGGATACTTGCACTAGACCCATTATAAAAAGTTTGTACCTACATCCAGACTGGTAATCCATGATGTGGGCACCTCCTTAGCAGCTCCTTGAATCTTTCCCATGCTTCGTATAACGACTCATTATCCATCTGCAAGAAATTAGTGATATCGTTACGCATTTTTGCAGATTTTGCTGGAGGGAAAAACTTACCAAGGAATTTTTGGGCCATAGTATCCCAAGTGGTGATTGATCCTGCAGGAAGAGATGTGAGCCAATTCTTGGCTTTATCCCTCAGCGAGAATGGGAACAATCTCAGTCTAACTGCATCATCTGACACTCCATTAAATTTAATAGTGTCACAGATTTCGAGAAATGCATCAATGTGGGCGTTTGGATCATCACAAGGTAGCCCACTAAATTGCACCAATTGTTGAATCATTTGGATGAGAGATGGCTTGATCTCAAAGTTGTTTGCTTGAATAGCTGGCCTCCTAATGCTTGAAGTGGCACCTTGAACAGTTGGTGCTGCATAATCTCTCAAAAGTCGGCGAGGGTTTTCAGCTTCACCTGCATCCGCCATTTTCTCAGTGCGATTTCTCTGTTCTCTTAACAGTCTTTTGAAAGTACGCTCGATTTCTGAATCAAACTTAACAAGTTCCCCTTGTTTAGTTCTTCTCATACACCAATGCACTCCTAAAAGTGAACAAAATAAAAGAAACTAGATTAAATCAAGGGTTATCCGGTATTAATATTAATTAGTATTAAACAAATAGTCCCCGGCAACGGCGCCAAAAACTTGTTCGCATAAAATCCACTAACGCAAGTGCACGTTATCGATCAAGTAATACAATAGTGAGTAAGAGTATCGTCTCACAGGGACTGTTGTATAATAATCTAACTAAGTACTAAAATTGGATTAACTCTAAGGTTTATCTAGTTGATCATATGAGGTTGTGATTAAATAATTTACTGAACTAGAGTACTAAATTAAAAATAAAAATTGCAATCAATCTCAAAAGATACTTCAATAAGACAAGGCGTTAAGGCATTTGATTTCACCATAATCACTAGATATGAATTTCATAAAATTACGCAACCCAATCAATAATACACATGTGATGACGGAAATTCCTAAATTATTTACTATCCTATCTCTAGGTATAGCAAACCTACTCAGTTTATTAACTCACTATATCTCTATGTGAATTTAAATAAATCAGAATGCATTAGGATTCATGAACTTTCCAAATGAAGCCACACAAATAATATGGTATATCTCTATCCATATTTAATTCATGGTTATATGTTAGATGAAGCATTTGCATAATTCTCCCTTCTCAGTTTTGAACATGCACATCAGATCATTTAAATGGTAGCTAATCATTTAAAAGCATTAAACATAATAACACATAACTCACATGAATAAAATCAATTATGGTGCATAAATATGAAATTCATATTGTCATGATTAGGTTACATCATAGCCCTAACTAAGAAAATTAGAACATAATTGAAAAAGAAATAAAATCTGAAAATTTAATTGAATCAAACATCAAGAGTTAAGAGAGCAAGAAATTCTGTCACCAATTCTTCACTTCTTACTCCGGAATGCTTGACGGCTCCTAAGAAAAATAAACAACGCTCTCCAAAATTAACTGATAACCTAGCTACCCAAAACTATTCTATTTATACTACTCTTAAAATAACAAATCCCCTGTTTTTGCGTCCAAAAATCGTGGTTCAGTATCACTCTGGCGCCGCGGCCCTTCTTTTCCAGCGCTGCGGCGCTGCTCCTCTGTTTTTCTCTTCTTTTCTGCCGTAGCGCCGCGGCGCTCCTTCCCCAGCGCTGCGGCGCTGAGTTTCTGCCATTCTTGCACTTTCAATGGGCGCCGCGGCGCTGCTATTTGGGCGCCGCGGCGCTTCAACTCTGCCAGCAAAGTTGGTCCCGGATTTCTTGTGCTCTTGCTCCTTTTTGTTTTGTTTTCTTTCTTTCTTCAACCTACATCAATAAAATCATGCTTTTATGAAAAAGTTGGATGTTTCATGTAATTTTTCTCAAAAACATAGTAATATTCGTTAATTAAAAGTGGCCAAATAACTCTATAAACTAGAGTTATCACTCCGACTCCTTGTTCTTCCTTGACTTTTTCTGAGGGCCTGAGGGGGTTGAATTCCAAATTCATGCTCCGAAGGGAGTGGTTTCTCTATGTCAATCTCCTTGGGCTTTGGACTCGTAGTTGGCTTTTGGATCACTGCACTCGCTTCTCTTTTTCTTTTTTGCTGCTTTATTTTTCACCAATTTCTATGCAGCATACTCTTTCATGGTTCGCAAATTAACGAGATTCAAATTTGATAGTACAAGCTCTATGAATAGAGTGCCTTCGTCAGATAATGGTGTGATATACTTTTAAGGACCATACGACCGTTGAAGTGCACTGCCGGTAATTAAAGTCCACTTAACTCCTTTAGGGAATGGTTTAGGAATACCTAATGGGATTTCTTTGATGCGTCACCAAATTGATGAAGCCCCTGATCGATTAGGTTGAGATATCATAGCCCACGTCCTATTTTTAATCAAAGTGGACTTTTCAAATCTCTATTTAAATCTTTTGCCAGTTAATAGGGGATGGTTCGTCGTAATTTGCCAAAAAAAAGGAAAAATATGTAAGACAACTACAGGAAATAGAAAAGGAGTGTTCGATTTACCAATGTGCCTAAACTTGAATGGCAAATTGATTCGATCTGACATTTCAGTGGAGTCAAGAATGATTGACATGAAAAAATATTTTTTTCTCCTTGTCTGTTGGTATTGATGAAGTCGGCGATCATTTGCTTTGTTTTTTCTATAAATGAAGAAAAACTAACCCATTTTCATGTTGTTTTGCTTCACGTAGTAGCAGGTCAGAAAATCAGTAAGTGAAAACTCAGTGTCTGCTTATTCCATAAGGACAATGAGAGCTAAAAGCAATCGCATCCCATTCAGTATGAGTTAGGTAAAGGAGATTTTAAAGTAGGTGAGAACATTGAGCATGAATTTGGACAGCAGAAGCCTAAGTCCAAGTTTGAGGAACTTCGTGTATATACAGATCCAGCAGTCATTTTATGTATCAACCAGCTCAATAATAAGGAAGCCAAATTTTGACTGATGCTAGTATTCCATATTTGATGTGGATCATTGATAAATTGTTAGTCGCGAGGATTGACAGATGATTCTTTTCAAAGAAAGAAACACCTTTTGTCGCTGACTTAAAGACATTAAAAGGTGCAATTTGTTCGCGTTAACTAGAGGTACTACCTAGTCTATTTTGCTCGATCCACTCATCGTAATCTCTGTTTCCGTGCTGTTCCTAGTGCCACTGATTCGTGAATTTCATTCAAGCTTAAATAGTAATATGGCCTCGTTGATCTCTCGATCATCGTTACTATTCCATCCTACTTTGGTCTTATTTGATGATGGCAAACTAACTTGTATTGGTCTCTCCGAAATCATTATGACAAACAAAAATTTTCAAAGGGAACTAAGATTCAATAGGTTAAAAAGTTCCAAAAATCAAGATTTGGATGAACATTGAATAACTTTGTGAGTTCTCTAGTGCCTGATAACCAAATAGTGATTCCATGATGATGGCTTAGTCGAGCCAAATTGGGTGAGTATATCGAACCCAATGTTGGTGAGATTTATAGGAGCTAACGAGATCAAGAAAAATGGTTGTTTTCTCGATAAAGTGGCTACACTTGTTTATATCAAACGAGCTGCCTACATACCCATAGATAGGGATCAAGTCGTATATGGTTTACCTTTACAAGCATAGAAGCTTTACAAACATTACTACTCTTTGTTCGATTGACACTTAGGGATTACATCAAGTGACAACCTACCGTTAGTCAAATCGAATGAAATGAATAAACCTGAAAGAAAAATAAATAAACTTAGTCTTTTAAGAACAAAAATTATACATAGTAATTTCTTAAGTGATGTGCGTTCCAACTCTTTGTAATTGATGCCCATCAAACTTCTCAAGTTTATATTCTCCATCTTAAATGGTGCTCCTTATCTGCTGCGGGCCTTCCTAATTTGAAGCTAGCTTTCTCACATTTGACTTTCTTGTGTTTAGAAACACTATTCACAAAACGAGTTGCACCTTGAAAAATCTCTTGATTTTAACCTTGGAATTGTAATACCTTGTGGTTGCTTGCTAATATCATCCAAGGTGTTAGAGGGCATTTTCTCTCTTCTTGTTGATCAGATCTAGCACATCATTAAGCTTCTCATTATTAGTCAGCTCATTTAGAAGGGAGTAATCGACGCGGAGGTCATGTGCAAAAGCTTAGCTGGGATGACTACTTCTATTCCATAAATGAGAGAGAATGTGGATTCACTTATTGCTCTCTTCAGGGTTATTCAATGCTCCCATAAAACCATTGAAAGTTTCTCAATCTGGCAACCTTTCCTCACTTCTAACTTCTTTTTCAAGTTCCTAACATTGGTCTTGTTGATAGACTCAGCTTGTCCATTCCCCTAGGGATATTTATAAGTTGAAAAGCTTAAAATGATCTCCCAGTCTTGTAAGAACTTCTTGAAGGAATTGTAGATGAATTGGGAGCCATTGTTGGTAAATATTTGCCTAGGCACTCCAAACTGACAGATGATATTACACTAGATAAATCACTTGACGTCCTTCTCCTTTACATCTGCAAAAGCCTCGACCTTAATCCACTTCAAAAAGTAGTCAGTTATAATGAGCAAATACTTCACTTCACTCGAAGCTAGAGGGAACGATCCGATCACATCCGTTGACTACATGAATAGATAAGTGAGCTAATTGAAAGAGCTTCTTTGTTGATTGGTGAATTATTAGTGCGTGTCTTTGGCAACTGTGACACTTCATGGTGGGCCAGTAATATCCTTGCCTCTTAATCTTGTTGCAAAGTGATTGGTCCCTCTAGTAATTGCATAGGAATCTACATGAACTTCCCTATCACTTGTTGCACTTCCTCCTTATCCAAGCATCAAAGATACGGCCCCACAATTGATCGCTTATAGAGTTTCCAGTCAATTAAATTGTACCTGGCTGCTTAGACTTTGATCTTTCTTGCAACTTCTTTGTCCTTTGGCAACCACTAAGTTGTACCTGGCTGCCCAAAGTTGATATGCATCTCGATTGGGGTTTTCCAATCATCTTTTGGGTCATTATATCACACTTCTTCTGTATTCATAATGCTCGAATGCTCGATGAATTCAATGGGAATGACCTTTTTCTTCTTCACTTTAACCTATAAGCCAAGGTTTGCAAGTGCATCAACTCTTTTGTTCAACTCATGAGATACATGTTTCCTTTCAAACCTGTCGAAACAAGACTTAAGATGATTAACTACTTTCAAGTAGGAAGCCATATTTGCATCCCAATCTTTGTATTCTCTTGTTATTTGATTAACCACTAGAGTTGAATCACTCTCGATGATGAGCTCGATAGCCCCTAGTGTCTTTACCAGCTTTAACTCTATAATTATTTCTTCATATTATGCTTATTGTTGGTCACCTTGATGCCTAACTTGAAGGATTGCTCGATTTCTTTGCTTGTTGGTGTTCGTAGCAAGACTCCTGCTCCTGATCCTTTTTCGTTTCTCGATCCATCTACTTGCATGGTCCAAACACTCAGTTCTTCTTTTTTGGGTCTGTACATAAGTTTGGCTACAAAGTCCACCAACACTTAGCCTTTCAACACTATCTATGACTTGTATTTGATATTGAATTCGATGAATTCTATTGCCTACTTCGTCAATCTCCCTAAATATCGGGTTTGTCCAAAATAGCTCACTTCGGATATGAGGAGAGTATGATTATTGTATTACCTTGGAAATAGGGTTGCAACTTTTGGGAAGACATAATGAGTGTAAGTGTGAGCTTCTTGATCACCATATACCTTGTCTCAGATTCGAGCAGAGTGTGGCTCATAAAAAGTACTTGCTTTTGAATGAGCCTTCTTCTCTGGTGAGTGCTAACCTTACTGCAGTTTCTAAGACTGCCAAGTAGAGGTATAGGGTTTCCCCTTCTTTCAGCTTTAACAAAATGGGTGGAGTTGTAAGTTACTTCTTTAGATCTTTCAAAGCTTGTTTACATCAACCATTCCATTTGAACTATGTATTCTTCTTTAACAACTGGAAAAATGGCAAGCACTTGTTAGAAAAATGGGCTATAAACCTGCTAAATGCTACCATTTAGCTTGTTAACTTTTAAATGTCATGTTTGCTTCGCAGGAAGGCATAACTTATATAGCTTTGATATAGTCTGAATTTACTTTGATCCATCGCTTTGTCACTAATTACCCAAGGAACATAACTCCAAAGGTGCACTTTTCTAGGTTTAGCTTCATATTGTACTTCCTCAACATGCCAATACATTCCTACAGGTGTTGAACATGGTGTTGGGCTTGAAGGGACTTTACTAACATGTCGTCGATATAAGTCTCCATGTTCTTACCGATCTGCTCTTTTCGACTTTATATTTAGCCTCTAATAAGTGGCACTTGTGTTCTTCAACCCAAAAGGTATAAACTTGAAATAAAAAATTCCTTGCTCTATGATGAAAGTTGTCTTTTCTTGATCCACTGGATGCAAGAGGATTTGATTATAACTAGAGAAGGCATTAATTAAGGAAGCTCAAACTTTCATGACATGTAGTTGCATCAATGAGGCGATCGATGTAAGGCCGAGGATAGCCATCCTTTGGACATGTTTTGTTTAGATCAGTGAAATCGATGTACATTGTCCACTTGCTATTCTTTTTTCGAACAATCACCACATTTGTAAGCCAATCCAGGTACTATACCGATCAAATAAAACCTGCTTCGAGCAAGCGCCTAGCCTCCTCCTTTATAATTTGGTTATATTTGACCCTAGTTTTCTATGCTTCTATCGCATTGGTCGATGATCGAGATAAACATTTTGGTTGGTGAGTAATGATGCTTGGGTTGATGCTTGGAATATCTACATAGGACTAGGTAAAGTAGTCCTTGTTAGCATTCAAGAAATCTATTGCAGTAGGCTTAACCTCTAGGTTGAGCTCTAAACTGATATTTACTATTTTGTGCTTGTTTTCAAGGTCAATTTGCACTTCATCTAAGTACTTGAGTGTTGGCTCCCCCAGCTCTTATTTGCTTGACCAAATCAATGGGCTCTTCTCTAATTGCTAACATGCTGCTGACTTCTTCTTCATAGCTATAAGATAGCAACTTCTTGTGGAGTCTTAACTGTAACACCCACTTATTTTTATGTAACGGATTATGCTAAGTTAGTAACGATGTTAAGTAATTTTCTTATTGATATATGTTATGATTTGTGATTTTATGTTACTAACTTTTTATTTTAAGTTTTATGACAGGTGCGATCACGTGGAATTGATGTGCTCAAGTGTTCATGTTAATTTCAATGTGTGTTTATTTATGATGTATTGCATTTTAAGGACAGTTCGGCAAGCCGAAGGAAACCATCAACAGGCCGAACTTTGAGAAATCAACAAGCCGAAGTGAAGAATCGGCAGGCCAATGACAGTTGACGAGCAGTCAGTAGAAATCTCTCCAAATTTATGGTTGAGATAATTACGTTGATTGGGTGGTTTAATGTGATTAATTGGTATAATTATGAATTAATTTTATCATTTAAGGAAATTAAATAATTGATTTTTTATTGATTGAATGTAATTGTTAATGGTTTTCTATTTTTAGAGGGCAAATTATGGTAAGATGAGATGATTTGTTTGACTTTCCCTCTCTTTCCTCCATTCTCCACACAAGTTAGTCTCAATTTTAGTCAGAAAATTTCTGACTTAATGGAGAGTTTTGACTCCCCTTTTTTCGTTATGCTCATTACGTTATTTTTTTTAACGATCTTTTTTCTCTATCTCTCTCTTTCACGTTTTGTCTCTCACTCTCTCTCTTTTTCACGATTTTCTTCTTTGTCTCTTCCTCAATTCTCTTACAAATATTTGAGAAATATTGAGTTTTCTTTGGACGAATTCGAAGGAATTTGAGAAGAATCGTTTTGAAGTAAGGGTTCATTTTCGGTTTAATTGTTAAATGAAATCCTTCTTGACATGCGATTGCCATATCTTTCTCTACAAAATTTTGTTTGCTCTGAATTTTTAATATGTTATTCATCTATGATTTTTGTGATGTTTCTCCAAGTTTCACCTTAATTGGATTTTTCTATGATAAGTTATGAATTTTCTATCCTCTACCACTCATAGTAAAATATTGTTGTTTGGCTATGATACATAAAAATGTGAATTTTGTTCAAGGGGTAAGTGTATTTTGTTTGCTACAAAATTTGGTAGGAATGTTCATGTATATGTTATGTTATGGACTGCAAAGTTTGGTAATGTTTTGATGAGTGAATTAAATGTTATGAAATTTTTATGAGATTAGGTCAAGAAAACTGTTTTAACAATGTTAATTTTTGACTTTCGTTTTATGTAATTTTTATATGTTTAAATAATTTTATTGGTGATGAAATAATTTTATGATATTGAAATGCATGATAATAAGATGTTAGTATGAATTTTAAAGTTAAACTATATGAGTTTTAATTGTTAGAAAATGTTTTCAAAAGATTACTCACTACCTTATTATTATTGTTGGTAGATTTCATGTTTGAAATGTATGGATTGTTTTTAGATACTTAATGTAATTTTTATGACTAAAGAAAAATTATGGTAATATCTTTATGTATTAACTTTATCCCTGTTAAGTATGGTGCCTAAAGTATGTGTGAATATTAAGTTTTAAAGTCATGAATCCATGTAGGTCAATGAAGTGTATGCGATATTGATTTTATGTTTTTGATGATTATAGTTGTGGATGCATGTTATGAATTATGTTTGTATGAGATGAATGTATATGTGATGTAATATGAATGGATGTTATATTTATGATAATAAGTATTAATTTTATTTTGTATCTTTAAATGAATAAATGACATGAACACGCAAAGGAATGAGCACATCAAGACCGCGGCGTCGTCACCAATTCTTATAAGGTTAAGTAAGCTAGCTTCTAAGGTAAGTACATTCTCACCTGCAACATGATGTGTTTTGAAAGTTTGATGTTATATTCATGATGATATTTATAATGATTTTATGATGATTTCCTTAAAGGATTTCTTATGAAAGATTTTTATGATTTAAAGTTATGCATGTTTGATTATGGCAAATTTCAAAGCATGAAAGTTATGTATATATGTATTACCTAATAAGTGTTGCACACCAATGTTATGATATGATGTCATGTTTGGTTTAGGATTAGCTACCCTTATTCTCTCATGACAGCGCGCCTACAATGATGATTATGGTGCAACACTTGGGCCCTTAAGATAAAATGGAATAAGTTTGAATATGGTCAAGTAATGAAAGATATGTTTCTATGAAAATGTGGTTAATGCATTGCTATGATATGATGATGTTTATGAAACGTTTTGTTTTAAATTGTGAGAATTATATGTACTTACTAAGCTTTAGCTTATTCAAGTTTATATCATGTTGCAGATAAGGGTAAGAAAATCATGGATTAGGTGGAGGACATAGAAAGGCGTGTGAGCATAAGGAAGATGAATTGTAACCGAAAGAACGCCAATGAAGGAAGTTTTTTTTTTTACAATTTAAGTTATGGTTAAACTATTTGAACATATTTTTATGATGTGTTTTGAAGAATCCAAGAACTATGTTCATTATTCTATTTTATCATTTTAAGAATTTGATCTTCTGCATTTTGAAAGTTGAATTTGTTTTACAAATTAAGTTTTCTAAAGGTTTTTGGCTCTGTCGGCCTGCCGAACATCATTGGTCGGCATGCCGATGAAAGTAAGTTCGGCCTACCGATCTCATTATCGGTCTGTCGAACTTTGAAAGTTTTTTAACCCTGTTTTGTTGAGCCTCTACCGGCCTGCCGGTTGATGACTTCTAGCCCGCCGACCATGTTTGGCTTGCCGAAGTCCCAAGTTCGGCCTGCCGAACTGTGAGAGTAAATAGCTTTTAAATGATATGATGTTTTATAAGTTATGATTTTACAATTTAGTATATTTACTTTATTAAAGCAAGTTTATGATCAATATTAATGTGAATTTAAATTATGGATAAAGTTAATGAATGTTGTTTTTTTAAAAAAATGTATGTATAAATCCTGATTACGTTTTCCTTAACTACGCTTGCAATTAAAGTTTCAAATAAGTTTTGTACTTAAAGTTTATCTTAAAGTTCCAAAATAAGTATGTAATGTATGAATGTAACGACATCTGTGACGTCCGTAAGGGGGGCGTTACATTAACTTCCCTTGATCTCTTAAAGTCCTTGCTTTCTCGAGAAATGAATCATCTATGATATGTGGATGAAACTATCTTCATCGCATGAATTCATAGCCTTATGAGGATCATACTATAGCCAGACCGGAAGTCCATGATGAGAAAGTTAGTCATTTTATTCTCATCTGTGACATGAACTAGCAATTTAATCTTCCCGATTGCCTTGCCATTGAAGTCGACAAGGTCATATTTGTTTTCTAAATCTCTATCTCGTCAATCTCCATCTCCTTTAATGTTGAAAGGAAAAAGATGTCCGTCGAGCTTCCATTATCGACCAAAATATGGCTGATCTTGTAATTTGCGATATTGAGCTTAATGACTAACGCATCATTATGCGGTTTATCGAGGCCTGTTGCTTTGTTGCTATCAAAGTGATCGAGTGGTCTCTGAAATCTTCATTTCATTCTATGCTGGTAGCTGATTGGCTCACATGATGGGCTTTGATTCGATTGGCGTTGTCTCCATTGTAAACTGAGCATCCATAAATAACTCCAATTACTTTCCTAACTGGTGGTAGTGATGGCGTTTTTCTTTGGGCTTGATTGTTCCTTTATCTGCCTCATTCGCGATCGAGTCATTATGTTCACCACCTCTTGTTTGACAAATACTCCCTAAGATATCCTTTCTTCAGTAGCTTTGCTATCTTTATTCGTAGAGCATTGCAATCCACTATTAGATGTCCTACACCTTGATGGAATTCATAGTATTTTGACTTATCTCATGACTGGTTCAGTGCCATTTTACCTGGCCAATGAATACAACCTTTCCCCTTGAGTGGAGCAATCAGTTTAGTTAGGGAAAATGTTTAGCATGTCCCTTGATGGTGAGAGAGGTCGCTTGTTCTCCCCTTGTAGATTTCATTTGTCTTTTCTCCTCCATTCTTTTTATGGTGCGGTTATGGTTCAATCTCTTCGCTTTCCCATATTCTTCGATGGTGGTCTTTCATCTCTCCTGTTTTGGGCCCTACACATTGCAAGCTCTGTTTGCATCGCTCATTCTTCTCTTCCACAGCATTCCATCTCTTTGCCCCATTTTTTATGCTGGGCCTTTGCTTCATGTTTGGGCCTAATTAAATCATACCTGGACAATATATAGTGTTGAAACTTTTTAATCTAACTTGCGATTTTGCTCTTGCAATTGTTTAAGAATATTTTATCTTATTTTGTTTTTTGGTCTCTTAATTTTAAGAAATTAATGTAAAATTTTACATTAGATTGTTGTGTTTCTTTTTTGTTATTTTGATTAGACTATCAAGTTATTATGAATGAAGTATGGACTGTATTAAAGTGTTTTCAAGTTTGGTGTATGCTTGATGTTTTAACAACAAACGAGAACGAACTCAAATTGAAAAGTTTGAATGTTAACAAGAATAATTCATTTTAGAATTTGTTTAATTCTAGACATATCTAATTTTAATTTTTGCACAAATTTTCCTTGGTTTTTTTGTATTTTGTTTTTTTCAGCAAAAGACTTGAAAGATGACATTGGGCCAATTGTAGAAGTCCAACCATCCACAAACTGCCCATGGTGGTTTGCTTCTCTGTCAACTCTCTGTCTTGGAAAAATAAAACCATCCTTGCCCAAAGTCGCCAACTTATCGGCCTGTTCACCCCTATTATCACTCTAAGAGTGCGTTTGGTTGCAATCGCGGAATGGTAATGGGAATGGGAATGGGAATGGGAATGGGAATGATAATATAATAGAATGGAAAAGAAACTTACGTCATTTGTTTGGTTATAATTTTAAAAATACTATGGAATGGTGTTTGAATATTTTCACGTTGGTAAAATTACTTCTTGTTACAACACAAATATTTTATACATCAATATAATTGATATAGTATATAAAATGTAATATAATATAATAAAACTATAATTATATAATGTACTGTATAATTAGAATATAGAATATAATAATATTATGATAATAATAATATATAGAATATTATAAAATGTAATTATAATATTATAGTTATATCAATAGTTATATTTTTATTTTATAATATATAAAATATAAAATATAATAATGACAAAGAATCTAATAATATTACCATGATGGTTAATATAAAATATACTATAAATTATAATTATAATATTATAATTTATCAATTTAAAATAAAAAATATAACATCACATAAAAAATAATAGTATTCAATTATAATCTAATTACAGTATTACAAATAATTATATTATACTAATATATTAATATATTACATTATATTAGATAATACATTATTTAATTATAGCATATAGTGCAATATAATTAGATAATTATATTGGAATTATAATATCATATTAATCTTTAATTATATTAACAATCATAATATTAATATAATAAATCATAATTATATTAATAATATAATATATTATGATCATAATATATAATATTATATAATAAAATTATGTTGTATTAAAGATATAATTACAATATAATATATAATATCATAATATATATTATAATATTATATTGATTATATTGTAATTATGAATATAATTATAATAGCAACAATTATAAATATATTCAAAGGTAATTATGAAATAAAAAAGAAGAATAAAACAGCTTGAAATGGCTGTTCCTCCCATGTGAGATAGGAATAATAATTCACCCACTTGATGGAAAAATCATTGCATTTTGAATGACTATTTTTTTTTCCAAAAACCAACCAAACATCAAAATAAAGTTTTATTCTTTTTCTTTCCATTCCTTCCCCCAACCAAGCACAACCTAAGTGTGAAGGCCTCAGGGAAGGAAAAGTGCATGCTAGATGTGCCTGCTCTAAAACACTTGCCTCCGGGACTAAAGACTTCAGAGCAGATGCCTCTAAAGGATCTGAGGAAACAGTTTAACCATCAAGCACATAAATTACATTTAAAAAAAAAACATACATTATGTTTCATACTTAATTGGAAATCCCATAAATTACATGTTGGACTTATTTCACTTTCCTTAGCATAGGGCACATGCATATTTTGTTCTCCGTCCTATATTAATGCCAGAATTAAATACTAACAATTTAAAGAATACATAAATTATGCTCATCAGTACCTGTCTAAAAAAGCGATTAATTTTTTTGGCATTGCTATGTCGAATGGACGCGTTAAGCACAATGCGAAAACCTGCTGTCTTGCTTTGGTATCAAATATATTCACACGGCCAATGTCAAAAAGCAGGCTAGGTATGTTTGAATTGAATAACTCCCACTATAAGAATATTTTTTTATTTGAAAAAAGAATAAATTAAGAATAAAGATGTCTTTCACACAACTTTTGAAAATTTTTACATGCAGCCGTATTTGATGATGGATGGCCCATTATGTTCATTTTACCTAAAATCCGTTTCTAGAAATGGGATCTACTTTGATACTAAATTGAAAAGGAAAGGTCCATGAAGTTGGAAATGCTATGAAGAGTATGATACTATTTTCATTTCAGTGCTTTTAGTTCTATAAAATGCAATATTGAATCATTTTCCTGCCCAAAATCAAATTGAAGCCTTTTCCTTTCAACTTAAAGTTGTTTAACTTTTTCTTCATGGATAAAGTTTGATTGGTATTGTGCGTGAAATTCGACAAGCGGATATATACATGAACTTGCTTTATTTTTTCCATGATAAATAGATCAGTAGTATTATTGTGCTCCACTCAGTGTCACTTTTAGAATCTTTTAGGACTATATATATAAAGACTAGTCTATACTCGCATCGATTATTCTTAAAGTTTTATGCAGGACGTAAAACACACAACCTTTCTCTTTCAAAGGGCACAATATGGATTAAAAAAATCAGAATAGACAGAAAAGAGAACCATAAAATGATAGTCCTTCACCCCTTTGTCACCACCATTGGTGCATGCTGCGCGGACCTCCTTGATCCACGTAGGTTTGCCAGATGAGTGAATCCACGAAGCAACCATAACTAGAATGCTGAATAAAAATTCTTTAACGGGCTTAAAATTCTTTGACATACATTATATTCCATGCAGTTCTTAGATCTTTGACAATAAGCTGTAAAATTTAATACTTGTTGCATCATGTGATTGAAAAAAGAACTAATAATAATATTTTTCATACTTCAAAGGTTGAAATCTTACTAAGCCAAAACTAGGTAAGATTTAGACCTATCAAAGATAGAATGTCATGCACCACAATTAGATTAATGACATGGCAGTGTAATTAAATAAACACATCGATTATTTTATTAATATTTTTAAAACATTTTAAGTAAATTATAAAAATAGGATAATTTTAAAACTTTTTAAAATATTACCAATATTAAAATTTTAGCAAGCAAAATTACTGAAATAACTTCAAAATTAAATTAGAACAAAAATATGTCAGAGTAGTCTGGGTCCCATTGGACCTCATACAGTGCACACATAGTCCAAACATAAAGGAAATCTAACAAAATTATAGTCCAACTGAATATAAACAAAGCTATGATTAATGTCCCATTTTTATATGTTTTGGTAAGAAAATAGATCAATTATCAACTCATGGACCACATGAGTAACTAGGTAGTACTCTACTAGGCGGCATACTGCGAACCACTCGGAGGGAGAAATTTAAAACAAAACAGTAGAATCATGAGCGAAAGTCTCAGTAAGACTTGAGTTCTAAGATCATATTTATAAAACAAATTAAATACATTTAGATGCGATTAAGAGAAAATACAAAGAATTAAATAAATTCAAATCATATATTAATATTCATTATGTAAAGCCTACAAAAATCACTACTGTAGCGGCCTAGTTGGGTTTCGGGATCTAGCCCCCAAGGTTGCTTTCTGCATGACCCGATCTCTAAGGCTGGCATTATGCACTTAATATTCATTCAAAACAGGATTCTTAATATATTCAATGTTTAATATCATTTAATCATATCATTCACTTGGTGTACTTTTACTGAGTTATCATTGTACATTTATTATCGTTCATTCATTATGATTATATCTGTTATCTATTGGAAAAAAATAAACGCATGCAGTTTAATTCTTAAAAACTTTTTAAGAATATGCAGTGTGGCCAAAACTTGTTTAAAAATCATGGCTATCGATAAAAGGGTCTAGATTTCTACCCCATTATCTAACACTGTTCATGCCTACACTGCAATTCCATCTCTCTATATGTTAGCTCCAAAAAACAACGAGAAACTTTAGGTGTAGAGTAAATATATTAATATCTAAACTTGAACATTATACATTAGTATGCTATTTTATGGTTCCTTAGTGTGCCTTTGACTCAAAATAATCATGTATGCAATATTTATATTCTCAAATTTTTTTTGAACACAAAACATAATCTTCAAAACATTTCTTAATCATAAAACAAAGAAAAAGTAAAGGGCAAAAACTACTAAATTAGACTGCACGGTTAGCCTATCGATTCTCTAAGTTCGGCCTATCGACCAATTGTAATCTGGAAAATTTCCAAATTTTAGTTTTGTAGTTTCGAGCTCTAAAGCTCAATCTAACCTGTTTTAGCAAGTCCCAGAGCATTGAGAATGTACAAAAATCATAGAATATCATACTAAAACACTTATAAGCACTTTTCCCTAAATTTTTCTTGCAGTTACACATTAATTCAAAGATTGAACAAAAATAAAAAACTACTCTTAATCTAGTTTTAGTTCAAACAAAGCTTGAATTTGTGCTTGTAATCACTCTACAGACTTAGATAAAGCACAAGTTAAGTTCATTCAAGCTCGGATCGTCACATGCATGCTGTAATTTTGACAAAATATGCTCAAAATTAAAATACTCTAGTGAAGTTATTACTCAAGAGTTTGAACACGGATTTAGGCATAAATTCAGAGATGAAATCTTTAAAACATGAGTTTAGATCATGAGGAACATTTCTAACCTTGGATTGAATGACTAGGCTTGAGTTTGATGGCTCTAAACATGGGTTTTTCCTTGGCTCTACTAGGCTAGAATGAAGCTTCTTAGAGCAAGGAATATGAGAGAAGGAGAGAGTGAGGGAAACATGGAGAAGAATAGAGAAAGAGTGAAAGGAAGTGAGAATGGGCAGCCTCTAATTTGATTCTAACTCAAAGGAAGATATGGTGGTTTTCAAAGAGCAAAACCATCTTCTACTCATGGCTTTTAGGAAGGCTTCATGTGGGCATGTTTGAGTGAGTATCAGAGGGACCTGTTGGTCATTCTGAAATTATTTTTAAATAAAATTTGATTTTTTGGAAGATAAAATAAAATACCCAAAATTTGTTAAAATCAATTTAATAAATGGAAAAATTAAAATAGAATAACAAAATAATTAAGATGAAGTAAAGCAAGAAAATGGCATAAATATGATTAATTAAAAATTAAATCTTAATTAGGCACACTATGCTAGAATGAATATTAATCATGTTTAATTAAAGTTGGACATTACCAATTTATACTAATTGCCAATTTAGCAATTTAGCATATTAATCATGTTTAATTAAACTTGAACATTATAATTCTCCTCCCCTAAAAGAATTTCGTCCTCGAAATCAGAGCTTAGCTCAAAAGTAGAATAAATGCAGATACAGTTTTTGTATAGTTAATTCTGTTGGAAACAAAGTGCGCAGCGGAATTTTAAAAAATTTTCATCAGAGTATTTTCCAAAATACAAGTATGACATGTTATATGTATAAATTAAACAGATCTTACTAACCTCAGTGTGCCGAAGAACCTCCGCGACCTGTGTAGAGAAGTAACGTTCCAGAAGAGCCTCAACCAACTGGTCTTCTTTGCTATTCTCTATCCACAACCGGAGTGAGTGTGGGCTCACACGTACAGCTCTTCCACCGGTGACTCTCCTTCCAACCAATAGAGAGAACCCAAAGCTAGTGTTCGTGATTTGTGAACAAAAGCTCTCAGGGAGTTTTTAGATGCTCACTAGAAGAGTATAACTCTTAATCTCTCAAATTGATCTGAGTAAATCATTAGACTCACTCCCTTTTTATACCTATTGGTCCTTGGGGTCAGTCCATATCAGATTAGGTCTCAAAAATCGAAACAGAATCAAGTTCGGATCAATATCTGATAAGATACGCGTGAAAAACGCGTAATCTTAGCTGTCGCGGTCGGCATGCCGAACTGTGAGATAGGCAGGCCGAACTGGCCAGTTCGGCAGGCCGAACTTTCTGATCGGCAGGCCGAACTGCCGAGAAAAAATCTCCGCGAATCTTTTATTTTCCACCCGAGATTCTAAAGGATAAAGTCTCAGTTTTGATTCAAATAGCCCAATAGAAAAGATATCTGATCAAAACAAACTCTATCAAGATAATCTCTAAGAAAATAAATCAATTCAAATAATTCTACAAGTTTATCTTGTTCTAATTGTCCAAAATTAAAACAACCGATAAACAGACAAGAATTATCCGAACGCCATAATTCAACAAGTTCATCTTGAACTAATTTCTTACATAATTAATTCAACCGATAAACAGACATGAATTATTTGATTCTTATAAATTTTAAACCAATCTGATAAATCCGACATAAGTCACCAATTATTGGAAAAGCACGCCGTGTCGTTACAGGATTTTGTGAGCTAGCAAAGGGGACCAAAATGGACCTATAAAGTTCAAGCTCATGATAACTATGAAACCCAATATCCCAGATATACATTTCACAATTATCAACTCCAACGCTACTCCACTAAAAGCTTGGAGCTGCACTCTCGAACTTTATAGAATTACGAAGCTCGTGTAGCTAAGTCTCCATGACATATCATAGTGTATCGCATCCCCATATGATCATCCATAATCGGCTTAAGGACAAGTTCTGTCTTACCTTCCCGATTATTTTTATCTTACGTTCCATTGTCTCACCATTAGAAAACTTACCATCCAAAGATAGTATACCATTCGGTTACACCTATGTATCCAAATGGTTGAGCGCTCCAGTTTTCCAATTACAGGACAACGCATATAAGAGGATATCATTACTCCTAAAGAGGAGCTATGGATTCCATATCTATGAATAACAAGTCTACGCTATCAAGAGTCATGCCTCCAACGTACCGGCATGCATGCCACTATAGAGATGTGGGAGTCACCTATTGGTACATCAAAAGACACAAGTCGAGACAACGGGCCCATTATTCATCTCAGGATTAAGATACAATACAAACGACTGTCTAAAGTGAATCGATTTGCCAAGACAGAATTATTAATCCAAATCAATTCACTTTATGTCCCGATCCAACACATCGTCACCTATGACAACGCGCCAATGTTTCTATTCACGGAGTCCAACTCCGATGGCCAAGACAAACCATCTCCCAAAAGGGATATAGACAACATAACAATCTTTACATGAATAAAGCGCCCAACTTTATTCCCTCGATTGCGGATCATATATTTTAGACCATCACCTTAAGAGTCGTGTCTACCGCATAATCATTCCATCATATGCCCAACTCTTAAGGTTTAGACTGACAGTCTCAGACTACTGTTTGCTTATCATACATTCAACGAATATGAACGTAAAGAGGACAATATTTGGTATATATAAATGAATAAATTCTTTATTGATAAAAATGTCTCCAAAAACGTATTACATTTTTACTCCTTAGAGCATACATGTCTAACAATCTCCCACTTGCACTAAGTGAGTAAATACTGCAAATTTCGCATCCCCATAGCTTCCACATGCCTTTCGAAGACTCTCCCAGAAAGTGTCTTCGTAAATGGATCAGCTAAATTGTCCTCTGACGCGATCTTGCACACCGTGACATGCCCGCTCTCAACGAAGTCCTTTATCACATGATACTTCCGATCAATATGCTTACTCTTCTTGTGAAATCTTGGTTCCTTAGCATTAGCTACCGCCGCACTGTTATCACAGTACAGTGATACCGCTTTATCCATACCAGGAACTACCTCAAGATCCCCAAGGAACTTGCGGAGCCACACTGCTTCTTTCGAAGCATCACTAGCCGCCACATACTCGGCCTCCATCGTTGAATCCGAAGTGCAATCTTGCTTCGCACTTCTCCAACTGATGGCACCGCCACCCAGAGTAAACACAAACCCTGAAGTCGATTTCCTAGAATCCAGGCAGGATTGAAAATCCGAATCAGTGTATCCTAGAGGAGTTAAATCCTCACCCGAATACACAAGCATATACCCTCGAGTCCTTCTCAGGTACTTGAAAATATGCTTTACCGCAACCCAATGGTTCGGTCCTGGATCCGCCTGAAATCGACTCACAATCCCGACCGCATAGCTAATATCCGGTCGAGTGCAAAGCATGGCATACATGAGACTACCCACTGCCGAAGCATAAGGCACCTTCTTCATGTATTCTCTTTCTTCATAAGACTTTGGAGAGTCTTTCTTAGAAAGAGTAATTCCAGACCTAGATGGTTGCCCACCTTTCTTGGAATCCTGCATTGCAAACCTCCTGAGAATTTTATCTATGTAGCCGGCCTGTGACAAAGCTATCATTTTGTTCTTCCTATCCCGCAAGATCTGGATACCGAGAACAAAATTAGCCTCACCCAAGTCCTTCATGTCAAACTGCTTGGTCAACCATAATTTGACCGATGACAACGCCCCAACGTCATTGCCAATTAGCAGAATGTCATCTACATAGAGTAGTAGAAAAACCACCTTCCCATTCTTAATGTGTTTGTAAACACATGGTTCATCCACATTTTGTGAGAACCCATAAGTCTTGATCACTTGATCAAATCTTATGTTCCAAGAACGAGAAGCCTGCTTAAGTCCATAAATAGACTTTAGCAACTTACAAACCTTACCCTCTTGACCCGCGACCTTGAACCCGTCTGGTTGTTCCATATAAATGGACTCATCAAGATAGCCATTTAGAAAAGCCGTCTTGACATCCATCTGCCAAATCTCGTAGTCGAGAGCGGCAGCTATGGACAAGAGAATCCGGATGGACTTAAGCATGGCTACAGGCGAAAAGGTTTCCTCATAATCGATTCCTTCCTTTTGCGTATAACCCTTAGCTACCAGTCTAGCCTTAAAGGTTTCGACCTTTCCATCCACTCCTCTTTTCCTCTTGTAGATCCACTTACACCCTATGGGTTTTACCCCTTCGGGAAGATCCACGAGCTCCCAGACCCGATTAGTCTCCATAGACTTCATCTCAATGTTCATGGCCTCTGTCCAGAGTCTTGAATCAACATCCTCCATAGCTTCTGCGTAAGTATAAGGATCCCTGTCATGTTCATCCGGTTCAGCCAAAAAGACCTCCCCATTGAACATATACCTCTCAGGTTGACGCCCGATCCTCCCACTACGCCGAAGCCCCTGAGGTTGTTGTTCAGGTTTGTTTGGTTTTTCTACACCGATTGGAATGGTTTCGTTCGGAACCTCCGGAGTAAACGGATTACCCCTCAACTCCTCAAGCACCACTTTGCTTTGAGGTTTAAAGTCGTTCATGTAACTCTCCTCAAGGAAAGTTGCATTAGTTGAAACCACGACTTTATTTTCCTTTGGGTTATAAAAATAACCCCCTTTAGTCCCTTTTGGATATCCTACAAACACGCAAACTTCTGAACGTGCTTCCAACTTATTCGGATCCTTAAACAGGACATGAGCAGGACATCCCCATATGCGAATATGGTTTAAGGATGTCTTCCATCTTGTCCACAACTCGTGAGGAGTTTTAGGGACCGATTTTGAAGGCACATTGTTCAAAAGATAACATGCGGTTTGTAGTGCATATCCCCAAAAGGATAAAGGCAATGATGAATAACTCATCATGGACCGAATCATGTCCAACAAAGTCCTATTCCTTCTCTCCGCTACGCCATTCTGCTGCGGAGTGCCCGGCGCAGTCAAATGGGATAAAATCCCATTCTCTAACAAGTGTCCCAAGAACTCATCAGAAAGGTATTCTCCACCTCGATCTGATCGAAGTGCCTTTATGGGTCTACCCAATTGCTTTTCCACTTCAGCCCGAAACTCCCTGAACTTATCATAAGTTTCGCTTTTGTGGTGCATTAGGTACACATACCCATATCTTGAGTAATCGTCAATAAAAATGACGAAGTACTCATACCCTCCTCGTGCCCGGATGTTCATCGTTCCGCAAACATCACTATGCACAAGTTCTAGAACCCCTTCGGCCCTATTGCCCTTAGACCCGTATGGTCTTTTGGTCATTTTACCCTCCAAACAAGACTCACATTGAGGTATAGATTCCACCTTTAAGTGACTTAAAGGTCCATCCCTTACCAACCTTTGAATCCTATTTAGGTTAATATGGCCAAGGCGCAAATGCCAAAGATAAGTCTTATTAGAGTGAGAAGTTTTAAGTCTTTTTGAGTTATTATCATTTATCTCAGCATTAAGCAACAAGTCCATCTTAGGTTTGATAAAATATAGATTATTTTGCATCCATCCAGAACAGATAAAAGATTTGTTTTTACGAATCACCACTTTTTCATTAAAAGATACCACGTAGGAGTCTTTAAATAAAGAAGATACAGAAATTAAATTCCTTTTAAATTTAGGAACATAAAAACAATCTCGCAAAATTAAACTCCTATAATTATCAAAATAAAGATGGACATCTCCCACTGCTTCCGCTGAGACCAAGGATCCATCGCCCATCCGAAGCGTTAAGTCTTCACGAAGTAGACTTCTCGTTTCTTTGAATCCCTGCAGAGAAACACAAACATGATTAGTTGCACCAGAATCTATGACCCAAATGTCACTGGATTCCTCAACCAAACAAGTTTCTAAATATAGAAGATCACACCTACCTCCCTTGGAAAGGAAGTCCTTGCAATGCTTCTTTATATGCCCGACCTTACCACAGAAGAAGCACTTAAGCTTCTTTGGGTTCTTCTTCTTTTTCTTCTTGCTCTTGGTAGCAATAGGAATAGAAGACTTACCACTCTTGGCCCGTTGCTTCTTTCCATTCCCAGAGTTAGGATTGGAACCAGAAGCAGCTACCATATTGGCCTCTCCACCAGCAGGAGACTCCCTGATCAGCAGTTCAAACTCCTGTAACTGTTTCATCAGTTCTGTCAAGGTCATATCCCGTCTATTGCTCAAATTAAAAGTAGCTCTAAACGGAATAAATTCCTTAGACAGAGTCTCAAAGACCATAGTCATCTGAGTTTCAGCATCGATGTCGGCTCCATTGGTTTGAGCCTCAGCGAGGTAACCCATGACCAACATCATGTGCTCCTTTACAGATGTCCCCGGTCTCTGTCTACAGTTTAAGAGTTTCCGAAGCGCCCCTTGCCGCTTTGTTATGGCCTGGCCTCCAAACATATCCTCAAGATTATCCAAGATCTGCTTTGCAGTCTCATAATCCTGATGTTGAGCCTGCAGCACGTTATTCATGCTAGCCATAACATAGCAGCGGGCCTGATCATTAGCATCTTTCCAACGGTCGTACGCTTGGAATTGCTCATTACTTGAGTCTCCCGTAGGCTCGGGAGGACAAGGAGTTGTCAGTACATATTTCAGTTTCTCAAAGGATAGGACGATGTCCAGGTTCCGTTTCCAATCATTATAGTTCTCACCGGTTAATTGGTTTTTGTCAAGTATCGATGATAAAGCGTTTTTAGACATTTTCAATCTACAATAAAGAATCATATACCAAACATAAGCAAACATATTTAATAATTTAGTAAGATAACACAATCATGTAAAATCATACAAATGTGTTTATGTGTCAAAACCTTGAAAATATCACAACCTTACAACGATAATTCCCAACTCAGAATTCAACAAGCTCCTAGGGGAGTCATGCCAAATTCAATCAGGAACACGGATCCCCTCCTGATTAATATATGCCATCCAGGACCCGTATGATCCAGCATATACTAATAATCGTTTCTTTGGCCATTAATTTTATTAACAGAGCTCCTAGGGGAGGTTAATAATAAAATTAACGTGAGTGTATAACCACCGTTTCAATATTTTATCCATGATTTATAATCACCACCTAGGGGTGTGCAACCATAAATCATACTAAAATACCTTATCCTTTTAGAGATCCAATCTGGTACATGATAGAAATCCCTTCCTAGGGGTTGGGACCACCATGTTCTTCCTATGGACCAACGATGGAGGCCTTAGGTTCTCTCTTCGAAAACCTTCTCCCACTCAATCTTTTGAAGTCAAGGTTTTATTTTAAAATTATGCATGAACAATTTTAATATGAGCGGCACTCCCTATTCTATATGACATGTTATCAATATACATGGTAAATCATATTATAATGCAGACAAGCAAAGCAATCAAGCAAAGCTACAAGCATAATAATAATAACCGTAATATTATGGTTCCACCCTAGAGAATAGAAAAACTAAGATTACAAGAGAATAATCGAGACATTTATCGATTCTTCATCCTTGAATCCTCAAGCTGTATCCTTCTTCATGTAATATCCATCTTCAAGTCCTCAATCCCGTATGAATCGAACACTTCATATTTCCGGTCATATCCAAATTTAATGTTTCTTAGAATCGTCCCAAAAAATAAAATTAAAACTGCACTGAAAAATTGCACCTTTTCTGGACACCTGGATGCTCTCTGTCGGCAGGCCGATCTAGGTGATCGGTCTGCCGATCATGGTGGTTCGGCCTGCCGAACATGAAGGTTCGGCCTGCCGGCAGAGCACCAAAATTTCTGCCCCACTGTCGGCCTGCCGGACCGTACGTCCGGCCTGCCGATCTGTGACCTTCGGCCTGCCGAACTGTGAGGTCCGGCATGCCGACCGAGCAGAAAACCCTCGATCCAGAAAATACAATTTTAATGCAATTCATCAATTTTATTTTCAACAATTCAAAAACATAAAATTAGAGACTCAGGAAATACCTGGAGACGCCATCATCAATCTTTGAGTTCCGACTTCTCGTTCCGTCTTCTCCGAATAATTATTTAATTACAAAATTCTTACAAATTAAAAATTAAATAATAATTCCTAGACAGAGATGATAGTCCGCCATCTAATTACATGAAAAACCTAGATACACATTCTAACCTCTAAGGAACCATAACCGGTATTAATTAATTAATAAATAATTAAACAACAATTTAATCAACCATAATTAATTAATAAACATTCACCACATAATCCATGACAACATATATATTATATAGAAACCTAGAGTGCCATCTCTCTATAAAATTTAATTCAAGCATAGGAGAGATTAAGATCACAAAATTTATGCATATAACATGATCACAAACTTGCAAATTTATGTAAAAACCTCGGCTCTGATACCAATTGTTGGAAACAAAGTGCGCAGCGGAATTTTAAAAAATTTTCATCAGAGTATTTTCCAAAATACAAGTATGACATGTTATATGTATAAATTAAACAGATCTTACTAACCTCAGTGTGCCGAAGAACCTCCGCGACCTGTGTAGAGAAGTAACGTTCCAGAAGAGCCTCAACCAACTGGTCTTCTTTGCTATTCTCTATCCACAACCGGAGTGAGTGTGGGCTCACACGTACAGCTCTTCCACCGGTGACTCTCCTTCCAACCAATAGAGAGAACCCAAAGCTAGTGTTCGTGATTTGTGAACAAAAGCTCTCAGGGAGTTTTTAGATGCTCACTAGAAGAGTATAACTCTTAATCTCTCAAATTGATCTGAGTAAATCATTAGACTCACTCCCTTTTTATACCTATTGGTCCTTGGGGTCAGTCCATATCAGATTAGGTCTCAAAAATCGAAACAGAATCAAGTTCGGATCAATATCTGATAAGATACGCGTGAAAAACGCGTAATCTTAGCTGTCGCGGTCGGCATGCCGAACTGTGAGATAGGCAGGCCGAACTGGCCAGTTCGGCAGGCCGAACTTTCTGATCGGCAGGCCGAACTGCCGAGAAAAAATCTCCGCGAATCTTTTATTTTCCACCCGAGATTCTAAAGGATAAAGTCTCAGTTTTGATTCAAATAGCCCAATAGAAAAGATATCTGATCAAAACAAACTCTATCAAGATAATCTCTAAGAAAATAAATCAATTCAAATAATTCTACAAGTTTATCTTGTTCTAATTGTCCAAAATTAAAACAACCGATAAACAGACAAGAATTATCCGAACGCCATAATTCAACAAGTTCATCTTGAACTAATTTCTTACATAATTAATTCAACCGATAAACAGACATGAATTATTTGATTCTTATAAATTTTAAACCAATCTGATAAATCCGACATAAGTCACCAATTATTGGAAAAGCACGCCGTGTCGTTACAGGATTTTGTGAGCTAGCAAAGGGGACCAAAATGGACCTATAAAGTTCAAGCTCATGATAACTATGAAACCCAATATCCCAGATATACATTTCACAATTATCAACTCCAACGCTACTCCACTAAAAGCTTGGAGCTGCACTCTCGAACTTTATAGAATTACGAAGCTCGTGTAGCTAAGTCTCCATGACATATCATAGTGTATCGCATCCCCATATGATCATCCATAATCGGCTTAAGGACAAGTTCTGTCTTACCTTCCCGATTATTTTTATCTTACGTTCCATTGTCTCACCATTAGAAAACTTACCATCCAAAGATAGTATACCATTCGGTTACACCTATGTATCCAAATGGTTGAGCGCTCCAGTTTTCCAATTACAGGACAACGCATATAAGAGGATATCATTACTCCTAAAGAGGAGCTATGGATTCCATATCTATGAATAACAAGTCTACGCTATCAAGAGTCATGCCTCCAACGTACCGGCATGCATGCCACTATAGAGATGTGGGAGTCACCTATTGGTACATCAAAAGACACAAGTCGAGACAACGGGCCCATTATTCATCTCAGGATTAAGATACAATACAAACGACTGTCTAAAGTGAATCGATTTGCCAAGACAGAATTATTAATCCAAATCAATTCACTTTATGTCCCGATCCAACACATCGTCACCTATGACAACGCGCCAATGTTTCTATTCACGGAGTCCAACTCCGATGGCCAAGACAAACCATCTCCCAAAAGGGATATAGACAACATAACAATCTTTACATGAATAAAGCGCCCAACTTTATTCCCTCGATTGCGGATCATATATTTTAGACCATCACCTTAAGAGTCGTGTCTACCGCATAATCATTCCATCATATACCCAACTCTTAAGGTTTAGACTGACAGTCTCAGACTACTGTTTGCTTATCATACATTCAACGAATATGAACGTAAAGAGGACAATATTTGGTATATATAAATGAATAAATTCTTTATTGATAAAAATGTCTCCAAAAACGTATTACATTTTTACTCCTTAGAGCATACATGTCTAACAAATTCTAGTTCCCACATCACCTCATCGACACCATGGCGTTGACACAAGACTTGCACTAGCGGTAGGTCACAACGTGGTAAACTTGTTACTTTTCAATCGATAATCTAGACCGATGCCTCTTCATAGGTTGTATTTTTTTGTATCAGCACATCAAGAAATGAAACAATCTTGCAAGGGTTGGCATTTTTGGAGCATTGATACATAGAACATGCTATGAACATGAGAGAACTCGAGAGGAAGATCAAGTTGGCAAGCAACCGCATCGACATGATGAGTAATCTCAAATGGCCTAGTATATCTTGGTGCTAGTTTTCCCCTTACATCGAAATGCATAATTCTTTTACATGGAGAAATCTTTAGAAGAACATAATCACCTTCTTCAAATTTCAAAGGTCGATGCCTCTTATCAGCATAATTCTTTCATCGGCTTTGGGAAGCCTTTAGTCAATCTTGCATCATGGCCATCTTCTTATTGTTTTTATGGATTTCATCTGTTCTAGTAATGATATTATCTTTCGGTTCTAACTAACAAACCAGTGATTGAGAGGGTCTCTCATAAAGTGCCTCGAACAATGCCACATCAATACTTGCTTGATAGCTGTTATTACATACAACTCAGTTAGATGTAAATGCTTCTTCCAATTTCTGCCAAAATCCAAAATACAAGCACGTATTATATCCTTGAGAATCTGTATGACTTGCTCAGACTGTCCATCGGTCTGAGGATAAAAGGCGGTGTTGAAGTTCAACTCTATATCCAATGCCTCTTGGAAACTCCTCCAATACTTAACATTAAATCGGGTATCCCAGTTAGAAGTGATTGATAATGGATCTCCATGTAATTCAACTATGTGCTGGCGATACAATTCTCTTAGGACTTTCCTTAAGCATGTTGATCTAAATGGTATAAAATGTGCCGACTTTGTTAACCTATCGACAACAACCCAAATAGCATTATGCTTCTGTTTCATCTCGCTAATCCGATGAGAAAATCTATAGTAATATGCTCCCACTTTTATCCTAGAATAGGAAGCAGTTGGAGTTGACTGGTATGCTTCTTGTGTTTGGCTTTCACTTAGAGACATGTCATACATTTAGCGACATAACCCAAAACATCAATCTTCATTTCTCTCCACCAATATTGTATCTGCAGATCATGGTACATCTTTATACTTCTGGGATGAATAGCAAAACAAGACTTGTGCGCTTCATCTATTCAACCATTGTTACTTCTTCTATCATAGGCACAGCCAAACATTCTCTAAAATACAAAGATCCATCTGCATATACCCTCCATTCATCGAACTGTTCCATATTCTATATTCGTGTCCATATCCCTTGAAGATGCTGATCTCATCACTGATTTTGTTTCACTAGCTTAACAAGTGCTGGAGTAAATACCATGTTATAAACTGAAGCCTGTCTACAGTCCTTATAATAGTGCAATCCATATTCACTCACCACGGTATCTCTTCTTTAATCATCTAATGCCAGACAAGCAAGAAATTCAAAAGACTTTCTACTAAGGGCATCCGCCACGAATTGATGATATTGTAGTATGAATTCACAATCTTCCATGAATTCCATCCACCTTCGCTGCCTCAAATTCAAATCCATTTGAGTGAACAAATACTTCAAACTTTTATGATCCAAGAAAATCTTAAATACTGCTCCATATAAATAACACGTCCAAATGTTTATTGCATGGATAACTGCAACAAGTTCTAGATCATGAGTGCGATAATTCTGCTGGTGAGATTTAAATTGTCGTGATCCATATATTGCAACCTATCTATGTTGCATCAACAAGAATCCAAGTTCGCATCTTGACACATCATTATAAACTTCATATGGTTCATCACTATTTGATCTTGTCAACGCTGAAGCAGTGGTTAACCTAGTTTTAGTTCTTAGAAAGCATGTTCACATTTAGTTCTCCATTCAAACTAGATATCTTTCTTTGTCAAATGCATCAATGGTGCCACTATCCTCGAAAATTCTTGCACAAATCTCCTATAGTATCCTACAAGTCCTAGGAAAATATGGATTTCTGCTGCATTCATTGGTCTCCCCACTATACCACAATATCTATTTTAGAGGGATCCACTAAAATACCTTGATTGGAGACAACATGTCCCAGAAACTTAACTTCTGTCAACCAAAATTCACATTTCTCCTCTTTAGCATACATTGGTGCTCTTGAGGAGTCTGTAGAAAAATTCTCTAGTATTGCTCATGCTCCTCCCCAGTCTTGCAATAGATCAATATGTCATCAATGAACATAATTACAAACTCATCTAGGTAAGGTCAAAAAATTCGATTCATTAAGTCCATAAAAGTTGCAGGAGCATTTTTCAATCCATACAACATCACCAAGAATTCAAAATGCCCATACCGGACCTAAAAGCTATCTTAAGGATATCTTCTTCCTTTATCCAGAGCTGATGATATCTTGAATAAAATTTTATCTTTGAGAAGTACTAGAAACCTCCTAATTGATCGAACAATTCATCTATCCTTGGTAATGGGTACTTGTTCTTCATTGTAGTTTGATTCAACTGAGGGTAGTCAATACACAACCTGAGTGTTCCATCATATTTCTTAGCAAAAAAGATTGGTGAGCCCCTCAGTGATGTACTGTTCTAGATATATCTCTTGTCTTTGAGTTCTTGAAGCTGCTTTTGAATTCTTTCATTTCTACCAATGCCATCTAATACAATGTGATGGAGATTAGAGCAGTTCTAAAAAGCAACTCAATGCCAAACTTGATTTTGCAGTGTGGTGGTAATCCAAATAACTCATTGAGAAAGACATCCTCAAATTTTCAACCACTGGCATGATTGCATTCTTACTAGCTACACTTGACTCTCCTTCTAAAGTTGAAAGAAGCCCATAACAAGCAAAGCTCCTTTCGTCCACCAAACTTTAGTTTTAGAAATCGATCATTTGTCATCTGATCAACACCACTTTGGTAGGTGATCAATGTTTCCTTACTAGTTACTATGGTTACTTTTTTAAGGTGATAATCTATAACTGCATTGTACTTAGATAGTCAATCTATTCCTAGGATTACATGATAAGTACTCATTGGGATTACAATTAAATCAACTTTCAAAATCTTACCCCCAATCACAATTTTACAAGATTTACATACATTATTCATATACACTCGCTTTGTGGGTGAAGTAATAATTATGGGTTCATTAAATCATTCTATTTCTAATCCCAAAGTATTTACAAATGAATTGGAAATGAGACAATGTGTGGCACTAGTATCGAATAAAACACAAGCTAAGAATTGAGAAAGAAGAATCATACCATCAATGACTACATTGCTGACCTGAGCATCAGAATTTACTCTAGTCATGGTGTATACTTGTGCTTAGGCCTTCCTTTTTCCTCTATTGGAATTACTGGGTCTTGGGTTTGTTGGCCAATTCTGTTGTGGTGAAGGAGAGTACACATTGGCTGGACTATATAGCCTATATTGTGGGAAACCTCACTAAAGATTCGATGGTTGAAAACTCTAAGATACATATGGCATCTGTTAAGGAGTGAACTAATGGAACTAGGGGTTGAGAAGATTGTTGAGATTGAGCATAGGATTGGGCTTTTGACAATCAAGATCCGCCCTCTCCAGGCTGTGATGCTTGTAGTGAGTTCCTTACTAGGCTATTTCTTTTAATATGATGGGCTGCTGGCAAAAGTGATGTGAAAGTTGTAAGGATTATACTGCCCACTACCATATGAGCTACTACTACCACTATTGGCACCACCATGCTAGTTTCTAGACTGAGCCTAATGGTTGTTATTTCCCCTCTTGTTGTTTCTAGGGTCCATCTATTGTCCTTGCTTGGTTCTCACAGTACGTAGTGTTGTCCCTCTCAACTGACAATGCTGACGACACTAATTCACCATAGACCTGGATCCTTAGAGCAACCAGTTGTCATCGGATAGAACTCTTGAGCCTTTCTTGAGACTTAATGCACTTTTCTTGCTCAGATGACATAGTAGATGGGGTAAACCTTGCCAACTCAATAAACTTTGCCTCATATTCCCTAGTTGTCATATCACCTTATTCCAAGCTATAGAACTTGACGATCTTTTGGTCCTTGCACCCTTGTGGAAAACAACGGTCATAGAATACCCTCTCAAATCTATTCCAATATATGTTCTTGTTGTTTTCCATGCTCTTTGCCTGTTCCACCAAGTATTGGTGCATCTTTCCAATTTGTATGTTGCAAACTCAAACACGTTATTTAGTTGGCACCCTAAGAGTGTCTACTAAGTCAAACTAGTTAGTACACAACAGCTTGTGGGTCTCTACTCCCATCAAAGGTCAGAATTGCTGCACGACAAATTATCTGAAATATATAGGATCCTCACGTTGCACCCTTAACACCATTTGCCTAAAGGCAGCAAACATAGCACTCATCATGCCCTTGTCATTAATGGGGCCTAAGCCAGCAGCAATAGGACAGTGTCTTGGTGTCATTTTCTCAATTCTAAAAAAAATTGGGTTGTCAATGGTTTCCAATGTCGTATCTAGGAGTGCATAATTCCCAAGGTTAAAAACCTAGGGCTCTGGTACCAAATCTGTCGCGCACCTGAACCAACGTGGTGACATGGCAATTAAATTAAAATAAATAAACTAGATCAATTAACACGTCGATTATTTTGTAATTTTTTAAAAATATTTTTAATAAATTATAAAAATAAGGTAATTTTAAACATTTTTGAAATATGACCAATATTAAAATTTTAACAAGAAAAATTAGTGAAATAACCTCAAAATTAAATTAGAACTTAAAAATCTGTCAGAATAGTCTAGGTCCCATCGAACCTCACATGGTGCACATATAATGCAAACATAAAGGAAACATAACAAAACCAAAGTCCAGTAGAATACAAAAAGTACATGATTAACGTCCCATTATTACATGCCTTGGTAAGAAAATAGATATATTTTCAGCTCACGAATCATGTAAGTAACTAAGCAGCGCTCTACTCGACGGTGTACAACGAACCACCTAGATGGGAAAATTTAAAACAAAATAGTAGAATCATGAGCAAAAGGCTCAATAGGACTTAAGTTCTAAGATCATCATTTATAAAAAAAATAAATAAATAAACTTAGATGTGATTTGGAGGAAATATAAATTAAATAAATTCATACTTACCATTCACGTCCTATGATTATCTTAAATCATATATTAATGTTCATTATATGCAAAGCCTACTATAATTACCACCGTAGTGACCCAGTTGGGTTTCAGGACCTACCCTCATGATCGCTCTCTGCACGACCCAATCTTAATGTGTAGCATCATGAACTTAACATTCATTCCAAACGGGGGTCCTTACTCCATTCAGTGTTTAATATTATTTAATCATATCATTCACTTGTTGTACTTTTACTGAGGTATCATTTTACATTTATTGTCATTCATTCATTATGATCATATCAAATATCTCTAGGAAATGAATAGATACATACACTTCATTTCTTAAAAATATTTTTAAGAATATATAGTGTGGCCAAAACTTGTTTAAAAATCATGACTATCAAGAAAAGGGTCTAGAGTCCTACCTCATTATCTGGCACCATTTAAGCCTATGCTACAATTTTGTCTCGCTATATGTTAGCTCTAAACGGCAATGAGCAACTTACATATAGACTACATACATTAAAATATAAACTTGAACATTCTACCTCAATATACTATTTCATGGTTCCTTAGTGTACCTTTGACTCAAAATAATCATTTATGCAATCTTTATTTTCTCAAAGTTTTTTGAACACAAAACATAATCTTTAAAATATTTCTTAGTCATAAAATGAAGAAAAATCGACAGCCAAAAACGGCCAAATTGGATTGTACAGTCGACCTGTGGTTTGGTTAAGTTCAGCTTACCGGTTGGCTGAGTTTGGCCTGCCAACAGATTGTAATTTGGGAAATTTCTAGATTTTAGTTTCAATAGTTTTGAGCTCTAAACCTCAATCCATCATGCTTTAGCAAGTCCTAGAGTATGGAGAACGTATAGAAATCATAGAATATCATACTAAAATACTTATAAGCACTTTTCTCAAAATTTTTCATGCATTTACCCATAAATTCAAAGATTGAACAAAAATGGAAAAACTATTCTTAATTTGGTTTAGTTCAAACAAAGCCTGAATTTGTGTTTGTAATCACTCTACAAACTTTGATAAAGCATGGGTTAAGTTTATTCAATTTAGACAAAATAGGCTCAAAATGAAAATGCTCTAATGAAGTTATTACTCAACTGTTTAAACATGGATTTAAGCATAAATTCAGAGATGAAATGTTTAAAACGTGAGATAAGATCATGAGGAACATTTCTAACCTCGAATTGAACAACTAGGCTAGAGTTTGATGGCTCCAAACTTGGGGTTTTTCCTTGACTCTGCTTGGCTAGAATGAAGCTTCTTGGAGCAGGGAAGTGGAGAGAAAGAGAGACAGAGTAAAAGGAAGTAAGAATGGATAGCCTTTGATTTGATTCTAACTCAGAGGAAGATATGGTGGCTCTCAAGGAGCAAAACCATGTTCTGCTCATGGTTTTTCAAAAGGCTTCATGTGGGCATGTTTGAGTGAGTAGAGGAGGGGGCTATTGGTCATTCTAATTTTTTTTTAAATAAAATCTAATTTTTTGGAAGATAAAATAAAATACCCAAAATTTGTGAAAATTAATTTAATAAATGGAAAAATTAAAATAGAATAACAAAAAAATTAAGATGGCATTAAACAAGAAAATGCCATAAATATGATTAATTAAAAATTAATTCTTAATTAGGCACACTAATTACCAATTTAGCATTCTAATCATATTTAATTAAACTTGGATACTACACTCACACAACTATAGACAGAGTTAATAACGATGATGACTCATCAAATGTTGTCACATCCAATATTGATGCAATCTTAAAAGACAAGTCTCCCAAAGAAGATGAAGATTTGGATTTGCAAGAAGAGGATGATGAGACTTTAGATGAGTGCATTGAAGTCAAAGATGATGACTTCGAAGACGATGATAACATTAATCATGGTGACAACATTGAAGACATTAGTAGTGATGAAGAATATATATTATGTATAGATGCCCTTGTTTTTATTATATTAAATTAGGATAATAGTAGTTTAATAGAACATAATTATTATAGTACATAATAACGATATTAAACCTTTTATTTGACAACAGTTGGATATATCTAGACAAGTTGCTACATTTGTTGGCTCTATAGGTGGAGCACAACCTCCACCCAACCCATATAGAGTGTTGTCACGCTGTCAATTGGCTATGTTACAACCCAATTGCAAATTTGTATAATTCATTCGGTCAACTAATTTTAATCTAAAATGTTTCTTGATGTTTATAGCACTAGATGCGGCACCTCACCGTCATACTAGTTGAGGAAAGGAAAAAAGGCATGAGATCGCTACAAATGTAGAGAAGTACGAAAAGGTTTCGGTCACATTTGATGAGCTCGGTGGTAATTGGAAAGCCTTAGGCTATTCGAGTTGTGGTTTGAAAGTGCCGTAGGCATCTATACATGAGATGCATGTGAGCCATACCACGATGATTGTAAAGATGTTAATGCTCATCATAAGAGACAGATTAAGCAACATATGTTGGTTTTTATTCAACTTCATCCTTATAGAACATAATAAAAGTAATTATCATGATCTTGAATGTGTTACAGGATTGGTTTGCATTGGATTACCAAAGGCTAGACGACATCCTTTAAGGTGTGGTTGATAGGGTGGCAGCCAAGTGCTACACGAACACTTTAAAGCACTTGGAGGACTAGCAAACAGGGCACATGTCAGAGCCAACCCCCTTTTCCTAAACCTTAGGAATGAAGAACACTAGGGTCGTTGCTGTGATAGGTTCACGTCTGAGAGATTTTAGGTAATTGTATATTTGCTAAGTTGGTTATTTATTATATATATTAATTTCAATATTACTAATGCTAAAAACTATAATAAACAGAAAAAGTCGATGACAAATAAAAACAATGTGGCAATCAAAAGTGGTCAAGTTTGCATGGTCGAAAATCTGTCTTCCAACATTGCGACAAGAAAGTTAATAAGTTTATTTAATTATAAGCAATCTTAAAAGTTATCAAAGAATATATTATTCTAACACATTCAAACTGTTGGACAGGCCAACACAATGACCCAGCAGCCGATGTCTGCCATAGAGAACTGGGCAAACTGCATCGTCATGGGGAGACTTGGGTTAACTCCCAAGCATAACAGAGTTTTGTAAGTACTTTAAATTTTCAATATTAGACTTTTGTAAGTATTTTAAATTTTCAATATTATCTTCTCTTATTCAAATTACTCTTTGTATTTATAACATTGTAAAATGTTATTTGTGTAAAATACGATGGAGTAGGAAAGACAAACCCAAATACATAGTCTGCTTCCTCTTTAACAACACCTGCACTTAACAAAGAGGGAATTTTGGAGCATGTCCTAAGTAGACGTAGAGGTCACAGGACTGGACTAGGCCATATACTCCCATATAAGAGTTACCCCTATACGGGCGATGGTTCATCCTCTAGTTCTCGGTCGGACGAAACATTTTTGATACCTATTGACCTGCATTTGGAAGATTTTCTGCGGAGATCGGCCAAGTACAACATGACTATGTACCAAAGCTATACGTTGTTGATGGACTTGGTGGGCCAGTTGGTACTTGGAGCCCAACTCCCACCAGTGAGGACTCCTCAAACTTTTGTTCGACCAGGTCCTCCACCTCCTCCAGCACTGCTGATGACAACAATGATGGCACCGACGATGCTATAAATTTAAGAGATTAGATTGTATTTTTTTCTTTGTTCAATATTTTGACACATTATGCTTGGTTTCATTTTTATTTTATTATTAGAATAATGTATTATCAAGTTTCATTTTTCATATTAAATTTTAATTTTTATTATTATAATTCGATTATTCTCATTTAAAAAATATTAAAAATTTAATAAATAGTATTAAAATATATATATTAAATATTAAAAATAAATATGTGACGCGCCTGAAAGGGGGTCTATGGGTTTTAGGTAAATAAGATAAAATAAACGAGGTAATTAAAGATAAAGTAAATAAATATCATCAGCGGTCAACGTCATGTGAATGCCATGAATGTGGGACCGAGATCTTATTCTCATTCACCGTCACGTGGATGCTTACCACGAAGGTGGGCAGGTAGTTAAAATACAATATCAAGAATAAAAATACAAAAATATTGAAAATCATCATCTCTAAGATAAATTAAAATATACAATTAATAGAGACAAAAATGACATCAACACTAGGATAAGTCATACAATACATGCATCATACCACAGTTCTAAAGAAAATACCATTTCAATCCAAAAAGCCAGGTTTTGATCTTAGGCCCATCCTTCCTCCTCAACCTAGAAGTGGGATTTTAAAAACAGGAAAACATGAGCGGAAGGCTCAGTAGGATAATTAGTTAAAAATAAGTTATTTAAAAAATAACATTTATAGATAAAATATCATTGATAAACTAATCTCAAGATCTTAATAAAAACCAATTAATACTTACTTGAATGAAACTTGACAAACATCACCGCACGGGTTTTGGAAATCTGAAAGGAATATCAAAATACAATTCTTCAAAATCAATCACCGAAATCATTCTTAAAGGAAACATTTAAGAAATAAACTTTGGCCAAAACAATTTAAAGGGGCTACCAAAGAAAGGAATAGTAATATCCTACCTCATTAAAATCTAATAACGTAAGCTCCAAATAAAATCCAACATACGCTCCACATACGTTCAAAACCTTAAAAACTGTATTTAAGATCAGAAGTCATATTTAACAAATATCATTATGTTAATTTAATTATCAGTGTACCTTTGACTCAAAATAATCATAACCTAAAATCATAATCCTTTTTGTAACATTTCGAAATCATCAAACATTGAAAACTGTAGTAAAAACATAATTTTTCAAGTCTACAGTCGGCCTGCCGAACACCCTGAACTAGCCTGCCAAACTGCACAGTTCGGCCTACCGACTAACCAAGACTGGCCCGCCAAACTTTTCCAAGTTCAGCCTACCGACCTTATGAATCTGACCTGCCGAACCTATGAATCCGACCTACCGAAGATCAAGTTCGACCGGCCAAACTAGCAAAATCTGGGGACTAGAGACTTCAAGTATCGACCTCCCCAAGCTCAAAAATTTAAATTTAAAACCTTCTTTTCAATTCCTAGATCATCAAAATCATAAAGAAAGCATAGAAAACCATAATAGAACAAATTTAAACTATTTCCCCCAAATTTAAACTCAATTTCACCTTTGATTTGAGAATCAAAGAAAAATGTAAAAGCTTGATTAATTCAATTTTTGTTCAAATAAAGCTTAGATTCATGATAAAATAAGGCCTACAAGCTTAGATTAAACGTTATCTAAGCTCACCAAACTCCCGATTACAAAATGCATAAAAATTCAAACCGAAAATCAAAATTTTAGAGCGAAAAAGGGCTAACCTCAAATCAACCATTTTGAAGAGGATTTTAGGCTTCAATCTTGTTTCTTGGCTTCAAATCAACGAGAATAAAGCTCGAGATTGAAAATTTTTGCAAAGAAGAGGGTGAGAGAGATTTGCATAGAGAGAGAGATGGGAGGGAGCCAAGAAAAACGGGAAAGGAAAAGGAAAGGAAAAAGAAATGAAAAAGAAAGTTCCAATGGCATTTTCATAAATATGGAAAAAATGTGGGGTAAAATGTCATTGGGTATTTTTAACACTAAAATTCAAATTTTTAAATATGACAAATACAACAAAATCTTCAAATGACTAAAATTATCAACAAATTTACACTGCACACTTAATAACTAAACTTAACATAACTAACCTTACTTTGAAATTTAGGGGTGTTACAAAATATTTAACAAAATAAATTGTCATTGCTAAAAACTGTCATGTCATAATAATCGATGACCATGACGACAGAATTACAATGACTGTTTTGCGAGAATTTGTTGTCGTAAATAAAATTGCGATGATGATGTCATCACAAAAAAAATATTTACAATTAGTTATTAGCGACAACTTATTGGCGACGACATATCACTGTAAAAAATATATTTAGAACAACTCTTGGTTTTTTGCGACGACCAAAAGACTCTGTTTGCAGTAGTTACACACGGTGAAAATTTTTGTTTATATTGATCGATATCCAGAAAGCATAAATGGCGTCTATTATAATAGGCCAGGAATGTTAAGTTGATCTGCAATTGATTCTTTTTTTATTATTATTATTATTTAAATAAGATGAATAGAAGAAAGAGAATAACTACCGTCAAGACTAATACTTAGAATATTTCAATTAAATTGCACCCACGCCAAACAACCTATATCCTACACTAGCTCCACACAATATATTTTTAATGAAAAAGAAAAACGGCAAAATAGTTAGAAGGGAAATATAAAAAAAAACAATCTTTTCAAGGAAAAAAGCTGCAGCGGAAAAAAAAAGATAAGCTGAAAATTAAAGAAAATTTGAGATCATATTTCCATTTAATAAATTTAAGACTCAAACTTTGAAAAATAAATCAAATATGCATGGTTGAAAATTTGATAGAAAAAATCTACGAAAAAGACAAGGGACAAAAGAGTGCATGCAGTTGTTTTTTACTCAACAAATTCTTTTTGTATGTTTGTAAGTTCACACGATGACAGGAATATAAAATTGATGTACATATAAAATTAAATAAGATGAATAAAAGAGATAGAACAACTTGCATGGAGACTACATAATTAGGGTGCATTTGGTTCATAGGTGTACATGGATTTAAACACATGCACCTAGTTCAAACTAACTTTTGAAATGTGCATTTTATTGATTTAATTTTGAACTTAATGTGATGCTTAAACCTATCCTAAGCGGGTCCACCCACGCACCCCCACCCCCACCCCCACCCAAACTTAATGTGATGCTTAGACTTATTCTAAGCCCGCCCAAGCACCCCTCCCTTTATTTTACTTATTCCCTCTTAAATTTATATAGGTTTGAACCTATATTTGCTGTAATAAAATCATGGATTTTTGGTTTTCTCACAATTTTTATACTATCTAAACATCATTTTTATGGCGCAATTTTATTTCAACTTATGATGACTTTTTTGCGACTATTTTTCTATGCAAATAAAATTACAATGATGACATCATCACAAAAATATTATTTGTAATTAATTATTAACGATGATATGTCGTCATAAAAAATATATTTACGACAACTTTTAGTTTTTTTGCAATGATTTTGTGTCGTCGCAAAAACTCTGTTTGGAGTAGTGACACACGGTGAAAATTTCTGTTTATATTGATCAATATCCAGAAAGCCTAAGTGGCGTCTATTATAATAGGCCAGGAATGTTAAGTTGATTGACTCTTTTATTATTATTATTATTATTATTATTGTCATTATTATTATTATTATTATAAGATGAATAGAATAAAGAGAATAACTACCGTCGAGACTAATACTTAGTATATTTCAATTAAATTGCACACACACCAAACAACCTATACCCTACACTAGGCTCTGCATACAATATTTTTTTAATGAAAAAGAAAAACTACAAAATAGTTAGAAGGGAAATATAAACAAAACAATTTTTTCAAGGAAAAAAGCTGCAGCGGAAAAAAAAAAGTTAAGCTGAAAATTAAAGAAAATTTGAGGTCATATTTCCATTTAATAGATTTAAGACTCAAACTTTGAAAAATAAATCAAATATTCATGGTAAAAAATTTGATAGAAAAAATCTACGAAAAAGACAAGGGACAAAAGAGTGCATGCAATTGTTTTTTACTCAACAAATTCTTTTTGTATGTTCGTAAATTCACACGATGACAGGAATGTAAAATTGATGTACATATAAAATTAAATAAGATGAATAAAAGAGAGAGAACAACTTGCATGCAGACTATATAATTAGGGTGCGTTTGGTTAATAGGTGTACATGGATTTAAACACATGCACCTAGTTCAAACTAACTTTTGAAATGTGCATTTATTAATTTAATTTTGAACTTAATGTGATGCTTAAACCTATCCTAAACCTATCCCAAGCAGCCCATACCCCCAACCCTCATCTTATTCATTTAATTTTCAACTTAATGAGATGCTTAAACCTATCCTAAGCCCGTCTCCGTTACTTATTTAATTTTAGACTTAATGTGATGCGTGGACTTATTCTAAGCCCGCCCAAGCACCCCCTCCCTTTATTTTACTTTTTCCCTCTTAAATTTATATAGGTTTGAACCAATTTGATGGATTTTTGGTTTTCTCATAATTTTTATACTATCTAAACACCATCTTAATGATGTGATTTTATTTCATCTTTAGACTTTACACTTTTAAAGTCTAGTTCGGATTACATTTTAAAACATGTAAAGTCAAAATTTTTGGTTCAAGTTATAAAAATTCAAACCAATATTTATTTGAAATTGTAGACCAATCAGACTATTAGTAGATTTTAATTAAATTGGCATCCACATTAAACAACATATCCCATTCTAAGCTGTCCACTCAATCTTTTTTAATAAAAATAAAAAATTAAGAAAGTTTAACGGGAAATATAAAAGAAAACAAACTTTTCAAAGAAAAAGCAGAAATCAAAGAAAAAAAAAGAAAAAAGCAAAGCACAAAAATTACAGAAAATTAGGGATCGTTGATTCATTCAATAGAGTGAAGGTTCACACTCTCAAAAATACCTCAAATATGCCCGGTTAAAAATTTGAGAGCAAAAATCCACGGAAAAAACACCAGAGGAAAAAACATAGTGAAATTGTTTGTTTCTTTTTTCCTTTCTGAACAAGAGGGCAATTGATTTTATTTACTTATTTAGTTTGTGTTTTATATGTTTGTAAGTTCATGATTGATAGGGTGTTTGGCACTTTCTCCTTTATGAACAGTGTAAAGCTCTCACATGCTATAGTAACAATAAAAAAATTGCTAAGTATAAGGCTCTTATATGCTACAGTAAAAACAGTTCTAACTAGTAGTTCAACCATTTCGTGAAACATTGTCGGTTGACTCATATTTGTAACGTACGGTGTGTTTAATTGTATGTGGAGTTTTCGCGTGAACTAAAAAGTTGGTTTGATTAAAAGAAAAATAAAGTTAAAAGTTGGTGAACTATGAACAAGTAGTTTAATTCAAATGCTTAGAAGTTAAGGCACTTGTAATTGATTAGCAAACCGAGATTCTAGGAAAACATGATTTCGAGCAGTAAATTTGGAATAAAAAACAAGCCAAGATTTTCTGTCCACGTTTCGATCTTTTTGTATCACCATGCACGCGACACTATCATGCATGTTGATTTCATATTATTGGAAAAGGTTGAATCTTTGGTTGACGTGGAACACCTTAAGAATCATTAACTATAAAAGATGTGTTAAAATAAAAGTTGTCACTTCCGAGCAAGTATTTGAAACTACATTTTTATAGCTTATCAAGTCAAAGTGATTTTTTTATTTTTTTTATTTTTTATCTTTTTTTAAATGAAATAAAGACGTGAATTTGCATAAAAAAGCTCAAGCATCCCAACTAGATTGGCACTCACCTAACTCATACCAAAATCCCCGCTCAATAATATTATCATTTTTTTATTTTTACTGAAGCCATTCAATATTATTAAAATAAAAAGGAAAATACTTATGTCATCAAATACAATTCAATTTAAAATAAGGAAAGCGAATAAGAGAATTAATATATCTTAAAAGAAAGCCACTGAAAATAAATGGACAACAATTAAAACAATGCTCATACGATCCACGTACTCATAGTTAGATGAGGTCTAATTAAAATAACCCTTGTAAGGAAAAAAATTCAAGCAACGAAAAAAGAATGCATGCATGATCCGAGTGGAACAAAACTGGCAGAAATGATAGTAATTATTATTGTGATTCTATGGAGCTAGGAAGTCAAAAATCAATTCATTAAGCAAGCGTGTGGGTCATCATACATAAAACCTTTCATAGAATACCAAGCAACCATGCAAAGGTTGGTCCTTTTCTTCTCTTTTTTCTTTTTTTTTTTTTTCCTACGCTTTAGTTTAGTTTGGTTAAAGAAAGAAATTGTCAAATAAATATACCACCTAAAAACAACATATATCATACCACACTAAATTATGACATAGCTAAAGGCGATCCAATTTCTAATTTGACTAGCCTTTTAATTGGTCAGTGCCTCTGGAAATGATAAAAACAAGATTAACAGAAAATCCAGTAGTCAACTACAGTAGTGACAGAGATGACTACGATGTATTATTAACTATTTTGTTCTCATGCAATTATTATTCCGTTTGTTTACAAGCTACCGATTTTGATAGCTATTTTGGGAGCATTGCTATAAGACACTGGTGGTGCTATCCACTAATAAAAGGTGGGTCACGCAACATGAGACTCATAGATATGGCTATCTTTTATTAATAATGCAGTTTAGCGCCAGTAGTGTCTCTAAGTATTTTTTTTTTCTAAGGGATATAAACTATTATTAACTTGAATTTTCTACTTTTAAATAATCCTAAGTAGGTTGGCACCCTTTAGATATCATATCCCATATTATTTTTAAGAAAGAACATTACAAAAAATGTCATGAACCAGAAAAAAAAATAAGAGTATGAAAAAAAAACTACAAATTAAAAATGTGAAGCATATGTTGGTCAATTTTATAACCAAAATCATATACATTTTTCTCAGTTAATTTTTCTTGGTATCACATTTACACATTCAAAAGGAAAAACAAAAAGACCTAAATATTTTTGAAGAAAGAAGAAAATTTAGTAAATAAGAGTGTGAAGGACATTTTGGTCAGTTTTCATAGTCAAATCACGCTTTGATTAAAAATTTAGCGTGAATTTTAAATGCAAAAATATAAATGTCTACAAACCAAAATATAATGTATAAGGTCTTTTCATAATCTCAAAATAGAGGATATAAATTTTTTTTTTTTAAAAAAGACAAATACATATAAAGCGAAAGATGAAAAAAAATAGAGGCAAATTAATTATCTGATAATTTTTGATTATTTCTGATATTTTTACTTTAACTTCATGCTCATTGATAATACGCCTTATCATGAAGTTGAGTAAGTTTCAGTGTCCCCATCATTGGCATAGTAAAAGAAGATTAACCTATGTTACTGGTAGCATAACATACATTGCGAATATTTTGAGCTTTGTGGTTGTTTAAAGTAAAGCAAACATCGTTTGTCTTCTCTTATTCTGTCGATACAAGCAATTTTAAACATGATATTTCTGATACTTTACAGTTATCTCACTTTTTTTATTTATACTCTAGTATGGGCATTTATTCACATGAGGTTAGGATAATATCAAGTTAGTTGGGTGGGTTTTTAAGATTATTAAATTCACTCGAACAAGTTCGGTGGAATTTGACTTATCCAATCAATTTACATAAAAATTAACCCCACTGTTGATAGTGAAAATTAGTCAACAGCAATCTTTTATAGATACTCACAAAAATTAAATCTTGTAGAGTGAAATATGAATAAATGAATGCAGAAAAAGAAAAGAACACCAAAAGTTTTTAGTGATCCACCCGTTGAGAGGTACATCCATTTTTAGAAAGAGAGAATTTCACTATATTATCCCAGTACATGCATTAGGGATTCCAGAGTCCCTTTCTTAAGGATTTCACTTCTATTGATAGATGTATTTTTGTTAACAATTTAATTATTAAAAATAATGAATAAAATCTCTATTAACTCGAGAATATTCTTTTTCCTGAATTAAGCCAATGGCTTTCCCTCATTTAAATTTGACTTCCTCCGTAAATATCGTATGAGGCGTGGTTTTTGAATCGGCGAAGATTTAGTTGTCTTTTCCAAATTCAAAGTCACACAATTATATTCATTGAACTTGGTCGCTTGGTTATTTTGACTCCCTACTCTCAAAAGGTTGTCTGGGCTCTCAAAAGAACTTACTTTAACTTGACTTTTAGCTAACCTATTGGACTTTTATGAGGTATTTTCAGATCTCAATTTTGGGCCTTCGGTTGTCGAGATCACCCATAACAATTGTCCCTATCATGGCGTGACTCTTTGAGTTGCTTCACGCTTTTGATGATGAGGCTTCAATAGGTCTCCTTGTGTTTGGAAGTCAAGGCCTTTCTTGCCTTGGCGTTACTTGTTGAGGAAAACTTTAGCCATCATGATGATTGCAAATCTGATGCTTTGACTCCTGGGCAGGCAAACAATCTCGTCAACTGCTACAGTTGTCAAATCTGTGTGCCATGCATCGCTTCAACTCCTTGAGCTTTGATCTAAGCTGTTGTATAAGTTTGGGATGTTTTTACCCAAAATTGGGCAGTAGGACGGCAACCTTTAGTTGCCTTTAACCTTTGGCTGTTGGATAGGCAGTTTCCTGATCCAACAGCTTAGATTTTATTAAAAATACGACATATAACTTGAATTTCAAAACTCATTGTCTTTTTTCATTTCATTTTCAAGAGTTTGCCAAAACTTTCTAGAACTTCACACTACAAAAAAAACTACATTTAACGACATGTTATTTACGATATATAGTTTTTAAATGTCGTTAAAAAGTACATACAATGACATCTCCAACAAATATGTCGTTAATAACATTTTAAACAATAATTAACAACATCTATATAGACACCATATGAAAGGTCTCCTTTTAACGACAATAGTTTAATGTCTTTAAATTATTTAACGGCAAGTAGGAGATGTCGTCAAAGCCTTGGAGATTCTACAACACCCCTTATAGACGACATTGGTCAAGATGTCGTCTATAAGGGGTGTCGTAGAATCTCCAAAGCTTTGACGACATCTCCAAGGCTTTGACGACATCTCCTACATGTTGTTAAATAATTTAACGGCACTAAACTATTGTCATTAAAAGGAGACCTTTAATACGATGTCTATATAGATGTCGTTGATTATTATTTCAAATGTCGTTAACGGCATGTTTATTGGAGATGTCGTTATATGTACTTTTCAACGATATTCAAAAACTACATGTTGTAAATAACATGTCGCTAAATATAGTTTTTCTTGTAGTGCACCAAAATCGCTCCAAGGCCTCGAGTTAGTCATTCAAGCCTCATTTGTTGCAATTCAAGCTCACTTTCTTGCTTCCACACAAATTTATGATTTCAACGGCCTTTCATTCATCCTTGATCCTTAAAAATCAATAAGTACCTTAAAATTTTTCTTACTTTTATGTGGATTTTTGGTTTTGACCTTCTCTGCTTATTTATTGTATTTATGTTTTCACCTATGATTCTTGGAAAAAGAAAAGTTAAATGTAGTAAAATGATTAGGAAACATAGAAAATGCACATGTTTTGGTAGTTTTAGGACACTTTGCAAGTTTTTTGGGTCTGATTATCGCTTCTCATTGTTCCAGATTATGTGTTAAGTTGCCCTTTATATGAAGGGGTTGACTGTTTGGTTCAATAATTAATATCCTTGAACTAGAATATGTTTTAAAGTTTAATCTCTTAGGTCGACCTCTTAATTTAGAAAAATCTTTCGATTAATTCTTTTTTTATTAAATCATGTTGTCATCTAGTGGTCCTCAAAAGGTCGAGTCCTCCTCCTAAGTTCGTCCCTATGCTGTAAAGGTTGTCGAGTCTTCCTAGCGAGATGACAAGCAGATCCCTAATGATAATCCTATTTCTAGGGACATAGATAATTTTGGCACTGTTCCCTCAATGGACAATGTTAATAACTTGGTCGACAGCATGCCCTCTCCATTACCGTTCCAAACCTTAGCCTTCCTTATTCAAGTATTAATGACGAAACACTCCAAAGGAGGTGCCAATTGGTATAGCTACAGAATAGGATAAGCCATTAACCATGGACAAGGGAGGCTTATACTCAGAGAAGGCAAGAAAAACCAAGACATCCTATCGACCCTATGACATCCATAGGGTATTTGCAAAGGGTCATTTTAACGGTTGGTGCTTTGAGTTTGTCATGCCCAACAAGCATCAATGCACTAAAGCCGCTCCTTCTAGTTGTCTCGTTGTCTACAACTGGTACATGACTGTAGGCCTTATTGTTCCCCTTCACCTTTTTGTGAAAAGGCTTTGTTGCCAGCTTCAGATGTCTCTGACGCAGCTCTTGTCCAACTTTTTGTGCATCTTCTCTTGCATGTAGATCCTTTGGCACCTATACTTTCAGGCCATGCTCAGCTTGGATGAGTTCTTCTATTGCTACTACAATAGCCAATCACTTTACCAAAAGGGATAGTACTAGGCGAAGGCCTATCGCTGAGCTTAGGACAACATTCCCCAATTGTTCTACACTTTCCTTCTTATAGCCATGATTGGAAAAAAAAAATGCTTTTCATATCAAAGAGGGATTTCAACTCTCATCCTATAGATCGTGCAGAAGGGTATGACAAAAGGAAATACAATAACAAAACCTATAGGACCCTTAGTAAGTTGTAACTTCCATAGGTTGTCCTTTTCCTTCTTTTTCATTCTCCTCTTTTTCTTAACATTCTACATGTTTCCTACTTGTAGAACTTGTTCAGTGACTTCCACTTTCGACGACAAGACAACTAAGACTTAGACATAGCGCTACCCTTTTTGAGGAAGAGAGGAAGTTTGAAAACCTCCTTACGCTCGAGAATAGGCATAAATATGGCCTTATCATCAACCTTCCTCAACCTTCCTAAGTTGTTCAAGGTAGGATTTACCAGGATCTCCCTTCCCCTCCTCCGAAGAAACCTCTCCACTTGTTGCCTAGGAGTCAAGCAAAAGATCCCAACTTTATTGTGGGAAAATTCTCCAATGCCCAAACTAAGCGTATGCTGGATCTTCCCCCTTACTTTAGCCTCGTCTTCTATGCAATTTATGAGTTTATCTTTGAAAAGAACTAGGCTACAACCAAGAAGTTTCCCTTTCTTCAACGCCATATAGAGCAAATTTGCAATCATATTCAAGTAAGCATCTCCTATCTCTTCTTCTTTACTCATTCATTTTCAGGTTCATCTTTTAACTTTTGGTTCTCTTTCTAGGCTTTAGTGATGGCTTTAGCCTTCTTTGGTGAGATTAAGCAACTGGTGAAAAACACCGAAGAGCCTCACAAGGAGATGGAGTCTTTAAAGGCCCTCATCAACGTTGAGAAGTAGGCAGTTAAAGATGTAAAGGACAAAGAAGTTAGGTCTAAGCATTTCTCAAGATTGAACAAGAAAAGACCATCGAGCTTTCAAAGAAGATTGATGACCTTGCAGCAAAAGTCGAGAGAGAGAAATAAAAGCTTTTAAAGGCTTGAGAGGATTTGAAGGCTGAAGCTTAGAAGGTAGAGAAGAAGAAGGCTAAAAAGAACATCACTGGTAGTTCCTACTGTGAACCAGATCTAAGCTATTCACCCTGAGTGGGATTTATCCTTCTCGTATAAAGGGAATACCTTGGCTTAAGTGGATAGGTCAGCCATGGTGCTGAAGGAGACAAGGATACACTTGTGGAGGGCAACCAATGAAGCTTTTTATTTTTTTATTTTTAATATGACATTGTGGTCTTTGGCCTTTATCTTTGTATTAACTTTTGTTATAATATAGATTATATTTTTGGCATATCACTTGATTTTACTCATGCATATTTGTCAAAGAGCAAATCTAAGACAAGATCATTATTAAGTTAACAAATGTCTTTAAAATTTTCCAAGTAAAAAGGTCAAGAAATAAAATTGGTAAATTTATAGGAGGATAGCTGTCACGCCCCCTTACAGATGTCACATATATCGTTACATTCATTCTTATTACTGTTATATAAGATAAACTATTTTTAAAAAAAAACATAATTTGGAAACATACCCCAAGATCCACGCATACAATTTTTTTTTTTTTATAAATTACTCAGTTATAAACATTCCTTAAATAGTTTATCACACTAAAACAAAAGAGCCATAATTTGAATAAAGGTCAACACCACTTTTAAAATCTACTTACACAGTTTGGTAGGTCGAACTTGATTGGCAGTCTGAACTTTGACCACCGGCAGGCCGCTCAAGACTATGCAAATCAGGGTTTTAAAATCACTAAGATCGACAAGCCGATACAAGACAATCGACAGGCCGATTAATGCATCAGCAAACCAACCAATAATGATTGGCAAGCCGATTTGTTGTTAAAACAATTTTTTTAAAAAAATTTTCAAACAAGACTCAATATTCCAAAATGCAGAAGACAAATAATAATACTATAAGGTTAAAGAGACATAGTTCAAATCTTTAAGACTATTCAAGTTAAGATACTCAGAAAAAATAAACATACTAAAAAAAATAAAATAAAACATAGTTTATAACTTTTTAAAACTTCTTTGGCATGTTCCGTTTTTAAACCATCGTTCTTTGCTTATTTCACATGCCTATCCTCGCCCTCCACCTAATCCATGATCTTCTTACCCTTATCGGCAACATGATGTAAAACTAAGTAAGTACATTTCACATCTCACAACGTAAAACATCTTATGAACTTCATTATAAAACATCATTCCCATAAGCATCATCATAATAGTGCTCTAGGCACAGTTTCATATAGAACATATCTTCTCATTTCATTATCCATTTTAAAACTTTGTTCGTTTTATCTTTAAGGGCCCAAGTGTTGCACCATTATTATCATCATAGGCGCGCCGACATGAGAGGAGAGGGGTAGCTAATCCTAAACCAAAAATGACATCATAACATTAACATAGCATAACATGGGTGTGCCACACTTATTTAGGTGATATATATATGCATACAAATATCTATACTTTTATACCTTTGAATACGTCATTATTAAAACATGCATGACTTTTGTACAATAAACTTTCATAATAATTCATCAAATAAAACCGTCATAGAGTCATCATAAAATCATCATGAGCATAAAAATTCAAACTTTTTCACAAACAACATCATGTTGCAGATGAGAATGTACTTACTTGATAAGCTTACTTTACTTAACTGTATCTTAAGTGACGTCACTGCGGTCTCGATCTGCTCACTTCTTGGTGTGTTCATGTCATACATTCATTTACACATAAAATTAATGTTCATTCTCACAAAATTTTCCAACATCATAAAACATCATCCACGCTTCAAACTCAAGAAAATTACAAGTACACAAATGTATTATACAACACTTATGATAAACTAAAAATTTAAAACTCTGCCTGACCCTTACAAATTCATAGCTCAATAACTCTTAATTCATACACAATTCAAGCACCAAACTTGGCAGGGACAATTAACATATAAACATATAACCATGATTTTTTATTGATCATAAAAATTCTATTTGATATTTAAATAAGTCACATAACATACAATACCAAAACTGCAAGCAATAGTTAGGCAGTGAACAATCTCACTTTAAGTCTATTTATCACATTATTGATATCATAGAAAAATCTATAAAAATTAACGCATATAATAGACACATAAAACTATAACATATCCAAGACTCACCTTTAAATAAATTCAATACAATCTAAAATGCATACCTAAAATCAGAGATAAAACAAGCTTCCAACGTAATAAGCAGTGAGTTACATACCATTATTATTTTCAAACTATTAAACTAAAATTATTTAGACTCCAATCTTTTAATGACAACTTATTAACATAAAAGTATAGTACTACAAAAATTCTTGTCACAAAATAAAATCATTTAGTCATACAAAAACATTATACAACAAGAAATCCAATAATTTACTGATAAAATAGTCTCATAACCTAATCTTAATGAAAATTCCATAACACAAAATATTTATCAAACCATCATCAAACTTTCCAGTCCATAACTTAACATATACATGAACATATTTGTAAAATTTCAAGCAAATATCATTCATTTGCATTATAAACAAAAACTACATTTTTATGCAACATGACCAATCAACAATAATTTTTTGTGAGTGGCAGAGAGAAGAAAATTCATATCTCAACATAGAAAAATCCAATGAACATGAAATTTGGAGGAGCATCACATAACACATACATGAATAACACATTAAAATTTTAGAGCAAACGGAAATTCCTAGAAAAAGTTATAGCAGGGGGATTATAGGGGAACAATATATTTCAGAAATACCGAGAAAGAGTTCTTACCTTAAAACAAATTCTCTCAAGCTTTTCTTGAATCCGCCCAATATTTCTTTCAATTCTTTGCGAAAAATTAAGGAAGAGGAAGGAGAAGAAAAACATGGAGAAAGAGAGAGAAAAGAGTGCTTCTAAGAGATTTTTTTTTTTTGAAAAGAAGAAAAATTATACGAGAAAGTGAGTAAAAATATTAATATTCTCTATTAATGTCAGAAATATTCTGACTAAAATCAAGGTAAATTCATGTGGGAATGGAGGGAAATAGGGAAAAGTCAAATTGATTTAGCTCCAGTTGCCATATTTTAACTCTCAAAATAGGAAACCATATCAAATAATTCAAATCATCATAAAAGTTAAACCCTTTCATTACCTAAAATAAGGAATCAAACCAAAAATATGTCAATCAATAAAAATTTGATCATCCAATTATATCCAATCACAATAATCATCCTTGCCACAAATTTTGAAAATTTTCTACTGATTGCTCGTCAGTTGTCTTCGGCCTGCCGAAGGCATGAGGTTCGGCCTGTCAATCAAGTTCGTCGGCCTGCCGTTCCATGAGGGACAATTTAGCCTGCCGAACTGTCATATACACTAAAACATAACAAACATTTATTGATTGCTAAATAATTATCAAATATGCAACATAAATGACATGAACATCTAGAACACATCAATTCCACGTGACTGTCACATGTCATAATACTCAGAATAATTAAAAAAAATAGTCAGTAAAATTATATCATATATCAATAAGGAAATTACTAACGTCGTTATTCATTTGACATAATCCGTTACATGAAAATTTGATGGGTGTTACAATTCTTCCCACCTTATAAGAGTTTCGTCCTCAAAACTCAAAATAGTTGCAGATACTTTGTTCTCATGCCATCTACACATTCCCATGTAGCTTCTTCCACTTGGTGATTTCACCATAAAACCTTGACCAATGGAATTTCTTTATTCCTTAAGGTCTTGGTTTTCCAATCTAGTATCTCCACTGGCTTTTCTTCATAGCTGAGATCATCTCGTATTTTGTTTGATCAACTGTGGTTCAATCACATACGTAGGATCTGGGACATATTTCTTGAGCATCGAAACATGTAACACATCGTGCGTAGCTAACATTTCTGATGGCAATCTCAACTGTTAAGCTACCTTACCTATTCGCTTCACGATTTCATAAGGTCCGATAAATCTTGGGCTCAACTTGCCTTTCTTCCCTAACCTCATTACTCCTTTCATTGGTGCAACCTGTAAGAAAATTGAGTCGCCTATAGCGAATTCTAAAGGCCTTCTCCTTTTATCAGCATAACTTTTTTGTTTGCTTTGAGCGGTCTCTATTATCTTCCTTATCATCTTTATCGTCTCGAAGGTTTCATTAACAAAATCAGTCTTTTCACTGTCAATGCTTTCCATCAACTTTTTTTCACCAACTTCATGCCAACATATAGGTGACCTATATTTCTGCACATATAGGGCCTTATAAGGTGCCATTTCGATTGTCGCCTGGTAGTTATTATTATAAGCAAACTCTGCTAATTATAACATTTTGCACCAGTTGGTCTTGAAGTCGAGAGTACAGGCCCGAAGCATATCTTCTAAGATCAAATTCGTCCTTTTTCTTTGGCCGTCTGTTTGAGGATGAAAGGCTGTACTAAAGTACAACTTTATTCCCATTGCAGTCTGTACACTTTTCCAGAACTTGGATGTGAACCTACCGTCACAATCAGAAATGATAGACTTAGGAATTCCATGAAGCTGCACAATTTCTTTGACATAGAGTTCTACTAGCCACTCCATAGAGTAAGTGATCTTGATGGGAATGAAATGCACCATCTTCATCAATCGATCGACAACAACCCAAATAGCATCATATCCATTCATAGTCCTAGGAAAACCGGTAATGAAATCCATTGCAATATCCTCCCATTTTCATTCCGGTATCTGGATTGACTGTAAATCGCCACCAGGTCTCTGGTGTTCAACTTTGACTTGCTAGAATGTCAAGCATTTCTTTACATATATGGCAACATCACATTTCATTTCAAACCACCAGAAGTTATCCCTTAGATCGTTATACATCTTTGTTGCACCTAGATGTATTGAATAAGGAGTATCATGTATTTCTGCCATGATTCTTTCCCTTAAGCCATCAACATTGGGAACACATACACGGTCCTTGAAATACAGAGTTCCGTCATCTGCAATACGAAACTCTTCATATTCTCTTTCCTTAATTTCTTGCTTAATCCTCGTGAGGCTTACATCTTCATCTTATTTACTTTGAATCTCATCATGCAACGTTGGAGCAAGAGTAAGTGCTGATAGCTGGCCTAATATGAGTACCAAACTGAAGTCTAGAATTTCTTTCCTTAAAGGCTGAGACATTGCTTGTAATGACATCAACATGGTAATTGTCTTCCTACTCAGAGCATCAGCCACCCGATTAGCTTTTCCTGGATGATAAAGGATTTCACATTCATAATCCTTCACCAGTTCTAACCATCTTCGTTGTCTCATGTTTAGGTTCTTCTGCATGAAGAAGTACTTTAAACTTTGATGATTAGTGAAGATCTTGCATTGGACCCCATACAAATAATGTCTCCATATCTTCAGTGAAAAAAGAATGGCCGCTAACTCGAGGTCATGAGTAGGATAGTTCTTCTCATAATCCTTTAGTTGTCTTGATGCGTAAGCAATCACCCTATCATTTTGCATCAGAACAGCACCAAGGCCCATCTTAGAAGCATCACTATAGATTACAAATCCATCACTTCCATTAGGAATGGCCAATATTAGAGCTGTAGTTAGTCTTTTCTTCAGTTCTTGGAAACTCTTCTGGCATGCATCTGTCCATTTAAACTTCTTTCCTTTGCGGGTTAGATTTGTGAGAGGCGTTGCTAACTTGGAGAAGTCTTCCACGAATCTCCGATAATAACCGACAAGGCCCAAGAAGCTCTTTATCTCACTAGCATTCTTCAGTTGTTTCCAGTTGAGAACAGCCTCTACCTTAGCAGGATCTACCATTATCCCTTCCTTTGATACTACATGTCCCAAGAAAGAGAATCTGTCGAGCCAAAACTCATACTTGGAGAATTTTGCATATAACTTGTGTCTCCTTAATGTCTCCAGCACAATTCTTAAATGCTCAGTGTGTTCTTCTTGACTCTTTGAATAAACAAGGATATCATCGATAAACGTAACGACAAATTTATCGAGGAAATCCTTGAATACTCGATTCATTAGGCCCATGAAGGCTGCAGGTGCATTTGTTAGACCGAAAAGCATAACCACAAATTCATAGTGACCATACCTTGATCTAAAGGCTGTTTTTGGGATGTCTCCTTCTTTAATCTTCAACTGGTGATTTCCCGACCGTAGGTCAATCTTTGAGAACACGGATGCACCTTTTAGTTGATCAAACAAATCATCGATTCAAGGCAACGGGTACTTGTTCTTGATCGTCGCCTTATTCAGTTGTCTATAGTCGATGTAGAGTCTCATAGATCCATCCTTCTTCTTGACAAACAATACTGGGGCTCCCCATGCCGACTGGCTAGGCCTGATGAAGCCTTTGTCAAGTAGTTCTTTTAATTGAGAAAAAAGCTCCTTCAACTCTACCAGGGCCATTCTATAGGGGGCCTTTGAAATTGAGTCAGTGCCTAGAGCGAGCTCAATCTCAAATTTAATCTCTCTTTCAAGGGGTAAGTTTGACAAATCATCTGGAAACACCTCTAGAAATTCTCGTACCACTGCCACATCCTCAATTCTTGTCTTTTCTTCCTGACTTTTGTCTACAATGTTTGCCGAGTAACCTATGCAGCCGTTTGCTAACAATTTCCTTACTTTCATGGCTGACAAAAACATGCTTGGTTTCTTTTTGTGCTCGCCCACGTACACGAACTTTTGCTCACCTTCAGGATGGAAGATCACCTGTTGTTTCCTGCATTTAATGGAAGCATTGTATTTGCTCATAAATCCATCCCGAGAATCATGTCAAAATTATACATGTTGATCACAATAAGGTCGATGAAGAGTTTCCTTTTAAAAATCCATAGAGGAACAATACGCAAACAATACGTAGATATCATTACTTCCCTGGAGAGTAGTGTTGTAGTAAACCCCTGTCTTATTGGTTCTAAATGAACCCTTAACTTCTTAGCAAAGGACAATGATACAAAGGAATGTGTGGCACCTGTATCAAAGAGAATATGTGCATTAATAGAAAGACTTGAAACATGACCTGTGACCACATTAGAGGCTTCAACAGCCATCTGTTCTTTCGTCATGGCATAAATGCTGGCATTAGTAGGTGGGGCTTCAAGTCCTCCCTGACTAATCAGTGGTCCCTCTAAAGTAGCTTGCATTTGATGGAGTTGGGCACGAGGAGCTCTTTGTGGGGCTTGAGCATTAGTTTGGTTAGGGCTGTTCTTGGCAAAATGATCTTCACGTCCACAAATAAAACACTGGTTTGTCCCTAAACGACATTCACCTAGATGCTTCTTCCTACATTTGATACACGGTTGAATCTACTGACTATTATTGTTGGACTAGCCACCAATATGCTTCTTGTTGCCTTGACTCTGTTGGTTCTGAGGGTTGCCCTTCCTCTTATTGTTCCTCCAATTTTGGCTGTTGTTGCTGCTGCTATTGTTGTTGTTGTTCTTGTTTTGGGGGTGGTTCTGAGTGCTAGCATTGGTCGCCGGCTGACCTTGCTAAGGCTGGTTTCTTCTTAGCTTTGACAGGTGAAATTCAGCATGTTGGGCCCTCATGACGACCTATTCTTGGTTTCTAGGTGGACTAGCCCCATCAATAATTGCAGCAATCTCTGGCCTGAGGATTCTGATCAATCTTTTGACCCTTTCACTCTCATCACTAACCATCCCTGGGCAAAGGCGAGCTAACTGATCAAATTTTGCCACCACATCTATAATCGACATGTCTCCCTAGCGTAGGTTATTGAATTCGTCATAGTGCTTCCTAGTAATGTTCATGTAGAAGAACTTCATGTTGAACTCATGAATGAAGTTAGCCCATGTCATCTCATCGACATTCCTGCTCTGTTCAATTCTGTCCCACCAAATTCTTGCCTTCATGATAAGATAGTACGAAGCACAAAGAACCTTCTTGTTATCCGTGAAGCCCATGAGTCTTAGAGTGGCCTTAATTGTCTTTAGCCATCCTTGGGCGACTAGTGGATCCTTAGAATCTTCAAAATTTGCTAGCTTAACCCTCTCCATTTGACTAGTAAGGGTTCCTGATAGGCTGGTCTGGGTTCAGCAGCAGGAGCCGGGACTTCATTTACTTGTGGCTGGGGTGGAGGAGGAGGCAGCATATCATTGCTTCGTCGTTCACTGTCATGACCATTGGCCCTTAGTTTTACAATTTTCCTTCTTTCGGGTTTGCATTCTTCTTCGACAGTCCATTGTTGATTTACTAAAAGAGTTAGAAATTTAGGAATAATCTTCTAATTTATGAGACAGTTTTTCACTACTAGGGTAATTATCGTTAAGCAACTGAATCTTATACTTATCATCAAACTTGCATCTTAACATGTAACTTAAAATTTACTTTCTTGGAGGACTTGGACCCATGTGTGGTGATATGAATTGAAAACAAAATTTCGCTCTGATACCAAAGCCTGTCATGCACCCTTACGGACGTCACAGATATCGTTACATTCATTCTTATTACCGCTATATAAGATAAACTATTTTAAATAAAAACATAATTTGGAAACATACCCTAGGATCCATGCATACAATTTTTTTTTTATAAATGACTTAGCTATAAACATTCCTTAAATAGTTTATCACACCAAAACAAAAGAGCCATAATTTGAATAAAAGTCAACAACACTTTTAAAATCTACTTACATAGTTCGACAGGCCAAAATTGACCGGCAGTCTGAACTTAAACCACCGGTAGGCCACCCAAGGCTCTGCAAATCAAGGTTTTAAAATCGCTAAGATCGACAAGCCAATACAGGACAATCAGCAGGCCAATTATTGCATCAGCCAACCGACCAATAATGATTAGCGAGCCGATCTACTGTTAAAACAATTTTTTTTTTTTATTTTCAAACAAGAATCAATAATTCAAAATGCAGAAGACAAATAATAATACTATAAAGTTAAAAAGACATAGTTCAAATCTTTAAGACTATTCAAGTTAACATACTCAGAAAAAATAAACATACTAAAAAAAAAAAAAACATAGTTTATAACTTTTTAAAACTTCTTTGGCATGTTCCGTTTTCAATCCATTGTTCTTTGCTTATTTCACACGCCTATCCTTGCCTTCCACCTAATCCATGATCATCTTACCCTTATCTACAACATGATGTAAAATCGAGTAAGCAAAGCTTAGTAAGTACATTTCATATCTAACAACGTAAAACATCTTATGAACTTTAGCATAAAAGATCATTACCATAAGCATCATCATAATAGTGCACTAGGCACAGTTTCATATAGAACATATCTTCTCATTTCATTATCCATTTAAAACTTTGTTTATTTTATCTTTAAGGGCCCAAGTGTTGCACCATTATCATCATCTTAGGTGCGCCGTCATGAGAAGAGAGGGGTAGCTAATCCCAAACCAAACATGACATCATAACATTAACATAACATAACATGGGTGTGCAACACTTATTTAGGTGATACATATATACATACATATATCTATACTTTTATACCTTTGAATACGTCATTATTAAAACATGCATGACTTTTGTACAATAAACTTTCATAATAATTCATTAAATAAAACCATCATAAAGTCATCATAAAATCATCATGAACATAAAAATTCCAACTTTTTCACAAACCACATCATGTTATAGGTGAGAATGTACTTACTTGATAAGCTTACTTTAATTAACCGTATCTTAGGTGATGTCACCACGGTCTCGATCTGCTCACTTCTTGGTGTGTCCATGTCATACATTTATTTACACATAAAATTAATATTCATTCTCATAAAATTTTCCAATATCATAAAGCATCATCCATGCTTCAAACTTAAGAAAATTACAAGGTCACAAATGTATTATACAACACTCATGCTAGACTGAAAATTTAAAACTCTGCTTGACCCTTACAAATTCATAACTCAATAACTCATAATTCATACACAATTCAAGCACCAAACTTGGCAGGGACAAAGTGAACATATAAACATATAACCATGATTTTTCGTTGGTCATAAAATTCTATTTGTTATTTAAATAAGCCAGGTAACATGCAATACCACTACTGCTAGCAATAGTTAGGCAGTGAACAATCTCAGTTTAAGTCTATTTATCACATTATTGATATTGTCGAAAAATCTATAAAAATTAACACATATAATGGACACATAAAACTATAACATATCCAAGAATCACCTTTAAATGAATTCAATACAATCCAAAAAATGTATATGAAGTTAGAGACAAAACAAGCTTCCAACGTAATAGGCAGTGAGTTGCATATAATTATTATTTTCAAACTATTAAAACAAAATTATTTAGACTCCAATATTTTAATGACAACTTATTAACATACAAGGACAATATCGCAAAATTCTTGTCACCAAATGAAATCATTTAATAAAAAAAAATCACATAACAAGAAGTCCAACAATTTACTGATAAAGCAGTCTCATAACCTAATCTTAATGAAAATTCCATAACGCATAAAATATTTATCAAATCATCACCAAAATTTCCAGTCCATAACTTAACATATACAAGAACATATTTGTAAAATTTCGTGCAAAATATAATTCATTTGCATTATAAACAAAAACTACATTTTTATGCAACATGACCAATCAGCAATAATTTTCTGTGAGTGGCAGAGAGAAGAAAATTCATATCTCAATGTAGAAAAATCCAATGAACTTGAAATTTGGGGGAACATCACATAACACATACATGAATAACATATTAAAATTTTAGAGCAAACGGAAATTCCTAGAAAAAGTTATAGCAGTGGGATTATAGGGGAACAATACATTTCAGAAATACCAAGAAAGAGTTCTTACCTTAAAAAAAATTCTCTCAAGCTTTTCTTGAATCCGCCCAATATTTCTTTCAATTCTTTGCAAAAAATTAAGGAAGAGGAAGGAGAAGAAAAATGTCGAGAAAGAGAGAGAAAAGAGTGCTTCTAAGAGATTTTCTTTTTTTTTGAAAAGAAGAAAAATTATACGTGAAACCTAATGAGAATTTATGAAAGTGAGTAAAAATATTAATCTTCTCTATTATTGTCAAAAATATTCTAACTAAAATCAAGGTAAATTCATGTGGGAATGGAGAGAAATACGGGAAAGTCAAATTGATTTAGCTTCAGTTGCAATATTTTAACTCTCAAAATAGGAAACCATATCAAATAATTTAAATCATCATAAAGGTCAAACCCTTTTATTACCTAAAATAGGGAATCTAGCAAAAAATATGTCAATCAATCAAAATTTGATCATGCAATTATATCCAATCACAACAATCATCCTTGTCACAAATTTTGAAAAATTTCTACTGATTGCTCGACAATTGTCTTTGGGCTGCCGACTGCTCAGTTCGGCCTACCGAAGGCCTACTAATCAAGTTTGTTGGCTTACCGTTCCGTGAGGGGCAATTCGGCCTTTTGAACTTGAAGGATCGGCCCGCGAAACTGCCATATACACTAAAACATAACAATCATTTATTGATTGCTAAATAATTATCAAATATGCAAAATAAATGACATGACCATCTTGAACACATTAATTCACATGACCGTCACCTGTCATAATACTCAGAATAATAAAAACAAAATAGTCAGTAACATTATATCATATATCAATAAGGAAATTACTAACGTCGTTATTCATTTGACATAATCCATTGCATGAAAATTTGGTGGGTGTTACAAGTGCTTTGTAACTCCCCCTTTACGGGTGCCATAGGAGATGTTACTTTTACCGTTAAACTTAATAATTATCGATAAGATGTTTAAAATAATCAACAACACTCAGAGAAATATCACAGGAAATACATGTGTGTATATTTTTTTTAAATAAAGTAAAACCAAGAAACCAAAATCTAGAAACACAATTTTGTATTCAACAAAACATAAGTTCAAAAAAACATTTCACAAATAGAGCTGAGTCTCAAACAAATAAAAATGCAGAACATAATATATTAAATTTTTATTTGAGTATAAATTCCTTTCATGACATTACTTCGTTTCCAATCCAACACTCATTGTATACACACACCTATCCTTGTCCTCCATCTTAGTCAATTGCATCTTATCCTTATTTGCAACATGATATAAACTAAGTAAGCATAAGCTCAGTAAGTATACATTCTTATTTCACAACATAAAAGATTTCATAAAAATCATTACATAATATCGTAATCATAATCATAGTAGTGCATGAAGTTTTCATTTAAAACTTCCATATTAAAACATCATTCATTTTATCTTTAAGGGCCCAAGCATTGCACCATAAATATAAACATCATAGGCACATTGGCATGAGAGGAGTGGAGTAGCAAGTCCTAAACCAGACATGACAAGTCCAACCTTTGAGACATTATAAACATAAACATAGGGTGTGCAACACTTAATTAAGTAATACATATATATAGATATACCTTTAACATACCTCATCAATAAAACGTCATTTAAATCTTCTTGTTGCAACAAGAGTTTTCATGAGAAGATATTATGCAAAAACAAACTTAAAAATTATCATAAAATATATTCTCAAAACTTTTTCGTAAACTTTTATCATGTTGCCGGTGAGAATATACTCACTTATCTTGCTTGCTTACTAAACCTTAACTTGGGTGACGTTGCCGCGGTTCTCGGTGTGCTCGCCTTTTGGAGTGTTCATGTCAATCATTCATATAGTACATAAAATTAATATTCCTCTTCATGATATCATTTAATACCATATTACATCATCATATATAATCTTAACAAAACAAAGTATCTTTGAGTAACAAACATGCACTTAAAGTCAAGAACATAAAGATAGAAAACTTGACCTTTAATGACTTGGAGAAATTAATCACAACGTATAAGCATGAATAAAGCGTAAGAATTATTCTATAACATAGCTACCATATATAAACATCACTCAAATTTTCTTCTCTTGACAATATTAATCCAAAATATCTTTTTTATAATTTTTAAAACATTAAGTAAATCTACCAATAATAAAAATTGCCTGACCTTTAAGGATTCATAACCCTTTATTTTTTAATTCACATTCAATTAGAATATGAAAATTTGCAAGAATAAAGCTAACACATATATATAATGTTCAAATTTTTCTTTAGCCACAAAAATTTCATTTGATGATTAAAATAAATCACATTTCAATACCATAAAATCTACTAGCAAAGTCTGGGCAGTGTGCAGTCCTAATTAAAAGTTATGTATTAAATTATTTGTGCTATAAGATAAAATAATAATTATTACATATAATAGACACATAAAATAAAAAACATATCCAAAATTTAGCTTAAAATAAACTTGGAGTAATTCAAAACATACGTTCAAATTAAAAGTTAATATTAATATCAAACATGCTAGATAGTGAACATGTTTCATTCAAACTTTTTTATAAATTCAAATATGTATGATGTGCTTCTGAAATTTTTATGTGACATGTTTGACATATAAATATAAGTTAAAAAAAAAATAATAAGTCATGCAAAACATATTGAAAAATATCATTTATCATCTCATGAATTACATAAAGCATATAGGCAGACATTTATAACCATTGAGTACTTGTCAGTCAACGAATTTTGTCTTAAAACATAATAAGGATATGATGCTAAAACTCTATAGACATTTACTTAACATATCAACAATGATTTATAATTTTTTTTAGAATTAAAAAATCTTTTTGCCTTATAAAACGAACTATATAAAGCACAAATACAAATCTACCAGCAATTAAAATTTTGTGAGCAGTGTTTGATTGAAAGCTCATAACCCTAAAAATATTGTGAATGAAAATTTATAAAAAAAATCCCAGACATTCCTAACATATTTATATACATATCATATTCAAAAATTGCAGCAAAATAAAATCATTTGATTTCAAAACATTACCAGCCACCTTACTGACAACTGAAAACCCTAGAATTTTCTTATCACACTCCAACAACAAAACCTTATTTTCATGAAATTTCACAATATCATATGAACATAAATGCTTTCAACCATAAAGTAACATTGTTATAATCAAAGTTTTAGACAAAATAGTTTATTGTTCATACATACAAAATCCCAGACATTCCTAACATATTTATATACATATCATATTCAAAAATCATAGCAAAATAAAATCATTTGATTTCAAAACATTACCAGCCACCTTATTGACAACTGAAAACCCTAGAATTTTTTTATCACACTCCAACAACAAAACCTTATTTTGATGAAATTTCATAATATCATATGAACATAAATGCTTTCAACCATAAAGTAACATTGTTATAATCAAAGTTTTAGATAAAATAGTTTATTTTTCATACAAACATACATGCATACACATTCACAATCATAAAAGAATAATTTTCTAACAAAGTTTATCACAAAAAAATATACATCAATCATAAGAATTCAAAATCATGAAAACTTTAAAACATACCTTTCATTCTTATGTTTTCCTTAACAAAGACGAATACTTGCACAACAAAATCTCTAAAAATAATTCCTTCTACTTTGGCTTGAAAGAAAATAAGAGTAATGAATTCTTGGTTTTGAAGACTAGAGAGATGATGGAGGCTTTCTTGGAGAGATTTTTGAGAGTGGGTAAGGGAAATAATTTCCTTTGCTAGAGAATAAGAAAATGAAGACTTTGGTGGCTTCAAGTTTTATTTATAGGTTTATGAGAGAGAAATTAGATGAGTGTAGAAAACCCTTATTCTAATCTAATTAGATTTTTCCTTTTTTAAAATTAATGTAATCCTAATCTAATTTGGTTTCCTTCTCTTTTCTTTTCTTTCTTTGTTTTTCCTTTTTCTTTTTCCTTTCACAGCACTTGTCGTTGCTTTCTTTTTTTCATTTCTTCATTCTTTACATTTAAATAACATTATTGTATATATATATACACTTTAATATGATATGTAATATAATATCATATAATATATTATATTATATAATATCTTAATAATATAAATGTTTAAACATTGTATAATATAAATATATTATAATATAATATAATTATAAATACATAATTATTTATTCACAACAATAATATTTTCTCCCATAATCCCCAAAAATATTAATTTTCACATTATTCTCTTGGACACTTTATATTATCGAGTTTCTTAACGCTATAATAAAAATGTCACATATGTAATTATCATGGAATCATAAATGTCATAAAAATAAGAAAATATGCAATAAAATTCATGTCATCATCAAGAATATAACTCTAGAATATCATAAATCATAAATTTAGGGCAAGTTGAAACTCTTAAAAAAATAATAAATACTTTATGGTTATCATCATTTTTGACATGAACATCTCTAGCGCATCGATCCCCTATGACTGTCACCTATGACATTATAAAACAAAAAAAAAAAAATTTACCTAACATAAATAGTAATAGCACTTAAGAGATCACATTCTAATGTTAGATTAGCACAAATGTCCATAGAAAAAAGGTGGGCATTACAAGCTTATCGGGCGCTTTTAGCCTCATATCTCTTCTACTTTCCATGTCTAACATTGAGTCTTTGACTCTATTTTTGACTTTTAAATTAATGCAAAAATTTAACAAACAAGGTAATTAAGATAAAATAACTTCTTTGGAATTTTATTTTTATTTATTGTTTAAAGTCTCAATCGACATAAGATAAAGTAAAAGTACGAAAGGCAAAACAATACTATAGCTTTATTGATAGTAAGGGCATAAGTGTTCGGCATTCCATAGATATTCTAAATGCCGAGCTACCATATATTCTAGCATATAAGTCCCTGGTCTTATGATGTCTCAAACTCTTTAGCCTCCCCCCCCCCCCCCCCCCCCCCTCCAATTCAAGAACCAAATTGTTGACTGCAAACCTTTTTTCTTTGACTCTCTTATTGTAGTATCTCACTGTTCTTTACTAAAAAGCGACGAGACACATTTGGGAGTCAGTTCTTCATTTCTCAAGTAAGTCAAGCTCTGCATCCATCAATTTTGTATTTGTCTTCTCATTGTTCATAATGACTCAACTTGCAGTCGTGATCATCTCGATGGTACAACTGCAACACCATATGTCAATGAAAATTGTGTCTCTCACATTGTCATTCTACTCATTGTTCTATATGCCCATAGCATTTTTAACAACTCTTCAACCCATTTGCCCTTCATGTTGTCAAGTCATTTCTTCAAGGTATACTTGATAATTTTGTTGACAATTTCAACCTAACCATTTGATTAGGGATAGATAATAGCTGAGACGTTCTTGTTGATGCCAAGATCATCACAAAACTCCTCCTTCGGCATTATCAAACTGCTTGCTATTATTAGAGACGAGAGAATGTAAGACACTAAATCAGCAGACGACTAAGACCAAATGAAACTCATGCAGTTAGGCTCTACAATGATAGTGAATGCCTTTGCGAAATTATTGATAGTAGAAATTAATAAACAATAATCTCTCATGAATGTTCATGAAAATTAAACATTGCTGAGTGAAATATGAATAAACAAATGGAGAAAAATAAAAGAACACCAAAAATTTACAGTGGTTTACTCGTTGAGAGCTACATCCACTTTTTAAAGAGAGAGAATTTCACTATATTATCCAAGCACACGTACTACAAATTCCAAAGTCCCTTGCTCAAGGATTTCAACTTTTTTTATATGTATGCTTTCATTTACAATTTAATTATTAAAAATAATGAATAAAATCTCTATTAACTCAGGAAGATTCTTGTTCCTAAATTAAGCCAACAACTTTCCCAAATTCTCACAGAGTCCCACTCCGATGATCAAGACAAGCTATCTCCCATTAGAGATGTTGATAACATAATAATCTTAATATGAATAAAGCGCTTAACTTTATTGTCTTGATTACAGATCTTATCATTTAGACCATCACCTTTAAGATTCATGTCTTCTGTATATTCTTTCCTTCATATGCACAATTTTAAAGGTTTAGACTGATAGTCTAAGGCTTTTGTTTGTTTATCATACATTCAATAGAAATGAACATAAAGAGGGCAATATTTGGCATATGAGTAATAAATAAGCTTTTTACTAATAACATGTCTCTAGAAACTCATTACATCATTTAGTCATAAGGGCACCATGTCTAACAAAGTCTCCTTTCCTGTCATGCCATAGAGAGCAAATCCGTAGTTAAGTCAGGGCAAGAACCTTCGCAATATCTTTCCTATCCTCTACCCCGTTTGTGTTGCCTCTTTTTTTAACATATCTTTTCCCTTATAGGCTCTCATGAAGTCTCTAATCTTGTGCAGCAAGATTGTATAACTAGTGAACATTACTGAAAGACCTCACCAAGAGATCAAGTCTTTGAGAGCTCTCTTAAAGGACAAGAAGATGGCAGCCGAAGAGGCCAAAGACAAAGAATTAAAAGTCCAAGCTCTACTCTGTATTGAGAAGAATAACACCTCGAAGCTTTCCAAGCAAATTAACGACCTGAGGGCTGAAGTCGAAAGGGAGAAGGAGAAACTACTCAAGGCAGAGGAGAGTTTTAGGGCTGTTGCCCTTAACACTGAGAAAAAGAAAAGAAACGACATCGCCAAGACTATCTTTACTGTAGCAGAGCCAGCAGTCGAGAATTTCCAAGCCTCCAAGGAGTTTGCTTAGATTTAGAAGGCTATCCTAATGTCAACGGGGGAGCAGATCGTAGAGCAGATTCGCTCGGCTCACCGCAACTTGGACCTAACTTTCTTATACTCTTTAGATGCTTCAACTTCAACTAATGAGTCGACTATGGCAGGGAAAGAGGTTGGAGGAATAGAGGCTACGAGAAAAAACCAATAGTTTTTTTAGGCCTTTTGGCCTTTTTTTGTAATGACCATAGGAACTTTGGCCTTTTTAAAGTTTAGATGAAAATAACATTTAACTTTTTACAAGTATTTATTTTGATGAATTGCAGTAGACTTTATGCTTCTTCATTTTATTGTGTGTAGACTTCATGCAGTAGACTTTAAGTTTTTATATTAACATAACTTTTAATTCAATATTAGGTAGACTTTCTCAAAGTCTATGATCGCAAATGATCTATTAGGTAGACTTCTTTAATGTCTACGATCGTATGGGGGATATCAAGGTTATACGGGTTTTTAACCTCACCTGTCTCATGCCCCGATTTCAAAATATTGAATCTTTGATCAATTTTTAATATGTTTGATACAGTAGTCATAACAAAAGTAGAAAGCAGAATAAAAAGTCAAAAATTGGAAATTAATAACTCCTTTGGAGTTTTATTAAACATCTTATAATCAATCATAGTAAAGAGAGACATTACCAAGATAGGTATTACAATTATTGATAATAGGGATATAAGTGCTCTACATTCTAAGGATGCTCAATACGTCGACCTATAATTGACTTGAGCATATAAGTTTCAGACCTCATAACATCCTAGATCTTATAAGGACTTTCCTAATTTGGACCAAGAGGACTTGTATTCCTCAGCTTTGTGTTAGGAGTAACTCTTCTTAGGACCAAGTCCCTAATGGCGAATCTTTTTTTTTTTTTTTGACTTTCTTCTTCGCTCTTCAAGTAGATCGAGCTTTGCATTCATCAAGTTTACATTCCTTCCCTCATTAAATCTAACAACTTGACTAGTGGGTGCGGTAATCTCGACTATCAAAAATGCCTTGGCCTTATAAGTTAGAGAAAAAGGTGTCTCAAAGGTGGTTGTTTTGCTCGTCATTTTGTATGCCCACAATAACTTTGGAAGCTATTCGACCCACCTGCCTTTTCGGTCATCTAGGTGCTTCTTCAGTGTTTTTTTAATAATCTTATTGATCGATTCTACTTAACCATTCAACTGTGGCTGTATTACAATTGAGAAATTCTTATGGGTGCCGAGATTATCACAGAACTTTCAAGCCTTGGCATTATCGAACTGTTTTCCATCATTAGAGATAGGTGAAGGTGGTACACCAAAGTGCAACATGAGACCAGATAAAACTCATGTAGTTCGCTTCTATAATGGTGGTAAAAGCCTTTGCTTTTCCCTACTTCATATAATAATCAACTATCAATATGGTAAACTTAAATCCTCCTAATGTTGTCACAAATGAACTGATTATATCGATTCCCTATTTTGTGAAGGCCAAGGGCTTAAAATCGATGTTAAGTTATCTATATGAGATCTCGACACCATGGCATGATTCTGACACTTGTCACACTTTTTTGCATTTTCAATAGCATCCTTTTTCAAGGTCGGTCAATAGTACCCCTGTCTCAGTGTTTTATAGGCTAAGGATTGGCCCCCATAGTGGTTTTCGCATAGACTTTCATGAATTTTCTTGAACACTTTTAGGCCCTCATCCCTACCGAGACAATAGAGAAGAGGAGCTGAATGACCTCGATGGTAAAGCATATTGTCATGTAGTAGATATCTTGCCAACCTATAAAGAGTCTTCTTTACCTCTACTAGATCAATAGGTAGGTCTCCATTGAGCAAGTATCTTATAATCAGAGTCATCCAATTATCTTGTCGATCCATAGGCATTACTTCTTTAATCTCTTTTGGTTGATTGGTCAGGACTTCAAATATATGGACAGGGATTATTTTCAACAAATCCAAATCTTTTGATGTGGTAAGGCAAGCTAAGGTGTCTGCATTGTTGTTCTCTGAATAAGGTATTTATTTTACTTCGTATGACTTAAACTTGGAAAGCTCTTCTTTTACCTTTCGCGAATACCTAAGCATTATCTCATGTTTGGTCTTATACTCATCCAAGATTTGATTTACAACGAGTTGGGAATCGCTATAGATCTCCAATGAGTCAGGCTTCAGATGGTATGCGAGCCTTAAACCTACTAGCAACACCTCATATTTAGCTTCATTGTTAGACGTCTTAAACTTGAATCTTAAAGCCACCATCATTTTCTAGTCTTTGGGCTTACTAACATAACCCTTGCTCCTGCTCCATTTTCATTTGATGAGCCATCAACGTAGAGTTTCCATTTTGACTGTTCCACTTCAATGTCTACACCACTAGCCCCTGGTCGAGCTGTAAACTTAGCAACAAAGTTGGCCGAAGCTGGCCTTTTAATTGTCGTTCCAGGCTTGTACTTGATCTCATATTGGCTTCACTCGACCGGCCACTTTAACAGCCAACCTAAAGTCTCTAGTTTTTGCAAGTTTGTTCCAGGCTTGCATTTGATGAGCCGTCAACGTAGACTGTTCCACTTCAATGTCTACACCACTAGCCCCTGGTCGAGCTGTAAACTTAGCAACAAAGTTGGCCGAAGCTGGCCTTTTAATTGTCGTTCCAGGCTTGTACTTGATCTCATATTGGCTTCACTTGACCGGCCACTTTAACAGCCAACCTAAAGTCTCTAGTTTTGGCAAGGCCTGTCTCAAAGAGTAATTCATTAAGATGAATTTTTTGCTCCAAAAAATACATCTTTAATTTCCTTGTAGATATAACCAAGGCCAAGGCGTGCTTTTCCATTTCTAAATACCGTGTTTTTGTAATGAGTAGATGCTTACTTGTATAGTAGATTGGAAATTGAGATTTCTTCTCCTCTCTGACCAAGGGAAACCTTAGAGCATAAGGTGAAACAAGCTAAACAAATTTGCAAGGTATCCCTTGGTAGAGCTTTTGAAAGCAAAGGGGGTTCCTCAAGATCCAACTTCAGGCATTTGGATGCCTCACCACATTCCCCCTCCACCTAAACTGCTTCCTTCCTTTTAAGATATCAAGAAATGTCATGCATTTATTAATCACCTTGGAGATAAAGCGGTAAAGGGCTACTACACAACCTATTAGCTTCTACATTTTTGGGCTTCGATGGTGCCTCCATATCCAACAATGCTTGGATTTTGACTGAATTTTCCTCGATGCCTCAACAGCTTACCATAAATCCTAATTTTCCCGATGCTACGTTGAAAGCAAGCATCAAAAGGTTGAGCTTCATCTTATATTTTCTCAAGATTTGAAACATCTCTTTAAGATGTACAATGTGTTGGGCTGCCTTTATCAACTTTACCAGCATATAGTCAACATGTACTTCTATGGTTTTTTTGATTTGTTTGGCAAACATTTTGTTTACCAAGAGCTGGGAAGTGGCTCCTACATTTTTCAATCCAAAAGGCATGACAAGATAGTATACAAACCTCTACCTATGATAAAAAAAAAAAGGGTATGTACCTAATCTCAAGGATGAATTGGGATCCAATTACAGCCTGAGTAAGCATCCATAAAACTCAATAGCTCATGGCCTGCAGTAGCATTAGCCAACTGATCAATGCATGGGAGGGAAAGCTATCCTTTGGAAAAGCCTTGCTTAAGTTGCTGATGTTCATGCATGTTCTCTATTTCCTATTTTGCTTGCAAACGAGCATAGGTTTTGAGATCCAATCGGTCATGAGGTGTTGTTTCTAGTTCCAGTGGGAGTTTTAGTTGTCTTTTCCAAATTCAAACTCACGTTATTATGCTTATTGAACTTGATTGCTTGGTTATCTAGACTCCTTACTCTTTGAAGCTTGTCTCGGATTCCCAAGAGAGCTTACTTTAACTCGCCTTCCAAATAATTCATCCTCTCAAACTTGGGCTTTTATAAGGTTTTACCAAATCTCAACTTCAGGACTTGGGCCATCTATTTCACCTATAACACCCACCAATTAAAGTCGGGTTGGATTGGGTGGGTCTAATGAGTTAACCATTTAAAAATTAAAGACAAAATAAAACTAACAATTCGATCTAGAATAAAAAGGTTATACGAACAAAAGGCTAGAATATATCACATATAAGTGAAAAAAATTTTAACATTGTCTCATAAGTCATAAACCAACCAAAAAATGATTAACGAATATATATATTTAAAATACATAAAAACATATAGAATTTTATTGGGTGAGTTGGATCCAAAGCGGGTTGCAAAAACTAAACCAAACCCAACCAATAAATCTAAAAATAAAAATGTACCCACAAAGATAAAATTGGGTTAAATCGGGTCTAGATTAAATTTAGTTGCATTGGACGGATAAATTAGGCTATGTTTTTGTTCACCCGGACATAGGACTACAAGCATACACAAGATTCTCTGAGAAAAATAAAAGAACCAAATATTAGAGTTTCTCTCTCTTATTAGCTAATTTTTATCTGTGTGGTGCTCACATTTGTTTGAACACTATTTTTAAAATTAGTGAGAACATCTCATTTTGTTGATTCATGCAACAATATGTGTGTAAATTATTCATGTTAAAAAACTACATGGAACTCATTGTAGTTGGCTGATATTGTGTATGTACATTTGTGTATGTGTGTAAATTATACATTTAAAACAATAGTGCAGTTAAATATTCTAAGAACACGGATTATATATGTTGAAATTTCAAAACTAAAGTGATCATCCTTCGAAATTTCTAAGCTTGCATCAATAACCTTGCTCTATTTTTGAAAAAGTGCAGTCAAATCTAATTATACGAACATAAATTAAGGATCATAAATTGCAAGAAAAATAATTGTTGCCCTGCACGATTGAAAAAGGTAACAAGAGAGAATCTTTGATATGGGATTAAAATACTAATACATTTGAGCAGAGATTTAAATTGTCTTTAAAGCTGATTGGAGGGAAGAAGAGGAGACTAAAAATGATAAAGACATGCATTTTCTTAGCAGCTTGTGCCAAGTAGGCAAGATAATTCAAAATCTAAAATTATTTTACATTTTATATATTTTCATACAACCACAATTTCCTTTTCCTTTGCCTTCTAACTCTAAGATATGGTTAAAAAGTGGTTCTATACACACTCTTCACTTTTTATGCCCCTCTTGACAATAGATTTTCATACTATGGAAAAATCATTCAATAACATGACAAAAAAGGATAACTATAATTTACCTATTACATAATTAAATCCTTTTTTAATAAATAGAAACTAATGATACATCTTTTTTATTCTTTCCACACACACGTATATGTGATAAAATCATAATCTTCTTCATTCAATGACTATTCCAAAAAACATAGGGAGGTAAGTTAAATTCTCTTCATTATTCACCACAATTATTCATTTATCTTTTATTTTTGTTGATTACTAGAAGAAATACGAGGATAGATCAAAATAGGCTACATCGAAGCAACAAGTTTATACTATTGTTGAAATAATCCAGTATATATCGTCAAATGGTTTGTGTGATTGATTATTAATTTGCTCTTTTTTTATTAAATTATAGATGTGATAATGAATTCATATTTTTTTAGAAAATGTAATTAGTAGATATAATATTTTTTTAATTATTTGTAATGAATATATAATTTTTAATTTAAAATTTTTCTTTATGTATGAAAAAATGCTTCATGGCTAAAGCTTCAAAGAAAAACTAAAAAAAATAGAGAAAGATAGAGAAATAATAATATTAAATAATGAAAAATAAAATGGTAGGTGTGAAAAGAAAAATAAAGTGAAAAGGAGTGATAATCTTAGACGTAGTTTGAAACTACAGGAGTGCAATAAGTAAATTTATAAGTTACGTCAAAATTATAAAGGGATGCATTTAAAAGAAGGGTGTAAAAAGTTTAAAGGGGTACATATGAACAATCCATAGTTCAATCTGCATTCCACATATATTTCAGCTAGTTGTTCAAGTGGGCGAAGCTACAAAAGATAGAGGTGGGACAACCGCCATTGAATTTTTAAAAAACAGTATTTGCGCCTTTAAAAGTTTTTGACTTTATTTTGTCATTAATGTACGCACCCTAACGCCCGTTGAAAAGGAAAATTGGCTCTTTCGTTCTTCAAGAGATCGCCCTTTAGTATTGGTTCAGAATATTTTGTATGTTGGCAAAAGAGGAGAAGCATAAGAAGAAGAAAAAGAGAGGGGATATTTGAGAACATCCTTGGAACCTCAATCTTATGATCAATTAATTTTTTTTGTAGTGTTTTTTTCTTTTTACATAGTATAATATTTTTTATTTTAACTTATGGTTTTAACTATCTTCTCAAACACTCTAGATTAAAATTTATGTAAATATCGTCATTCCGGTCGTTTTTTTTCATTTTGCTTTCAGATGTCTGCAAGTACATAGCATATTGATTCTACCTCTAGCTTTTTTCTTCCCCTTTCTTTTTCTTTTGGTATTTATTTTTCCATATTCTTCATATCCTAATATAAAAGAAACATTGAGTCCTGATCTGTTCTATGATTTCATTTTAAATTTGAGACACGTTGCAGAAAAAGCGCAATATACGGGTATAAACTCTCTCCTCATTTTTTCTTTTAATTCTATACTTTATAATTTGTTCTTTGCTAATTTAAATCAAAACATAGTTTGGTACCAAATGATTGAGATATATAATTAATCCTTGATTTCAATTTGTTATACGCTTAACACACAAGATTGAGATTTTGATGCGGAGATGTACTTAACATCTAAAAATAAAATATAAAGACAAACTAAAATGAATGACGAACCCAAAAAATCTTATGAAAAAAGAATAACCAACACAAAATCATTTAGATTACAAAAAAGAAGAAAACCAAAACCCTAGAGCATTGTGAAACCAAAACATCCTAATTAATTTCCAACTAAACTCGTGATAATCGTAGTTGTCCCTATCGTTCTCAATTTTATTTAAAAAATAGAAACCTTATCAAGAGGTCTTGATGTTAAATTTATTTGTCACTTGATTGGTTAATCCAGCTCATGATCTTTAACTGACTACAGGTTTTATTTTCCTATAAGTCAATAGAATATAGTTAGGCAGTTTGACATTTTATGTTGAATTATTTTTGCGTGTCTGCCTTAATTAAGAAACTATGAGGGTAATTTCTACTTGGGCTTCAAGTATATACATTTTGACATCCAGAACCTATTTTCGTATGAGGAGATTCTACCACAGCTGCACCTTTCTTTAATATTTCTCTGCCTTTTTTTTTTTTTTTCTGACTTACAAATTTTAATAGAACTCTAGTTCTAGGAGGATTAGTCAAATTGTATTCGGTTAGAATATAAAGAAAGCATAATGCAGTCATCTGCTGGCGTAATTACGAAGAAAGTCAAAGCTGCCGCTTAAGTTGACTCTTAACTTCCTAATTAAGATGTATCAATTCTTTTTTCTTGAAGGAAAGATGTACGTTTCGGTTAGCGATCTCATCGTTATGCAGAATTACAATGTTTTAGGGCGTCCTTGGGTGATGTTATTAAAGTTGTTTGGATTCCTCTGATGTAAGGCTGGATTAAAATTAGGGTTATTATCATTTTGGCACATTGTGTTTTAAAGAAGCATTACATTGATACTGTGTTGTTTAAAAAATATAAAAATAGTATTTATAGTTTTCAAAAATATTATTTTACAACCCTGAGCACGTATTTTTTGATGTAAAATTTCCTTTTTAGCCTCTCATTAATGAATCCCTAGAAAATAAAAAAAGAATAAACTCAAGTCATAATGAAAATCATATACGTGGATTTATTTACTTATTGGTATTTTTTTTATATAGTTTTGACAAAATAATTTCATGTCCTAAAGCATATGGTCAGGGTATCAAAATGATATGTTTGAAAACTACAAAGTACCATTTTAATATTTTCTAAATAACAGGATACCAATGTAATTTTTTTTAAAATACATGGCACCAAAATGATTAAAACCCTTTTAAATTAACAGTGATGGTGCGACTAAAGGTAGCTGTGTTCCTTCCAGCCGGTTGTAGTGGCATGTTTCAAACTTACCAAAGAGTGTTTTACAGCTGTTCTAAGGGTGCTTTTGCATTTGAAGTGGAAATTATCGGGATTATTTATTCTATTTTTTATGTTAAGCATTTTGGGTGGACTAATTATATCTCTTGATTTTAAAATTTTTTGAATTTTTAGTGACAACAAATTTAAAATTTATGGCTACTATCAAGTTTGTTGTTGTCATATAATGCATCTATTCATGGCATTAACAAGTAAAACCTGTGCTCGCTAAAAAAATTTTAGCAACGAATTATTAGAGACTACTGTTTAGCGACGATACACTTCTTAACAACAACAAGCTTTTTTTAAACGACGACAAATATTGTTGCTAAAACCTCGATTTCTTGTATAGAGCTATTGAAAGAGACTCAGCTTATGTTGTACAACTTATTCTCAACAAAAGTTTAGAGGCTCCTTGTGGCATTTCAATTCTAAATGGGAGAATGCCTTTCTTTATTTGGATTCTGTTACACATTGTGTTTCTCATATAATTTCGAGAGAGAGCAATCTGGTTGCGTTTAAGCTTGCGGTTTATAATACTCCCTCCTATTGGTTCAATGCTTCATCTCTTTGTGTTTTGTTTGTCAATCATTTTTACTAATATGCCTAATTACAGATTTATTTCTTATTATTGTTGTTTTGATTATGCATAACTGCAACAAGAATAGACACTCTTTTTCTCTTGCTAGTCTTTTTCCCTATAAATTTTACTAGTAAGGTTTTTAATGGGAACCACTTTAACACTAATTATTAAAGGATAAGTCCAGGCTCGGGCTCGGCTTTCTGTCGTCGGCTATGTGTTTGTATTAATCAGCATATCAGATTGTTTTCCGTTTAGGGTTTTTTTTTCATTTGGCAATATATACGCTTATTTTATTAGCACAAAGTCATATGTAATTTTATTTCATTTTAACAATATTAAAAGTAGATTATATTCAAAATGGGTTTTTTGACGGATGCTAGTCTAATTGGAATGTGCAGTTAACTCTGATATTCTTTTCATCCATTCCAATTAAAAAAAATTTAAGTTCCAACGAAAGTATATTTTCTTCCTTTTTTTTTTTCTTTTTACGTTCTCTTTTACTCCACCCCCTAAATGAAAGCGCTCATATAACAAGTCAACATGCAATCCACACGTTCGAGCAAAAATAACAAACATGCACACAATCACCACAGCTAACAGCTAGCCATACGCGTAAATCTTACAGAATAAGAAAGAAAGAAACCACCCGTCCCATTAAAAAGTACATAGAAAGTTATCTGCATAACATTTCGGTGTTTGCTAAAAGAAACGTTGACTTGACTCGCCTATCCATTTCAAAACAATTTGCAAAACAGCTGGACAAGATCACCTCTCCTATAAATAATACACACGAATCCTAATAGTCTTCAGACCAAGCACTCATAATCTAGCTTAATCTTGCTTCTCTTTTCTTCTCTACATACCCCTAGTTTTAAATGGCTTCCTTCTCATGGTTTTCTAACTTAAGAATCTTGTTCTTCTTCCTGTTTTCGCTTCTTATAACTGTCGCCTCTGCGCAACTATCCTCAAATTTCTATTCTTCTTCATGCCCCAACGCCCTTTTCATCATCAAGTCGGCAGTGAAGACTGCCGTCTCTAACGAGGCTCGTATGGGAGCATCCTTACTTCGTCTTCATTTTCATGACTGCTTTGTTAATGCAAGTCGTTTTCTCCTTAGTTTCTTTTATTTTTATATTTTTCCCTCGCACTCTGTCTTTAACTCTTATCACATAACTTTGTTTATATATTTTGTTTGTATAGCACTAATATATTAACATAATATTCTATCATTGACCTTAATATTAACGTTTGAGTGGTGTAACACTGTCATTGTTACATTTTCTAACATAAATTTCTTGATGTTATACTTAATTGTTTTTTTCAGTAACTGTTATATTACTTTTTTCACTTTTACGTATTACATTATAGAGGGATGTGGTTTCAAAAGGACCATAGAAAAACTAGATATTTTAATATACCGAAAAGAGAGATCAACTAGGATTTAGTGAATTTTCTTAACCAACTAGGTATAGTCGTATTGCAAATATTTTGTAAGATAACTTGTCATGTAGTAGAATATATGAACATGGTACTTTTCAGTACGGTCCAATTCTGTCTCATGGTTTCGCTTGCACATATTGCATCATAGAGGGACGCGGTTTCAAAAGGACTATAGAAGAACTAAATACTTTAATATACCGAAAAGAGAGTTCAACTAGGATTTAGTGAACTTTCTTAACATCCCAACTAGATATAGTCGTATTGCAAATATATTGTAAGATAACTTGTCATATAGTAGAATATATGAACATGATACTTTTCAGTACGGTCCAACTCTGTCCCATGGCAGACGCTAATTGCTAGTTAAAAGTTATATAGCTAGAACGAGAAAATTAAACTAATCAAAACAAAGTGACCAAAGATTGTTGGAGACTGGCCGCCTGAATGGTGATTATATATAGTTCCACAATTAAAGTTAAATATTACTAATTTTCGTTTTTTTTTTTTCCTCTTTACGTGCTTCTTACACAAAATCATTGACCGAGTTGGTTTAAACTTTTTGACTTGTGGGCGAATCTGGTGTGCATGCGTGAAAAATACGACTCGGACCCTTTCAGAAAATGACAAATATAGCTTCTTTATTAATGGACGTCAATATCATAAATATATATATATATATATATATATATAGATAATAACACCACATAGAGCAAATCCCACTAAAGAAAAGAACCATAATTAAAATCTATTTTTTATTAATTGTGGTACTTAATACTAATTAATGGTGTTATAAAGCATTTTTTTTCTTTTTATTTCACGAAATAACGGTCAACAAATAAGAACATGACTTGTTTGAAAGAAAATACAGCAAACTAAATTTGACTAAGACTATTATACATTAATAATTTGGCGACTAATTAATTACGACAGGGATGTGATGCTTCGATACTGTTGGACGACACAGCAAACTTCACAGGAGAGAAAAACGCAGGCCCTAATGCTAATTCAGTGAGAGGATATGATGTAGTTGATACCATCAAGAGCCAGTTGGAGAGCTGCTGCCCTGGCGTCGTCTCTTGCGCTGACATTTTGGCCGTTGCTGCCAGAGACTCTGTTGTTCAGGTTGGTAAAACTAGAACCTCATGGTCTTTCTCCACGATATGATTTTGATGCAAAGATGAGATATTGATGCTTTTGTATCTCGCGGCACAACCAGAAATTCTTTTCGTTGGAGTATAATCATTAAATAAAGAGATAGTCATAAACTTGATAGCAGCATGTTCCCCAAATTCTTGAAGCGTGGGTCCCACTTACTAAGATACGATATGTTCAGTGAATTTATAATAAAATAAGAATTACAGAGAATTTTCATTCGATAAAGAGATGGTTATAATCTTAGGGGATGGTCTCCAGCGCGGCACGGGAGTAATGCCAAAGTTTTAACTTTCTTTGTTCACAAATGATTAGTTCATACATTTGTGTAACTATAAATTTATTTACATATAACACTTCATTAATATAGTCAAATAAATATAACATTACAAGTTATATTTTAATAAATTAATAGTTACACAAATACATAAATAGAGTTAAATTTGTGAACAAATAAAGCTACATATGTCGATTGGTCTAGACGTCAGGTTTAAGTCAAAGCCCATAATCTTAACAGGAGCATGACATGGGCCATACTTACTAATGTTGAACATTGTATAAAACGAATCCTAACAAAAAAATAGAGCATTACTGCAAGACACGTGGTTACCGTATTGTAGATCCACAAAGTGAGGTCTATCCTTTATTAATAATGGTGCTGGTAGTGTCTCTTAGCATTTTTCTGAAAAAAAAAAAAAAGAAAAAAAAAAGAAACTATATTGCAACGTTGACGCGTCCATTTTAAGAATATTTTGGGCGTATCAAAGAGCAACGGTGTTATTTGTCATTGACTCGTAATTTGGATTTTACTGTTTTAGTTGGGTGGGCCTAGCTGGATGGTGCAATTGGGAAGGAGAGACTCAACCACTGCAAGTCAAAGTGCTGCCAATTCCAACATCCCTGCTCCTACGCTGAATCTTAGCGGCCTCATTACTGCTTTCTCAAACAAAGGTTTCACTACTAAAGAATTGGTTGCTCTCTCAGGTTTGTACATAATTCTACCATATTTCCTAAAGCCATTTCGCTCTTTTAATTTAAATTGGCATCTCGTACTTTACCCATCCTTGCAAGTATATTTTGTTTCAAACTCAGACTTACTACAGATCCCAACTTTTTAATGCCGACCCATAAGAAAAGCCTAACTCCTATTAGATAGTCTACTGATTAATAGTGTAACACCAACAATTTTCGTTTTAGGTTCTCACACAATTGGCCAAGCAAAGTGTTCAAGCTTCCGTAGTCGACTATACAATGAATCCAACATAGACGCCTCCTTTGCAACATCAACCAAATCAAAGTGCCCAAGCTCCGGCGGCGATAGCACCCTTTCGCCACTCGATGTGACAAGCCCGACGACTTTCGACAACGCTTACTTCAAGAATTTAGTGAGCCTAAAGGGGCTGCTTCACTCCGACCAACAGCTCTTCAACAATGGCAGCACAGACTCTCAGGTTCAAGCTTACGCCAACAATCCGACAAGCTTCAGAACCGACTTCGCCAATGCGATGATCAAGATGGGAAATCTCAGCCCTCTCACCGGGACAAGTGGACAGATTAGGACTAATTGTAGGAAGGTGAATTGATTATGTAAAAGATCTCTGCTTTTGAGTTTGGTGTGTTGGAATTAATTCCAATAATATATGGGGTAATATATTAAATAAATGTGTATTAATGCTATCAGATAAAGTTAGACTAATTAAAGTGATCTAATAAAGTATAAAGTTTTGGGTCTTAAAGCATCTCATAAAGTGTGCACACAAAATTATGTGTACAGACCTGTAACGCTCCGAAACTAATTTAATATTATTGTAATGTAAAATGGTGGATTAGTGTTGTAACACCCACCTATTTTTATGTAATAAATCACGTTAAGTTAGTAACGACGCTAATGTTATTTTATTAATAATTTATGTTATATGTAATGATATATGATGTTAATGTTACTAACTTTTTATGTCAAGTTTTATGACAGGTGATGACCGCATGGAATCGTTATGCTCAAGTATTTATGATTATTTTAATGTATGTTTAATTATGATACAATGATGTATGAATGTTTTAATGTTTGGCATTTAAGGACAGTTCGGTAGGCCGGACTTTTAAGTTCGGCAGGCCGAAAAGTCTGCCAAAGACCGGCAGACCGATGGGAACAATCAATAGGCCGAATATGGTGGAACCGGCAGGCCGAAGAGGAAAATCGGCAGGCCGAACACAGCTGATGAGCAGTCAGTAGAAATCTCTCTAAATTTATGGCTGAGATAATTATGTTAAATGGAGGATTTATTGTGATTAATTGGCACAATAATGGAATGTTTTATCAGTTAAGAAAATTAAAGGGTTTGACTTTGCATTGATTTGTATTATTTTAAATGGTTTTCTATTTTTAGAGGGCAAAAATATGGCAAGTAAGACTAAAATTTTGACTCTTTTTTTTCTCTCCTTCCTCCACGCCATTTGCCATCTAACAATCAGAAAATTCTGACTTAATGGAAGGTAATGAATCTTCATTATGCTCATTACGTTAAAAAAAATTAAAATTAACGTTCTTTTCCTCAGATATTCTCTCATCTTCTCTCTCTCAGTTCTGAGACGTTCTCTCATTCTTCTTCTTCTTCTTCTCTTCTCCACGAATCCCATCTCCTTCTTTCTCAAAAATTCTCTGCAAGTATTGAAAGAAAAAGTTATATTTTATTGGTTGAATTCAAGGACTTTAAGAAGAAATTTTCAAGGTAAGAACTTTTTTGGCAATCCTGAAAAGAATTCTCCTCCTCCAATCATCTGCAATATCTTTCTATAGGTATTGTATTTTATCTTGAGTTTTTAATATGATGTTCATGTATGTATTATATGATGTTTTTTCAAGTTTCATGTCATTTGGGTGTTTCTATGAAAAGTATGAATTTTCTATCTTCTACCCTTTACAGTAAAATATTACTGTTTGGATATGGTGCAAGAAAATGTAATGTTTATTCAAGAGGTAAATGAATGATGTTTTTCATGAAAATTGTCAAGAATGTGCATGTATAATGTATGATGAATGTATTTTATGTTATGAAATTTTTATGAGGTTACATTACGAAAACTGTTTTAACAAAGTTATTTATGGATTTTTGTTTATGAAATGTTATATATTTTTAAATGATTTTATGGTAATGAAATAATTTTATGCATGATAATAAGATGTTTGTGTGAATTTTTAAATTAAAATATATGTATTTTAATTGTTTGAAAACGTTTTTAAAAGATATTCATGTTTAAAATCTATGGTTTGTTTTTACATGCTTAAGGTAATTTTTATGATTTAAGAAAAATCATGATAACATGTTTATATGATGATAATTTTTATTATAGTTATGAATTATGTTTATAATATGTGATGAGTGTATACATGAATGTTATATGAATGGATGATATATGAATGGATGATTTACGCTATGATGTTAAGTATTGATTTTATTGTATTTTAAATGGGAAAATGGCATGAACATACAAAGGAACGAGCACTTTGAGACCGCGACGTCGTTACCAAATCACGTTAAAGTTAAGTAAGCTAACGTTAAGGTAAGTATATTCTCACCTGCAACATGACACCTTTTACAAAGTTTGATGATATGTTCACAATGGTATTCATGATGATTTTATGGTTATTTTCCTTAAAGGATTTCTTATGAAAGATTTTCATGATTTAAAGTTATGCATGTATGATGATGATATGTTTCATAGCATGAAAATTATATATATATATATATATATGTATCACCAAATAAGTGTTGCACACCAATGTTATGAAATGAAATGTTATGATGTCATGTTTGGTTTGGGATTAGCTACCCTTCTCCTCTCATGACGACGCGCCTACAATGATGTTCATGGTGCAACACTTGGGCCCTTAAGATAAAATGGAATAAGTTTTAATATGGTCAATGTAATGAAAGATATGTTTCTATGAAATTGTACTTAAGGCACTTCTATGATATGATGATGATGAAGATGTATATGAAATGTTTTAAATTGTGAGAATTATAAGTACTTACTAAGCATTAGCTTAATCAAGTTTTATATCATGTTGCAGATAAGGGTAAGAAAATCATGGATTAGGCGGAGGACATGGAAAGGCGTGTGAGCACTAAGCATGATGAATTGTAACCGGAAGAACGCCAAGAAGAATGTTTTTATGTTTTTAATCAAGTTTCATATTTTGAACACATTTTTATGATAAATATTTAAAGGATTCTTGAACTATGTTTTATATTTTATTTCATTATCTTAAGTATTATGATCTTCTGCATTTTTATGAAAGGTTGGTTTTGTTTTAAAAATTAAGTTTTCCCAAGGATTTTTGGCTCGGTCAGCCTGCCGAACATCTTGGTCGGCCTGTCGATGTTTGAAAGTTTGGCCTGTCGATCACGTTTTCGGCCTGCAGAACGATGATGAGTTTTTAAGCCAGATTTGCAAAGCCTTTGCTGGCCTATCGGTTGAGGGAACTCTGGCCTGCCGATCATGTTCGGCTTGCCGATCATGTTCGGCCTGCCGAAGTCCCAAGTTTGGCCTGCCGAACTGTGGGAGTAAGTAAACTTTAAATGATGTGATGATTAATGAGATATGATGTGATGTTTTTATAAGTCCTTATTTTTACAACTTCGTATATCTATTTTATTAAAATAAGTTTATTATTAATTTAAAGTGAATTAGAATAAATTATGATATGGAATGAGTTAAGTTATTTAACAATGTTAAGTTAAAATAAAAAAAAAATGTATGAATGGATCCTGGTTAAGTATGTTTAATTATATTTTCAATTTAAAGTATCGTATAAGTTTTGTAATTGCATTTGTGTTCATAGTTTAAACTAGTATGAATGTATGAATTTAAGAATATAACGACATCTGTGACGTCCGTAAGGGGGGCGTTAAAAGTGTGCCATGATGAATATTCTAAACTTAATTTGGTTATTTAATGACATTTTGGGTTTAAAGTTATTTCCCTCATTTCAATAATTTCTAATAATTTCTTATTGTTTTAAAATGTTGTTTTGAGTTTTAAGACACAACAATTTGTAAAATGTCAAATATATTTTGGTTTTACAAAACCGTGGGTAGCACATGGTTTTCGCACAGTAAAACCGCCCACCATTTTTCTTTATTTATTCTCTCTCCTCTCCCTCTCTTTGGTTCACTCTCACACTCCCTCTCTCTCTCACCCATGACTCTCTTTCTCTCTCACTCTCTCTCTCAGTTTCTCTCATTCTATCTCATTTCTCTCTCAAATTTTTGAAACAAAATTCAAGTCCAAGCTTCGGGTTAGCAAGAAGGAAGCTCGAGAACATGATTTAGCAACCAAGAACATGGATTAAAGCTTGAATTTGAGGTTAGTTTTGAAATTTCTAAACTTTTTCAAAATTTTTAATTTTCGTGCATTTTTGAAATCTAAGTTTGTTGAAGCTTAGAAAACCCTTGATTTGAGTTAAAGGAACTTAGAACACCTAGAATCTAAGCTTGGATTGAAGAAAAATGAATTTGATTCAAGATTTTTCATTTTTCCTCATTTTCTCCCATTTTCAGATTTTTGGGATTTTTGTGTTTAAATCTTGTTTAAATGAGTTCAAAAGTGTTCTATTATGTTTTTCTATCATCTATGATTATTTTATATGTCTGGGATTTGAGAAAAATAAGTTAAAATCAATATTTGAGTTTTGGAAAACCCAAAACTCGTGGCTCAAAATTCTGGGTTTTTTAGTTCGGCAGGCCGGATTCAAAGGATCGGCAGGCTGAACCTAGAAAATGTCCGACCGACCCGACTTGATTTCCAGTAGGCCAAACTGCACAGTTCGGCCAGCCAAAGCAGGGCATCTGGCAGGCCGGTAGGCCATGGGAAAATTTTGTGATTTTTCACCCGTTTTCACTGTTTTGAACCCTGATTGAAATTCTAACCTTGTAAAATGATTTTAAAGATACAAATGGCACACTAGGACATCATGAAATGGTTAGTAATATAGAATGTCTCAAACTAGATATTGATGGACTTAATGTGTATCTAGGATCGTTCGTGGTTCCACAGAGCTAACGTATAGCGGACCAGGATTATCGTATGGGGCACCAGCACAAGTATCGAGGTAGGACTTCAACCCTCTCTTTGGTAGCCCAGTTTTAAAATGATTTGGCTTTGAAAAGGGTTTCTATAAAAATGTTTTCAACGGTTGATTGAAAATGGAATTTATCGGTTGTATTTTTGTAAACCATGAACTGAGACGAACTTTATAATGAATGATAATGAAAACATACGGTAAATGGATTTTGAATAATGTTAGAAATGAATATAAGGGCATGATTCCATGTCAGAGATCGGGTCGTGTAGCGATCAACCTTAGGGGTAGGTCCCAAAACCCAGTTGGGCCACTACAGTGGTGATATTCATGTGGTTGGCCTAGGAAAAGAGAATGGTGATATTTTGGTCGACCGAATAAACTGTTTTGGGTAAGAACTGTTTTGTTAAATTTATTTATTGAAGGTTTCTTTTAAACAATTCCCTGAATAGTGAGACTTTTCTTTAAATTAAATGATTTATTAAAATATAGTACTACTAAGCCTTTCGCTCACATTTTCTTTGTTGTTTTTTAAATTCCCCCCCCCCCCCCCCCTCTAGGTAGATTTCCTCTTAGGTTTAGAGAGGACTCAACGGATAGAACTCAGGAGCAATAGGTGGACTAGTGGATTATTTGTATTATTTGATCAAGGCATGTAATGTTTTTAAATTTCTTTATGCTTGGACTGTAGTTTTATTATTATATTGTAGTATGTGTGTATGCACAAGTTATGGGTCAATGGGACTCATACTCGCTATACTTATTATTTATTTTCTGCTTAACGAATTTATCTGTTCAAAGATTATGAATTCTTTTACAAAATGGTCTTTTTGAAACTTTCATATTTTTATATATTTGACTTAACCCCTAAAATTCTTGATTTTAATTAAATTCTCCTTTTAACTAATTTAAATAATTCACAACGTCACCTCTCGTACTCTAGGGCGTGATAGAATGGTATCAGAGCTCAAGGTTATGAACCTTGAGAATTGTGCACACATAGATATGACAATAAAATACCTCTGACAGTCCAAATTTTGTTTTTAGAAGTGAAAGGATGGCACCTAGACGACGTTCGACAGTTGATGTCGAGTTCAAAAATGATGAGGGTATGATGAGGTCTATGTTTGCGGCTTTCCAGCAGATCGCAGCCGGGGCTAGACGGGAGGATTCTGATATTGGTCGTCGGCATACGTATTTTAAGGAATTCTGACGTGCGTCTATTCTGACTTTTGATGGTAATGGGGATCCACAGTTGGCAGAATATTGGCTAGATTCGATTGTGAAGCAGTTGGATACCCTTGGTGTGCTTGATGAGTACCGTGTAGAATTTGCTGCATATAAGTTCGAGGGTGGTGCTAATACTTGGTGGAAACAAGCTAAGCGTTTGGAACGCGGTGGCGATATCAGTTAGGACAAATTCGAGGAGCTGTTCTATGACTGGTATTTTTTGCAGGGGTATAGAGATCAGAAGGCAGCTGAGTTCTACAGGTTGCAGTAGGGTGATTTGTCAGTTTGGGAATATAAGGCAAGATTTAATGAGTTGACCAGGTTTGCTTCATCAGCAGTGGCATCGGAACGCAAGAGGTGCATTAAGTTTCAAGAAGGGCTCAAGGCTCTTATTCGGTGACAGGTGGTTGCTCTACGACTTAGGAGTTTTGGTGAGCTTGTGTCGTCAGCAATATCAATGGAAAATGATTATGCGCAGTATTGTGAGGATCGAGCAAAAGCTTTAGGAGGATCACAAAGGAGCGGTAGGAAGAGCACCAGTAGCCGTCCAACGCTGGGAAAGAGCAAGCAGGGTGGCGTGAACAGTGGTAGCAGCAGTTCATCTGGTAGTAGGTGCAGCAATCTCTACAGCTTCCATTGTCATTTTTGTCAGCAGCCAGGACACATCAAGAGGAATTGTCCAATCAGGATTGCCCGTCCTAGATCTCAGACTAGAGAAAATGCCAGTCGTCAGTCTCAGCCCCAGACCCTACCTCCTCCTCAACAGTATCCGCAGTTGTAGTATCCTCAGTTCTCTCCTCAACAGTTTTCATATCCGATATAAGGGCAGCAGCCGTAGTATTTCCAGCGTAGCGTCCCTCAGTATCGAGCGTCGAGTGCAGCTAGTGTGTAGTCGTCTCCATCTCAGTAGTATCGGCAGAATAATCCAGGACCTAACAATGTTGGTAGAGGAAAAGGAAAGGCACTAGTGCAGGTTCATGCAATGGCATCTGGAGGTTCAGATTCTCAAACTAGTAACGCGGTTGTCGATGGTACGATCTTAGTTTCTCAATCTTTAGCTCGCGTTTTATTTGATACAGGTGCCTCTCATTCTCTCATTTCGAGTTCTTTTGTGCATGCCTTGGGATTAGATATAGACGAGTTCAATGAACCCCTAGTCATAACCTCTCCCTTGGGACGGGTGTGTGTGAATTGTGTATGTAAATCTTGTCAAATAAAGATTGGGGATGAGATTTTGAAAAGTGATTTGATTATACTCCCCATGAGCTCATATGATGTAATTCTAGGGATGGACTAGTTGTCCAGGTATAATGCAGTTGTAGACTGCCAACTTAGAAAAGTAACCCTAGTGTCTGATAGGGGGACGATGATCACCTACCAAGGTGGTGGTGATTGGTTAATGAGTGAGTGTCTCATGAAGTCGTGTTTAGGAGGGCGAAGAAATCTGGTTTGTTGTGCTTTTCTTGCGAATCTAGAGTACGAGCCATATGCTTTGAGAGGAAGTGTAGAGATTTTGGTGTTTAATGAGTTCGAGGATGTCTTCCCCGACGAGTTGCTAGGATTAGCACTGCATCGAGAAATTGAGTTTGGTATTGAGTTGTTTCTGGAGACAGCATCGATTTCTATAGCACCTTATCGGATGGCGCCGATAGAAATGAAAGAATTGTGGAAGCAACTTCAAGAGTTTGCTGATAAAGGGTATATTCAAAATAGCACATCTCTGTGGGGAGCACTGGTTTTATTTGCTAAGAAACATGATGGGACTCTCAAGTTGTGTGTAGATTATTGACAGCTGAATCATGTTACAGTGAAGAATAAGTATCCCTTGCCTAGGATCGACAAGTTGTTTGATCAGTTGGGAGGTTCGCGGTACTTCTCAAAGATTGATTTACAGTTGGGTTACCATCAACTTAGGATTAAGGAACAGGATATTCCTAAGACAACTTTTAGGACCCGGTATGGGCATTTTGAGTTTCTGGTTATGTCGTTTGGGTTGACGAATGCTTCGGCAGCTTTCATGGATTTGATGAACAAGATATTTAGGCCGTATCTGGATCAGTTCGTGATTGTGTTCATCGATGACATTCTAGTGTATTCTAAGACTTGGAAGGAGCATGAGCAACATCTCTGGATCGTGCTTCAGACTCTGCGGGAGCACCAGTTATATGCCAAGGGGAAAAGTACAAGTTTTGGTTGACTGAGGTCAAATTTGTGGGTCATGTCATCTCTGAGCATGGTATTTCTATAGATCCGTCCAAGATTGAAGCCATAGTGGAATGGGAACGACCAAGTAATGTAGCAGAAATTCACAGCTTCTTGGGTCTTGCTGGTTATTACAGGAAATTTGTAAAGGATTTTTCAAAAATTGCAGCTCCGTTGACGAGATTGATCAAGGAAAATGTCAGGTTTGAGTAGGATGAAGAATGTGAGCTTGCTTTTCAAAAATTGAAGAACCGATTGACTTCAGCCCCAGTATTGGTTATTCCTAGCAATGACAAGCCGTATGAGGTTAATGTAGATGCTTTAGGACACGGACTTGGATGCGTGTTAATGCAACATGGACACGTGGTTGCGTACAGATCGAGACAGCTACGACCTCACTAGCGGAATTATCCTACTCATGACTTGGAGCTCGCAGCAGTGATTCACGCGCTGAAGATTTGGAGGTGTTATTTGTATGGATCGACATTTCAGGTCTTCTCTGATCATAAGAGTTTAAGGTATCTGTTCACTCAAAGGGATCTTAATTTGAGGCAGTGGAGATGGATAGAGTATATGGAGGATTATGATTTTGCATTGCAGTATCATCCCGGGAAAGCTAATGTGGTCGTGGAAGCGCTTAGTAGGAAGTCTTCAGGGATTCTCGTTTGTTTGGCTTTTGAGAACTGGAGTAGGGGTGCGACAGTGAGTGAGTATGGGCTATGATATCATGAAGACTATGATCGAGTTTCAGTATATCATGTGGAGATGACCCCAGCCCTTGTTCAGATGGTGAAGCAAAATCAGTGGCAGGATCAGCATTTGCAGGGGATTTGGACGTGAATTCAGAACGGAGAGCGGTTTGAAGAATGGAGAGTGTATGCAGACGGATCGTTATATTTCCTAGAGCATCTTATAGTTGCAGCTATCACTGAGGTGACGAAAGTTGTTTTGGACGAAGCTCATAGGTCTTAGTTCGCTATTCATCCAGGGAGAAAAAAGGATGTATCCTGATTTGAAGAGGCAATATTGGTGGAGAAGCATGAAGAAAGATGTTTGAGAGTATGTGGCCAAGTGTACGACGTGTCTTCAGGTGAAAGCCGAGCATCAGAAGCCTGCGGATCAGCTTCAGCCGCTTCCTATTCTAGGGTGGTAATGGAAGCATATGACGATGGATTTTCTCACAGGTTTGTCGAGGACGGAGCAGCGGCATGATACAGTTTGGGTCGTAGTCGACAAGTTAACGAAATCGACGCATTTCATTATGTTCAGGTCAACATGTTTGAGGAGGATTCTCAGGGATTTGTATCTGCAGAACATAGTGAGGTTGCATGGAGTCCCTTTGTCCATCACTTTTGATCGAGACACCAGGTTTAATGCTAAGTACTAGAGAAGTTTTCAGGAGGCTTTAGGTACGGATTTGAACTTCAGTATGGCGTTTCATCCTCAGACTGATGGGCAGTCTGAGCAGGTTATTCAGATTCTCGAGGATATGTTGCGTACCTGTGCGTTAGACTTCGGTGGGAATTGAAAGAAATATTTGCATCTGGTAGAGTTTGCATACAACAACAGCTATCAAGTTAGTATTGGTATGGCACCATTTGAGGCATTGTATGGGCGACCGTGTCAGTCACCGGTGTGTTGGGCAGAATCGGAAGACAAGGTTATTCTTGGGCCAGATGAGATCCGTGATAGCAACGAGAAAGTCGTTGTGATTCGAGATCGATTGAGGGTAGCTCAGAGTCAACAGAAGAGTTATGCAGATAGAAGACGTAGACCCTTAGAGTTTGCAGTAGGAGATTTTGTTCTCTTGAAAGTATCGCCTCGTAAAGGAACAATGCGGTTCGGAGTGAGTGGAAAGCTTGCACCGAGGTATATTGGACTGTTCGAGATCACTCAGTGTATTGGTGTGGTTGCTTATCGGCTCGACCTTCTGCTCGAACTTTCTCATGTTCATGATGTGTTCCATGTGTCGATGCTTAGGAAGTGTCCACCGGAGTAGGGTAAGATAGTTTCATTTTACAATGTGCAGATTTGGGAAGATACGACGTACGAGGAAGTGCCGATTCAGATCATCGATCAAAAAGTGATCAGTTTGCATCGTCATGAGATACCGTTGGTAAAGGTCGTGTGGCAGTATCATGGGGTTGATGAAGCCACTTGGGAACTAGAATCAAGTATGCAGGAGTTGTATCCGTATTTGTTTTGTTTCTAAATTGAGTTGTAAATTTTGAGGGCAAAATTTCTTTTAGGGGTGGAGACTTGTAACGCCCTGAAATTAATTTAATGTTATTGTAATGTAAAATGGTGGATTAGTGTGCCATAATGAATATTCTAAACTTAATTTGGTTATTTAATGACATTTTAGGTTTAAAGTTATTTCCCTCATTTCAATAATTTATAATGATTTTTTATTGTTTTAAAATGTTGTTTTGAGTTTTAAGACACAACAATTTGTAAAATGTCAAATATATTTGGTTTTACAAAACCATAGGCGGCACATGGTTTTCGCACAGTAAAACCGCCCACCATTTCTCTTATTTATTCTCTCTCCACTCCCTCTCTTTGGCTCACTCTCACCCGTGACTCTCTTTCTCTCTCACTCTCTCTCTCGATTTCTCTCATTCTCTCTCATTTCTCTCTCAAATTTTCGAAACAAAATTCGAGTCCAAGGTTCGGGTTAGCAAGAAGGAAGCTCAGGAACGTGATTTGGCAACCAAGAACATGGATTGAAGCTTGAATTTGAGGTTAGTTTTGAAATTTCTAAACTTTTTCAAAATTTTCAATTTTCATGCATTTTTGAAATCTAAATTTTTTTGAGCTTAGAAAACCCTTGATTTGAGTTAAAAGAACTTAGAACACCTAGAATATAAGCTTGGATTGAAGAAAAATGGATTTGATTCAAGATTTTTCATTTTTCCTCATTTTCTCCCATTTTCAGATTTTTGAGATTTTTGTGTTTAAATCTTGTTTAAATAAGTTCAAAAGTGTTGTATTATGTTTTTTCTATCATCTATAATTGTTTTCTAGGTCTGGGAAACCCAAAACTCATGGCTGAAAATTCTAGGTTTTTCTAGTTCAGCAGGCCGAACCTAAAAAATGTTCGGCAGACTGAACTTGATTTTTGGCAGGCCGAACTGCACAGTCCAGCCGGCCGAAGCAGGGCGTCCGGTAGGCCGATAGGCCAAGGGAAAATTTTGTGATTTTTCACCCGTTTTCACTGTTTTGAACCCTAATTAAAATTCCAACCTTGTAAAATGAATTTAAAGATACAAATGGCACACTAGGACATCATGAAATGGTTTAGTAATATAGAATGTCTCAAACTAGATATTGATGGACTTAATGTGTATCTAGGATCGTTTGTGGTTTTGCAGAGCTAACGTATAGCAGACTGGGATTATAGTATGGGGCACCAGCATGAGTATCAAGGTAGGACTTCTACCCTCTCTTTGGTAGCCTAGTTTCAAAATGATTTGGGTTTGAAAAGGGTTTCTATAAAAATGTTTTCAATGGTTGATTGAAAATGGAATTTATCGGTTGTATTTTTGTAAACCATGAACTAAGATGAACTTCATAATGAACTTCATAATGAATGATAATGAAAACATCCGGTAAATGGATTTTGAATAATGTTAGAAATGAATATATGGGCATGATGCCATATCAGAGATTGGGTCATGTAGCGATCAACCTTGGGGGCAAGTCCCGAAACCCAGCTGGGCCACTACGGTGGTGATATTCATGTGGTTTGCCTAGGAAAAGAGAATGATGATATTTTGGTCGACCGAATAAACTGTTTTGGGTAAGAACAGTTTTATTAAATTTATTTATTCAAGGTTTCTTTTAAACAATTCCCTGAATAGTGAGACTTTTTTTAAAATTAAATGATTTATTAAAATATAGTCCTATTGAACCTTTCGCTCACATTTTCTTTGTTGTTTTTTAAATTCCCCCCCCCCCCCCCTCTTGGTGGATTTCCTCTTAGGTTTAGAGAGGACACAACGGACAGAACTCAGGAGCAGTAGGAGGACTAGTAGATTATTTGTATTATTTGATCAAGGCATGTAATGTTTTTAACTTTCTTTGTGCTTGGACTGTAGTTGTATTATTATATTGTCAGTATAATGTGTGTGCACAAGTTGTGGGTCAGTGAGACTCATACTCGCTATGCTTATTATTTATTTTCTGCTTAACGAATTTATCTGTTCAAAGATTATGAATTCTTTTACAAAATGGTCTTTTTGAAACTTTCATATTTTTTTATATTTGTCTTAACCCCTAAAATTCTTGATTTTAATTAAACTCTCCTTTTAATTAATTTAAATAATTCACCACGTCACCTCCCGTACTCCGGGGCATGACAAGACCTAAAGCCTAATTTCTATTTTTATGATGGCCCAAAATAAATATAAAACAAAGTTAAAATATTATAAAAGGTTATAGTCCCTGAGTTATACAATAAGTATATTTTCTGGCATCCCATCACTAGAAAAGAGACAAAAACTTTTTCTCAGAGAAACGGTATTGACTAAGAAGATCAAGAACAAAAATTTAACCATTCAAATGGATACAGGTATGCTTCTATTAAAATTCTTGATGAATAAACATAAGTTTTGGGATTTGATGATGGTTTTCATCTGTAAAGTTTTATCCAACAAGTGGCATCAGAGCCTTTTCATATTGAATCATTGAGAAATATTTTCTCAAGACTTTGGTTGAATTTTACATTAATTTGGACTCAGTTTAAAGATTTGTTATATATTCAGTTTAATATATATATCAGGATTCATTAATAATATCTTTAAACTAGATTTAGTTTATATTTTGGAATTCGTGTTTGATTTCGTTTGTGTATAAGGTTTTATTGATAAGATATATACACAGAATTGGGTATTTATGATTTTTTTTGTACACTGTTTTTTTTGGGTTTCATATGTATGTATGTGTTGTGGTAATCCATTGAACACAACACTGTAACCTGTTAGATTACCGACGACAATCTTACTGTCACCGACAAAGAACTCCAGCCATGACTGTCAGACCTCACTAAAGAGGGAGAGCTGCAGCCAAACTCATGAAAATGGCAGCCAAAAGATAGCCGTTGCATAAGGGGAAATGATTAAAAAAAGGGGGAGTTGATGCTGGGTTTTGGCCGGTGGCCTGCTATTCTGTCGTCGGTGCCGACGCTCTCTGGGCGTAGTCGTCAGGTTGTGCCAACGAGCAGAGCCACAGTGCAGGCCACGGGGAAGATTCTTTAGTGGTAGCCTAAGCCACTGTCTGATGTTGATTCCTAGGGGTCGTGACCCCTGGACATGAAGCAAATTCTAGGCTGAAATTCTGGGCTTCAACCTAGAATTTGCATCTGATCTACACGAGCCAAATGGGCCTGTGACCAAATGGAACCCAGGGGCTTAACCCCTGGGTCACCTGCACCAAAAAAAAAAAAAAATTGGGCCTGGGTCACTTTTGTTTTCTTTTCTTTTTGGGTTGTTTTAATATTGGGTCAAATAATAGGTTAATAGGTTGGGTTTGGATAATTGGGCTTGGGTAAAAAGCTAGATAGGGCAAACCTGTTGGTATTGTACCCAACCCGTAGGGACCCGACCTAGGTTGACTTTAAGGTCTTACTTTGACCGTTAACCATTGACCATTGACTTTGACTTTGACTAATTTTTTTAAAAATTTAAATTTTGGTTAATTTTTGGTGCAATATTAAATTCAAATATTGGCATTGTATTTTTATTTTGAGATGAATTAATTGAAGCAACATGTCACCAAAATGACCTCTCTTGTAGAAATTAATTTATTTTGAAATATAAATGGTTGTGTACATGCAACGTATGTAAATATTGATTGGCCCAAAGGAAGGTTAATATTCGACAGAATTGCATATACACCTGTGGTAATAAACATGCGATGATTATCTGGTTTTATATGTGAATAAGAAATCAGCCCAAAGGAAGATTTATTGTTTGACATGTACTTATTTTCAGTGTTTGATTACTACACCAAGAGTACCACATACAAGTTAATATTTTTGTCCAAAGACTAAATATTAATGTTGTGCTAGGTATCTTGTGATGGGCCCTACCATTATTTGAATTTATTTAAGTATGATATGGAACTTATGTGAGCTTCTTGTTTTGCTATGTTGTTGTTTTGTTCTCTATTTAGTTGCTAGTCCTGCTTCTAATATTTCTACTACCATCAATTTAATTCCCATGCTTAATGGCACAAACTTCAAGGCATGGCAAGAGAACATTATGATTGTTCTTGGAGTCATAGATTTAGACCTTGCGTTGAGGGTTGAACGACCTCTTGACCTTTCAGATAACAGTTCCTTTGATGATAAGAGGGACATAGAAAGGTGGAATCGTTCAAATCACATGAGTCTAATGATCATGAAGCATGCTATTCTAGAAACCTTTAGGGGCGCTATGTTCGAAAAGGTTACTACAGCCAAGGGTTTTCTTGAAGAAATTGAGAAAAGGTTTGCCAAGAACTAAAAGGCTGAAACAAGTACACTTTTGACAAACCTCATTTCAATGAGGTATAAAGGAAAAAAGAACATGAGGGATACACCATGGAGATATCTCATCTTGCTTTAAAACTAAAGGCACTTAAGCTAGAGCTGTCTGAGGTCTTACTCATGCATTTAGTTTTGACATCTCTTCTTGCACAGTTCAGTCAATTTAAGGTGAGCTACAACTGTCAAAAGGACCAATGGTCCCTTAATTAGCTCATCTCATATTGTGTGCAAGAAGAGGAAAGACTGAAGCAAGAGAAGGTAGAAATTGTTCATTTCACTACAACCACTAAGGACAAGAAAAAGAAAAGGAAGAAAGGTAAGGAAGCTGCAGGTGCGACCCCACACAAGAAACAACAGAAGGGACAAGGTGATGAATTTGCCTATTTCGTCTATGGAGGTAAGGGACATAAGAAGAAGCAGTGTATCAATTATTATGCATGGCATGCAAAGAAAGGTATGCTTCTCAATCTAGTTTGTTCTGAGGTTAATTTAACTTCAATACAAAGGTACACTTGGTGGATAGATTCTGGTGCTACAACTCACATAAGTATGTCTATGCAGGGTTGCCTAAGCTACCGAAAGCCATGTGATGGTGAAAGACACAACTATGTGGGTGATGGCAAGTTAATGAAAGTTGAGGCAATAGGAACATTTAGGTTATTATTAAGGACTGGTTTTTTTTTCTGGATTTGAATGAGACTTATGTTGTACTGTCGTTTAGACGGAATTTGGTTTTTGTTTCTGTAGTGGTCAAATTTGGTTATTCTTGTTCATTTGGAAATAGTAAATTTAGTCTTTTTCAAAATTCAAAAGTTATTGGTTCTAGTTCTTTATCTGTTTATGATAACCTTTATTTGCTTGATACGGTTGCCTCATTTAATGAAACCTTGCATATAAGTATACGTAGTGTAAAATGAAAATTAACCAATTAGAATTTCACTTCATTATGGCATAAGAGATTAGGTCACATCTCCAACCGAAGAATTGAGAGACTTGTTTCTGATAGGATTCTTGATCCCCTTGATTTTACAGATTTGAAATTTTTGTTAATTGCATAGAGGGGAAACAGACAAATATAAGGAGATTAAGTGCCAACAAGACTTTAGACGTCTTAGAACTAATTCATACGGATATTTGTGGGTCATTCCCTACGGCTTCTTAGAATGGTCAATAATATTTTATTACGTTCATAGATGATTTCTTACGATATGGTTACTAGTATCTCATTCATGAGAAGTCCCAATCACTGGATGTGTTTAAGAATTATAAGGCTGAATTTGAGAACCAACTTAGCAAAAGGATTAAAGGCGTCAGATCTGACCGTGGTAGAGAATACTACGGTAGATATGACAAATCAAGTGAACAACGTCCAAGACCATTTGCTAAGTTCCTAGAGGAGTGCGATATTATCCTACAGTACACCATGCCAGGATCACCTAGCATGAATGGTATTGCTGAGAGGCAAAACATAACACTTAAGGATATGGTGAGGAGTATGATTAGTCATTCTACCTTGCCAGAATCTCTCTGGAGAGAAGCCTTAAAGACTACAGCTTATATACTCAATAGAGTTCCAACTAAAGCAACTGCCAAAACCCCTTATGAGCTTTGGATAGGCAAAAAGCCTAGTTTGAAGCACTTGTACATTTGGGGTTGTCCAGCTGAGGCAAGGCCTTATAGGCCAAATGAAAAGAAATTAGACTCTAGGACTATCAGCTGCTATTTTATTAGATATTCTAACAGGTCAAGGGGTCGTAAATTTTATGATCCTATGACTAAGTCAATTTTTGAGATGAGAACTGCTCGGTTCTTTAAGGATGTTGAGTTTGCCAAGAGAGATAGGGTGAAGGACTTTGCCTTTGAAGAGGAATATGTTGATATTCTCATAGCTGTTATTGACATTGATCAAGTTCCTATTCCTGACATTGTTCAAGAAGCAGATCCAAATCAAGACAATGTCAGAGAACCTCCCATTCCAAAAATTATTCTAGAAGAACAAACTCTACCACCTTAAAAACCTATGCCATTAAGAAGATCCGCTAGAGAAAGGAGAAGTGCAATTCTTGATGATTATATCATATTTCTCCAAGAACAGGAGGTTGACATTAGAGTGGTGGAAGATGATCCAATCAACTTCCGTCAAGCCATGGAAAGTTCTAAATCTCAAGAGTGGATTAATGCCATGAATGAGGAGATAAAGTCCATGAAAGACAATGGCATTTGGGATCTTGTCCCGTTGCCTGAAGGTGCAAAACCCATTAGTTGCAAATGGATATTTAAGACCAAGAGGCATTCAAATGGCGATGTGGAGAGATATAAGGCTTGTCTTGTTGCAAAGGGCTTTACTTAAAAGGAAGGCATCGATTATAAAGAGACTTTCTCTCCAGTTTCTTCGAAAGACTCTTTCAAGACTATAATGGTGGCACATTTTAATCTTGAGCTTCACTAAATGGATGTTAAGACTGTGTTTCTCAATGGTGTCATTGATGAGACGATTTATATGGTGCAACCAGAAAACTGTGTCTAGAGACTCAAAGAAGATGGTTTACAAATTAAAGAAATCGATCTATAGGCTTAAGCAGGGATTTCGTTAATGGTATTATAAATTTCATCAAGTTATCATCTCGTTCGATTTTGAGATGAATATGGTCGATGATTGTACATACCATAAGTTCCATGGGAGTAAGTATATTTTTCTGGTTTTGTATGTCGATGACATATTGCTTGCCAGTAACGATATAGTCTTATTGCACGAAACCAAGAGATTTCTATCAAAGAAATTTAAGATGAAGGTTCTTGGGAACGCCTCTTTTGTATTAGGCATACAGATACGCCGGGATCACTCTTGGGGTATACTTAGATTATCACAAAAAAGCTATATTGAGAAGGTACTTAAGAGATTTGGCATGCAAGATTGTAAACCAGGTGACACCCCTATTGCTAAAGGAGACAAGTTTAGTCTCATTCAATGCCCTAAAAATTACTTTGAAGTTAAAGATATGCAGAAGATTCCTTATGCGTTAGCCATAGGGAGTCTGATGTATACTCAGGTTTGTACAGGTCGAGATATTGCATACATTGTTGGGATGCTAGGCAGGTACTTAAGTAATCTAGGGATGGATCATTGAAAGCAGCCAAACAAGTCATGTGGTATTTACAAAGAACGAAGGATTACATGTTGGACGTGTATGCCCTAGGGAGTAAAAATATAATTTGTTTTTGGAGACATTTTTATCAATAAAGAATTTATTTATTAATATACCAAATCTTGTCCTCTTTACGTTCATATTTGTTGAATGTATGTTAAGCAAATAATAGTCTGAGACTATTAGTCTAAACCTTTAACAATTGGGCATATGATGGACAGATTATGCGGAAGACACGATTCTTAAGGTGACAGACTAAAACATAAGATCCACAATCGAGGGAATAAAGTTGAGCACTTTGTTCATGTAAAGATTGTTATGTTGTCTATATCCCTATTGGGAGATGGTTTGTCTTAACCATCAGAGATGAACTCCGTGAATAGAAACATTGGCACATTGTCATAGGTGACGATGTGTTGGATCAGGACATAAAGTAAATTGATTTGGATTAATAACTCTGTCTCAGCAAACTAATTTACTTTAGACAATCATTTGTATTGTATCTTAATCCTAAGATGAATAGTGGGTCCGTTGTCTTGACTTGTCTCTTTTGACGTACCAAAGGATAAATCCATATTTTAATAGTGGTACGCATGCCAGTACGTTGGAGACATAGCTCTTGATAGCATAGACCTGTTATTCATAGATATGAAATCCACAGCTCCTCTTTAGGAGTAGTGATATCCTCTTGTAAGCATTATCTTGTAATTGAAAAATTGGAGTGCTCAACCATTTGGATACATAGGTGTAACCGAATGGTATACCGTCTTTGGATGGTAAGTTTTTCGATGGTGAGATAATAAAATGTAAGATAAAAATAATCAGAAAGGTAAGACAAAAACTTGCCCTTAAGCTGGTTATGGATAATTCTATGGAGATATGATACACTATGATATGTCATGGACACTTAGCTATACGGGCATCGTAATTCTATATACTTCGAGAGTGTAGCTCCAAGCTTTTAGTGGAGTAGCATTGAAGTTGATAATTATGAAATGTAAATCTAGGATATTTGGTTTCATAATTATCGGGAGCTTGAACTATACAAGTCCATCAGGTCCCCTTTGCTAGCTTACCAAAATCCTGTAGTGATACGACATATTTTTTCAATAATTGGTGACTTTTGTTAGATTTATTAGATTGGCTAAAATTTGAAAGGATCAAATAATTCATGTCTGTTTATCAATTGAATTATTTTTGTGACAAAAATTAGTTCAAGATAAACTTGTTGAATTATTAGGATCGGATAATTCTTGTATGTTTGTCAATTGATTTAATAAATTAAATCAAGATAAACTTGTAGAATTATTAAGAATTTATTATTTTCCTAGAGATTATCTAGATAAATTTGTTTTAATTAGGTAACTTCTCTATTGGGTTATTTGAATTAAAATTGAGACTTTATCCTATAGAATCTTAGGTGGAAAATAAAAGATTCGTTGACATTTTTATCGACAGTTTGGCATGCTGATGAGGCAAGTTTAGCATGCCAGTTAGACAAATCGACTTGCCTATCCACGATAAAAGATCACACATTTTCATGCGGATTTCATTAGATATTGATCTGAATTTGCTTCTGATTCAAATTTTGAGGCATTATCAAATAAGGACTGACTTCTGGACCCAACCTCTATAAAAAGGGAATGAGTCTCATTATTATTGAGATCAATTGAGAGCTTAAGAGTGAAACTCTAATAGTGAGATTCTAAAACTCCCTGAGAGCTCTTGTTCACAAATCACGAACACTATCTTTGGGTTCTCTCAATTAGTTGGAAAGAGTGTCACCTAAAGGAAGAGCTGTACGTTTGAGCCCACGCTCACTTTGATCGTGGATTGAGAATAGAGAAGAAGGCCAGTTTGTTGAGGTCCTTCTAGAATATTACTTTTCTTCACTGATTGCAAGAGCTTTTCGGCACATAGAGGTTAGTAAGATCTGATTAGTTTATGCATATAGCATGTTAATCATGTGTTTTGGAAAATACTCTGATATAAAAAAATTTTAAATTCTGCTACGTACTATTTTTTCAATAATTGGTATTAGAGCCATGGTTTTTATGTAAATTTACGAGTTTGTGATCGTGCTATATATATAAATTATATGATCTTAATCTCTCCTATGCTTGAATTTAATTTTATAGAGAGTTAGCACTCTAGGTTTCTATATATTTTATATGTTGTCATGGATTATGTAGTGAATGTTTATTAATTAATTATGGTTGATTAAATTATTATTTAATTATTTATTAATTAATTTATTTATACTGGTTATGGTTCCTTAGATGTTAGAATGTATATCTAAGTTTTTGATGTAATTAGATGGCGGATTATCATCTCCGTCTAGACATTATTATTTAATTTTAAATTTATAAGAATTTTGTAATTAAATAGTCTTTCGGAAAGGATGAATCTAGAAGTAGATCTAGAAGAAGGATGACGGCACACCCAGGTATTTCTTGAGTCTCTAATTTTATGTTTTTGAATTGTTGAAAATAAAATTGGTAAATTGCATTAAAATTTGTATTTTCTAGAAAAGGGTGATTTTTGCTCAGTCGAGATGCCGAAACCCTAGTTTCACAGGCTGATGGTCGCAGACTGGCAGGCCAGACGTGGGGTTCGCCAGGCCGTCAGCGAGGCAAAAATCAAGTGGCTCTAGCGGTAGGTCGAACTTCTAGTTCGACAGGCTGAACTGTCATGAATTAGCAAGCCGATCTGTGATGATCAACATGCCAGTAGGTCATGACCAGTAGACCAATCACCCAGATTGGCTTGCCGGTAGAGAGTTGGAAATTTTTTTAGAAAAGATGCAGTTTTTAGTGTAGTTTTAATTTTATTTTTGGGACAATTCTGATAAACATTAAATTTAGATATGACCAAAAATATGTAGTGTTTGATTCATATGGGATTGAAGACTTGAATATGGGCTTTATATAAAGAAGGATACAGCTTGAGAATTCAAGGACAAAGAATCGATAATATATTTCGATTATTCTCTTGTAATTTTTATTTTCTATTCTTTAGGGTGGAACTATAATATTACAGTTATTTATTATTATTTTGCTTGTTGTTTTGCCTGATTGCTTTGCTTGTCTGCATTATAAGATGATTTGCCATATATATTAATAACATGCCATATAGAATCGGGAATGCCCCTCATTTAAAATTGTTCATGCATGTCTTTTAAAATAAAAACTTGATTTCAAAAGATTAAGTGGGAGAAGGTTTTCAAAGAGAGGACCTAAGGCCTCCATCGTTGGTCCATGCAAGAACATGGTGGTCCTGACTCCTAGGAAGGGATTTCTATCATATACCATATTGGATCTCCTAGAATATAAGGTATTTTAGCATAATTTATGGTTGCACATCCCTAGGTGGTGATTATAAATCATGGATAAAATATTGAAATGATGGTTATATACTCATATTAATTTTATTATTAACCTCCCCTGAGAGCTCTATTAATAAAATTAATGGCCAAAGAAACGATTATTAATATATGTTGGATCATATAGGTCCTAGATGGCATATATTAATCAATAGAAGATCCGTGTTCCTAATTAAATTTGGCATGACTTCCCTAGGAGTTTGTTGAATTTTGAGTTGGAAATTATCGTTGTAAGGTTGTGATTATTTCAAGGTTTTCACACATAAACACATTTGTATGTTTTTACAAAATTGTGTCATCTTACTAAATTATTATAATATATTTGCTTATGTTTGGTATATGATTCTTTATTCTAGATTAAAAATGTCTAAAAAAGCTTTATCTTCAATACTTGACAAAAACCAATTAACCGGAGAGAATTATAATGATTGGAAACATAACCTAAATATCATCCTTTCTTTTGAGAAACTGAAATTTGTGTTGACAACCCCTTATCCTCCCGAACCTATGGGAGATTCCACCAATGAGCAATTCCAAGCGTACGATCGTTGGAAATATGCAAACGATCAGGCCCGCTACTATGTTATGACCAGTATGAATAAGGTGTTGTAGGCTCAACATGAGGATTATGAGACTGCTAAGCAAATCTTGGATAATCTAGCAGAAATGTTTAGAGGCCATGCCCTAACAAAACAGCAAGGGGCGCTTCAAAAACTTCTTAACTATAAGCAGAGGTTGGGGGCAATTGTAAAGGAGCACATGATGTTAGTCATGGGTTACCTCGCTGAGGCACAAAACAATGGAGCCGATATTGATGCTGAAACTCAAATGACTATGATCTTTGAGACTCTATCAAAGGAATTTATTCCATTTAGAGCTACTTTTAATTTGAGCAATAGGCAGGATATGACCTTAATAGAATTAATGAAACAGTTACAGGGGTTCGAATTGTTGATCAGGGAGTCTCCTATGAGTGGAGATGCCAATTTGGCGGCTGTTTCTGGTTCCAATCCCAATTTTGGGAATGGAAAGAAGCAATGGGCTAAAAACAGAAAGTCTTCTGTTCTTGCTAACAACAAGAGCAAGAAGAAGAAGAAGAAGAAGAAGAACCCAAAGAAGCTAAAATGCTTCCTCTATGGGAAGGTCAGGCACATCAAGAAGCATTGCAAGGACTTCCTTTTTAAAGTAGGTAGGTATGATCTCCTGTATTTAAAAACTTATTTAGTTGAGGAATCCAATGACATTTGGGTCATAGATTCCAGTGCAACTAATCATGTTTGTGTTTCTCTATGGGGGTTCAAAGAAAGAAGAAGTCTGCTTCATGCAGACTTCACGCTTCGGATGGGCAATGGATCTTTAGTCTTAGTGGAAGCAGTGGGAGATGTCCATCTTTATTTTGATAATTATAGGAATATAATTTTGTGAGATTGTTTTTATGTTCCTAAATTTAAGAGGAATTTATTTTCTATAGCTTATTTATTGAAAGACTCCTATTTGGTTTCTTTTAATAATAAAGTAGTGATTCATAAAAACAAATCTTTTATCTGTTCTAGATAGATGCAAAATAATATATATTTTATCAAACCTAAAATGGACTTACTGCTTAATGCTAAGATAAATGATAATAACTCTAAAAGACTTAAAACTTCTTATTCTAATAAGACTTATATTTAGCATTTGCGCCTTGGTCATATTAACCTAATAGGATTCAAAGGTTGGTAAGGGATGGACATTTAAGTCACTTAAAGGTGGAATCTATACCTCAATGTGAATCATGTTTTTAGGGTAAAATGACCAAAAGACTATTTGAGTCTAAGGGCAACAGGGCCGAAGGGGTTCTAGAACTTATGCATAATAATGTTTGCGGACCAATGAACATCCGAGCACAAGAAGGGTTTGAGTACTTTGTCACTTTTATTGACGATTACTCAAGGTATGGGTATGTGTACTTGATGCACCACAAAAGCAAAACTTTTGACAAGTTTAGGGAGTTTAGGGCTAAAGTGGAAAAGCAATTGAATAGACCTATAAAGGCACTTTGATCCGATCGAGGTGGAGAATACCTTTCTATGAGTTTCAAGGACATTTATTAGAGAATGGGATTTTATGCCATTTGACTGCTCTAGGCACTCTGTAGCAGAATGGTGTAGCAGACAAAAGGAATAGGACTTTATTAGACATGGTAAGGTTCATGATGAGTTATTCATCATTGGCTTTTTCCTTTTAGGGATATGCACTATAAACCACATATTATCTTTTGAACAATGTGCCTTCAAAATCGGTTCCTAAAACTCCTCACGAGTTGTGGATGGGCAAGAAGACATTATTCACATATGGGAATGTCTGGCTCATGTCCTATTTAAGGATACGAATAAGTTGGAAGCATGTTTGAAAGTTTGCTTGTTTGTAGGATATCCAAAAAGGACTAAAGGGGGTTATTTCTATAACCCAAAGGAAAATAAAGTTGTGGTTTCGATCAATGCAACTTTCCTTGGGGAAAGTACAAGGACGACTTTAAGCCTCGAAGCAAAGTGGTGCTCGAGGAGTTAAGGAGTGATCTCAATCACTCCAGAGGTTCCGAATGAAACCATTCCGATCAATGTAGAAAGACCAAACGAACCCGAACAACAACCTAAGGGGCTTCGATGTAGTGGGAGGATCAGGCGTCAGCCCGAGAGGTATATGTTCAATGGGGAGGCCTTCTTGACTGAACCAGATGAACATGACAGGGATCCTTACACTTACGTAGAGGCTATGGAGGATGTTGATTCAAAACTTTGGACAGAGACCATGAACACAGAGATGAAGTCTATGGAGACTAATCAGGTCTAGGAGCTTGTGGATCTTCTTGAAGGGGTAAAACTGATAGGGTGTAAGTCGATCTACAAGAGGAAAAGAGGAGTGGATGGAAAGGTTGAGACCTTTAAGGTTAGACTGGTAGCTAAGGGTTACATGCAAAAAGAAGGAATCAATTATGAGGAAACCTTTTCGTTTGTGGCCATGCTAAAGTCCATCCGAATTCTCTTGTGCGTAGCTGCCACTCTTGACTATGAGATTTGGTAGATAGATGTCAAGACGGCTTTTCTAAATGGCTATCTTGATCAGTCCATTTATATAGAACAACCAGACGGGTTCAAGGTCAAGGGTCAAGAGAATAAGGTTTGTAAGATGCTAAAGTCAATTTATGGACTTAAGTAGGCTTCCCATTCTTGGAACATAGGATTTGATCAAGTGATCAAGACTTATGGGTTCTCACAAAATGTGAATGAACCATGTGTTTACAAACACATTAAGGATAGGAAGGGGGTTTTTTTACTGCTAATTGGTAATAACGTAGGGACATTGTCATTAGTCAAATTATGGTTGACCAAGTAGTTTGACATGGAGGACGTGGGTAAGGCTAATTTTGTTCTCAATATCCATACCTTTTGGGATAGGAAGAACAAAATGATAGCTTTGTCCCAGGCCCGCTGCATTGATAAAATTCTCAAGAGGTTTGCAATGCAAAATTCCAAAAAAGGTGGGCAACCATCTAGGTTTGGAATTGCTCTTTCTAAGAAAGACTCTCTAAAGTCTGAGGAAGAAAATGAATACATGAAGAAGGTGCCTTATACTTCAGCAATGGGTAGTCTCATGTACGCCATGCTTTGCACACGACTGGATATTTGTTATGTGGTTGGGATTGTAAGTTGATTTCAAGCGGATCCAAGACCGAACCATTGGGTTGCGGTTAAGCATATATTTAAGTACCTGAGAAGGACTCGAGAGTATATGCTTGTGCATTCGGGTGAGGATTTAACTCCTCTAGGATATACTAACTTAGATTTTCAATCTTGTCTGGATTCTAGGAGATCGACTTCGGGGTTTGTGTTTACTCTGGGTGGCAGTGCCATTAGTTGGAGAAGTGTGAAGCAAGATTGCACTTCGGATTCAATGATGGAGGCTGAGTATATGACAGCTAGTGATGCTTCGAAAGAAGTAGTGTGGCTCTGCAAGTTCCTTAGGGATCTTGGGTAGTTCCTGGTATGGATAAGGTGGTATCACTGTACTATAATAATAGTGCGGCGGTAACTAATGCTAAGGAACCAAGATTTCACAAGAAGAATAAGCATATTGATCAGAAGTATCATGTTATAAAGGACTTCGTTGAGAGGGGGCATGTCACGGTATGCAAAATCGCATCAGAGGATAATTTAGCTGATCCATTCATGAAGACACTTACTGGGAGAGTCTTTCAGAGGCATATGAAAGCTATGGGGATGCAAGATTTATCAAATTTACTCACATGGTGCAAGTGGGAGATTGTTAGCCGTGTATGTCGTAAGAATTAAAAATGTAATATGTTTTTGGAGACATTTTTATCAATAAAGAATTTATTTATTAATATACCAAATCTTGTCCTCTTTGCGTTCATATTTGTTTAATGTATGTTAAGCAAATAATAGTCTGAGACTATCAGTCTAAACCTTTAAGAATTGGGCATATGATGGATAGATTATATGGAAGACATGATTCATAAGGTGATGGTTTAAAACATAAGATCCGCAATCAAGGAAATAAAGTTGGGCACTTTATTCATGTAAAGATTGTTATGCTATCTACATCCCTATTGGGAGATGGTTTGTCTTGACCATCGGAGGTGGACTCCGTAAATAGAAACATTGACACATAGTCATAGGTGACGATGTGTTGGATTGGGACATAAAGTGAATTGATTTGGATTAATAATTCTATCTTGGCAAATCGATTTACTTTAGACAATTATTTGTATTGTATCTTAATCCTAAGATAAATAGTGGGCTCGTTGTCTTGACTTGTATCTTTTGATGTACCAAAGGGTGACATCCACATTTTAATAGTGGTACGTATGCTGGTATGATGGAGACATGACTCTTAGACCTGTTATTCATAAATATGGAATCCATAGCTCCTCTTTAGGAGTAGTGATATCCTCTTATATGCATTATCCTGTAATTAGAAAACTAGAGTACTTAACCATTTGGATACATAGGTGTAACCGAATGGTATACCGTCTTTGGATGGTAATTTTTTTGATGATGAGATAATGGAATATAAGATAAAAATAATTGGGAAGGTAAGATAAAACTTGCCCTTAAGCTGGTTATGGATAATCCTATGGAGAAACGATACACTATGATATGTCACGGAGACTTAGCTATATGGGCTTTGTAATTCTATATAGTTCGAGAGTGCAGCTCCAAACTTTTAGTAGAGTAACGCTGGAGTTGATAGTTATGATATCGGGAGCTTGAACTGTGTAGGTTCATCAGGTCCCCTTTGCTAGCTCACAAAAATCTTGTAACGATATGACGTATTTTTCTAATAATTAGTGACTGATGTCAAATTTATCAGATTGGGTAAAATTTGAAAGGATCAAAATAATTCATGTCTGTTTATCGGTTGAATTAATTTTGTAACAAAATTAATTCAAGATAAACTTTTTGAGTTATTGGGATTGGATAATTCTTGTCTGTTTATCAGTTGATTTAATAAATTAAATCAAGATAAACTTGTAAAATTATCAGAAATTTATTTATTTTCCTAGAGATTATCTAGATAAAGTTGTTTTAATTATCCTATAGAATCTTAGGTGGAAAATAAAAGATTTGTTGAGATTTTTATTGATAGTTCAGGATATCGATGGGGCAAGTTCAGCATGCCAGTTAGATAGATCGGCTTGCCTATCACGCGATAAAAAGATCACATGTTTTCACCTGGATTTCATCAAATATTGATCAAAATTTGATTCTGATTCAAATTTTGAAGCATTATCTAATAAGGACGGACTCTTGGACCCAACCTCTATAAAAAGGCAGTGAGTCTCATTATTATTTAGATTAGTTGAGAGATGAAGAGTGAAACTCTGATAGTGAGATTCTAAAACTCCCTGAGAGCTTTTGTTCACAAATCACGAACACTAGCATTGGGTTCTCTCAATTGGTTGGAAAGAGAGCTACCTAGAGGAAGAGTTGTACGTGTGAGCCCACGCTTACTCCAATCATGGATTGAGAATAGCAAAGAAGGCTAGTTGGTTGAGGTCATTTTGGAATGTTACTTCTCTTCACTGATTGTAGAAGCTTTTCGACACACAGAGGTTAGTAAGATCTGGTTAATTTATGCATATAACATATCAAACTTGTGTTTTAAAAAATACTCTAATATAAATTTTTTTTAAATTCCGCTGTGTACTATTTTTCTAACATTACATGCTCACATATAGAAGATGGGATCAGTTGGAGATCATTAGGTATTCTGATTCTGATTTTGCTAGATGCCAAGACAGTCGAACATCCACGTCGATCTATATCTACCTGCTAGCTGGAGGAGCCATTTCTTGAAAAAGTGCTAAGCAGACACTAATAGCTTCTTCCACCATGGCAATAGAGTTTATAGCATGTTATGAGGCATCCAACCATGGGATATGGCGACGAAATTTTGTCACTGGGCTATGAATTGTGGATGGAATTGAAAGACCACTTAAGATATTTTGTGACAATAAGTCAGCAATGCTATATTCCAATAACAATAGGAGCTCAACAAAGTTGAAGCATATAGACATTAAGTTTCTCGTTGTGAAAGAAAGAGTACAGAGTGGTCAGGTGTCTATAGAGCATATTGGGACAAACTCCATGGTTGTGGATCAGCTTACTAAAGGAGTATCGCCCAAGGTCTTCCATGAGCACACTACTCAAATGAGTGTTGTATCTTTTAAGGATATGCCATTTTAGTGAGAGTTTGTATTTTGGATGCTTTCTTATTGTAGACACAATTTATGGTTATTTTCTACAGAAAGAAAGTTTGTAGTTTATTTTCACTTTGAATATGTTTGATTTTATCTCACTAAAGAATAAGGTTAGACTAGTAGGAAATAGGCATGTTAAGATCATATTGCATGAAATTTCCTTGCTATACATCCATACTTGATCTATGTCGTTCGTTATATTAATAGATGTGACCAATGATAGGTTTAGTTACGTTGAATATAACAAAAACCGCTTTGATCCTATATTGATATGATTGATGGACCGCATTGATTAGAGATGCTTTTGATAATGATAGCACAATTCATGAGCTCATAAGGTGTAATTCACATTTATAAATTTTGATATATAGTCCAAGTGGAAGATTGTTGGAATTAATTCTAATAATATATGGGCTAATATATTAAATAAATGTGTATTAAGGCTATTAGATAAAGTTGGCCTAATTAAAGTGATCTAATAAAGTATAAAATTTTGGGTCTTAAAGCATGTCATACAATGTGTGCACAAAATTATGTGTAGAGACCTAAAGTCTAATTTCTATTTTTATAATGGGCCAAAATAGAAATAAGATAAAGTTAAAATATTGTAAAAGGTTATGGTCCTTGAGTCATATGATAGGTATATTTTTCTAGCATCCTATCACTGGAAAAGAAAGAAAAAATTTTCTTAGAGAAACTGTATTAACTCAGACGATCAAGAACCAAAATTTAATCCTTCAAATGGATACAGGTATGCTTCCGTTAAAATTCTTGATAATTTAACATGAGTTTTGGGATTTGATGATGGTTTTCATCTGTAAAGTTTTATCCAACATGGTGTGTACTAATTAGGTGTTTGGTTTTGGTTATTTCATGGCACTGGTTATCGTCGTCATTGTCAAATTTAGGCTTGATTTGTGATTTGTTTGCAATATTATGTAATTTGTTGCATTGTTTCCTATAATGATCCTGAGTTCAGTAATGTTCATGTGCAACTCAAATTTCTCATGCATTTGAAACGCAAAAAATAAAATAAAATATCAAATTTTCTCTTGAAAGGAAACCAAAAATTCAAAAAATAAAAAAAAATACAGCGGGCGGTGTGATCTAAGTAAGAAACTATTGGGATTGATGCCCTATAAGCTATGACATTATATAAATTGTTAATAAATAAATAAAATGACATTTATAATTATTTTGGTTGTTTATATGTATTATGAATACTTTTATAAATATTAAGAAAATTCCATGATTATTTATGTAACTATAAATTTAGCATATAAATGTTATATGTTTAGGGATAAAATTTATAGATAATAATCTAAATAGTCCATAATAATTAATTAACTTTTGAGATCTTTAATTAAATATTACAAGTATGATCTAATCTCATTTAGAATGATATAGTCTTATCCGGGCTATTATTGTGGAGACATTAGATTGGAGGTACTTTATATAATGAGATTATATAGGACTGGACCAGATAAATTATGAATCTCTAATAATCATCTGTTACAAATAGAGAATTCAAATTTATCACTATGATGATCATATATTTGACAATCTTAATCATAAGTATTTATTAGACTTCTATTTATGATATTATGTTTTTTAACTTGCATGGTAAGATTTGTTTAAACATATTTTATAACTTAGCATCTTAGAAACATAATGCAATAAATGGTTAGGAATAACATTATATAGATATGGAATCTATTCCTTTCCAGTGGAAGTTAGAAAAATAGTTCTCTTGAGTGATGATTCGAGGTTTAAACAATAGAATGCTCGTTCATAATAAGATTATGAATTAATTGTTCAATAGAGAATTATTGGAACACAAGAATAAAGTTGTAAGAAGAGAGGTAAATGGAAATTAAACCTAGCTCTTATTATGAACCATTTATAGAGGACTGATTTATATGTAATAATAATATCAATGGATTATTCGCTAATTTTCTAGGAGTAATTTTTACTATAATCTCACGAGTTTAGTTTTAGGTTTTTAATGGAGTAACACTAAAACTAACAAATTTGGCATATTAATTAAAGAGTTTGATTAATTGTCAAATTTATTGGAGCTTGGGGTATAAGTCCATAGGTCCTCAATACCATCTCTATAACACTATATTGGATTTTATGCATAGAATGAATTATACATATTTAATTTTGAATTATTGAATTCTAAATTAATTATTTCAAACTTAAGATATTAATGTGACACAAAAAATGTTCTCTATAACACATAATATAATGTTATAAATGTTGTCACATTTATTTGAGCATTAGTTAATTAACTAATTAATTATATTTAACTAATGAGATTAGGTAAATATGCTTTTTAAATTAATTAATTGATAATATTTGAATAATATGATTATTTAAATGTATATTTTTAACTTAAAATCTATTCTTAACTAAATGTGATTTATTTTTTAATTTTAATATATATATAAGATTTTAATATATATTAACATATATATATATATATTATGTAAACACATTCGTTTAGGTTTTGAATTCGTTGATGATCATTTACATTGTTCACTTATATATATATATATATATATATATATATATATGTATCACAATTTACATGATTTCTTTTTTTTTAAACGATATTATATATATATATATAAGGAAACGTGATTCGGTTTTAATAAAAAAAAAAGGGGGATAAGGATCATGTAGAGTATATCCCTTCCCATATATTTGACATATAACATGATTTTAACTTTAATTTTAATTAACGTGATTTTATATTGATAATATCATGTTCTTAATGCATGTTTATGGGCACTTTGCATTTTTTCAATTTTTGTTCATGTGATAAATGGTTATTTTATAAATAGATTTTTTGTCGTTAAGTATATGGTCCTTTTGAATTAGTTTTTTTAATTTTTTTTATTATATCAAATTTGTGTAAGCCCATAAAGTGATAAAGGTTTTTTGTAATTTATTATTATTATTATTATTATTATTATTATTATTATTATTATTATTATTATTATTCTTGCTTCATTTAATGCACTCTACACATGGGCCTTTTAAGTGTTGTCTTCATTAGAGGTGGCAATAAACATGTTTGCGTCGGCACATTTACAGCACAACACGTTTAGCTCGAACTCGAACACGAACACAATATTATTAATAAACGTGTCAAAAATGCAAACACAAACACGATACGCCTATAGCACGCGTAACACGGCACAACATGATTAACACAATGACTAAACATGCCGTGACGGTGACATGATAACAACACGCGTATGAAATGTTTATGACCCAGTTAACTAAAATTTAAAAAATTAAAAAAGCGAATAAAGAAAATTAACAAAAGCATAATATCTAATTAATACTAACCTACTATAAATATTTCAAATATTTTTATTTTTAAGTTTAAATATGTTATAAATGGGTGGGTCGTATCGTGCCGTGTCAACACGTTTACGGCCCGTTTAATTAAATATGTTAACGTGTGTGAGGTGCTTTAGTACGAATCCAGCCTGTTTATTTTTGTGTTATTCATGGTAACCCTTTTATGGCCCAATTAATAAACATGCAGTCCAAACCCATTTAGCTCGCATTGTTTTCATATCGTGTCATCGTGTCATGTCTGAAATTACTGGCCCTAGTCTTCATCACTTTATACAAGGGTCTTTCTTCTTCTTTCTTCGCTTATGAATATTTAATGCATTTGACATGTAGATTGGAAAAGGCTATTAATTAATTAATTAATTAATTAATAATAATAATAATAATAATAATTGAATGACTTGCACGTGATGCAGTCAACGTGCAATTTTAAGTGCATGATTTTTGTTTTAATATGCCTGATCATAGTGATCAAAAAGCAATTTTTTTTTTCTTTTCCTTGTCTTCATCGATAATGCTATATCATCATGCAGTGGAAGTTGGAGAAAAAGAAGAACGTAGCTACTCTTTTATCTTTAGAAAACAATTGGATTACTAGGCCTTGTTTTTAACATGGGCCAATTTTTTTTAAGGTAAGCCACTGGTTGTTTCACGCAGTATACCATCCGATGAAGTCTGCAACAATGGAGCAGGGAATTATGTATAATTACAAGAAGACCTTTGAATTTTTTTTATCTTTTTCTTTATGGGTTGTAATTTAATTATCCAAAATGACATGTTCAAAAATTCATTATTTATTTCCATGCTATTATTTTATATTATAATATTTATGATAACATGTTCATGTATTATAACATATCATCTAGGAAAGTACCCACTTATAGTTATTATAATATAACATGTATACACTTGCATATTATTTCATTTTTTATAAAGTTGTTTATAATATGATTTAATATGTGTTAGAATTAATTTAATGAGATTAAATTAATTGGGTTGATTTTATAGAAATTTAATTTATTTATTAATCAACCAAATAATGTAAATTTAGTTTTAATAGTTACAACTTGGTAAAATTCACATTAACTCTAAGTTATTTAATTTTAAATTGGTTAATGTTGGGTAGCTTAGATAATTCATAATAAATCTAGATTTTTTTAAAATCTACTAATTTATTTAAGTGTAAATAGGATGAGATTCTATTAACACAAAATATATAACCTAGTAATTAAAAATTGTTTTTATTTACTAGAATTATGAAACATAGGATGTTTTAAAAACTAAAACACATCTTTTTAAAATAATGACTAGGAGAAAGTAATATGACAATATAGCCTGTAGTCTCCAATATTAGCACAACATCGTGAGATTTATGTGGCGCCTCATGATGCTTTGATTTTGTCCTCCCTATGGAGGGTGTCCATTTAAATCAATAACAAAGTTGGCTTCCAAGAGATAGGATTTTATAATGTATTCCAATATTGACCTACTTTACGGCTGCAATTTTAAGTTAAGATGTTAAAATCTGAAATAGTGGGTTACACTCATAAGGATATAATTAATTTGTTAATTATATCTTGACCAAAATAAACGGTTATTAATAAATATAGAAAATATGAGATATTTTGAATATATCTCTTAATTGAGAATGTCTCAATTCAATTTATAAATAATTTGACCTACTCTACGACAGCACTTTATTTATTAAAATTGAATAATCATAGAATTAGTAAAATATTTTATGTGTTTCTCTATATGCATCATGCATCACATTTACTATTCCAAAACATGTATCTATGATGTTTATGCAACCATTTAATTTATGTCATTTTATTTATTTATTACAGCAACAATGTCTAATTCAATCATCGCTATTCTTCCAAATAAAAAATTAAATAGAGATAATTTTGTTAAGTAGAAAAGTAACATGAATATTATAGTAATATGCAAAAATTACAAGTTTGTCCTGATGGAGGAATGTCCTCCATCGCCTACTGCCAATGCCTCTCGTAATGTACGAGAAGCATATGATCGTTAGATTGAGGCGAACAACAAGGCCCGCTACTTCCTTTTGGCTAGTATGTCTAACGTGCTTAGGATGAAGCACAAAAACATAAAGACTGCTTATGAGATAATACAGTCTCTACAAGACATATTTGACAAACCTTCTGAAAAGGCACGCCATGAAGTCATTAAGGCTGCAATGAATGCCAAAATGAAGGCAGGGGTCTCGATCAGATAACATGTTCTCAACATGGTTAACTATCTTCATGAGGCCGAGGTAAACGGGGTAGTGATAGATGAAGCCACTCAAGCAGGGATAATTTTAGAAACCCTCTCCCCTGCATTCCTTTAGTTCAAGAGCAACTATTTCATTAACAAGATGAAATATAACATGACTGAGTTGCTTAATGAGCTACAAACCTTCAAGTCTATTTCGACAGAAAAGACTAAAGAAGCTGAGGCAAATGTTGCAGAAGCTTACCTCCTCTTCTGCTCGAAAGAAGAGGAAGAGGAAGAGGATTGAAGGAAGTGGTAAATCTAAGAAAGAAGGGCAACCTAAGAAGAACAAGAGCAACAACAACAAAAGGAGCACAAAGTGAAAGAAGTCCAAAGGAAAATGTTTCCACTACAGCATAGTTGGGCACTGGAAGAGAACTACAAGAAGTATCTTCAAAAGCTCAAAGGAAAGAAGAACAACAGTAATTTAGATTTACTCGTTTTAGAAGCTTGTTTAGTTTAAGATGATAATTCACCTTGGATAATTGATTTAAAGGCAACTAACCGTGTTTGTTCTTTTTTGTAGATGTTTAATTCTTCAAGGGAGCTTGCCGACGGGGAACAAATGATGAGAGTGGGAACAAGAATGGTTGTTTCAACAAGAGCAGTGGGAGTTATAAAACTTTATTTTGGAAATAAGTTTTTAATTGTTGACAATGTTTATTACACTCCTAGTTTTCGTAGAAATTTGATTTTTGTTTTTAGGTTGTTTGAACATATGTTTAATATTTCTTTTAATAGTAATTATGCTAATATTTCTAGAAATGGTTTGGATATTTGTTCTGCTCATCTAGAAAATGGGCTTTATACTTTAAGGTCCAACGAAAAATCGCTGCTCAATACCGAAATATTCAAAGTTGAACAACCAAAACCCAAGAAGCAAAGGGTTTCTTATGATGATGAAGCATACCTATGGCACCTTAGATTGGGTCATGTTAACCTTGATGGGATTAGCAGACTAGCAAAAGATGGTCCTTTAAAAGAACTAAAAGTTAGTTCTCTACTTGTGTAAATCTTGTCTTAAGGGTAAAATGACTAGAAGGCCTTTCTCTGCAAAAGGCGTAAAGGCCAAGGAACCACTTGAGCTAAATACATTCAGGCCTCTATGGTCCATTGAATGTACAAGCACATGGTGGTTACGAATATTTCATCACATTTATTGTTATAGTAAGATCCATGCTCATCTACTTATCATTACCCACTTCATTTCAGGGATATGCGCTACAAACTACAGTATATCTTCTAAACATGGTTCCATCTAAGTCTATTCCAAAAACACCTTTAGAGTTATGGAATGGTTGCAAACCTAGTATGCGACATATTTATATATAGGGGTGTCCAACACATGTGCTGAAAGGAAATACCGGGAAACTGGAACCACATTTTGAAGTATGCTTGTTTGTGAGATACCCAAAGGGAATGAGGGGAGGTTTGTTTTACAGTCTACAAGAAAAAAATGTATTTGTTTTGACAAATGCCACTTTTCTCGAGAATGATTATATGACAAACTACAAACCTCGTAGCAAAGTTGTACTTAAAGAGTTACTTTCTGCCGCAACTGACAACTATTGTCGAAACACAAGATGAAGAGACCACATCTCCAAAACAAGATGTCATACCACCTCGACATAGTGCAGGAAATTGGAGAAGTACATGTTACTATCTCTGATAATGATGACGATGATCCATGCATATATCATCATACAATGGCAGATTTTAAGAAGGAGAAATGGCTGGAGGCTATGAAACTTGAAATGGAGTCCATGTACTCCAATTCAGTTTGAGAACTTGTAGATCTACTTAAAGAGATAAAACCCATAGGGTGCAAATGGATCTACAAGAAGAAAAAAAGAGTGGATAGGAAAGTTGAGACTTTCAAAGCTAGGCTTGTGGCAAAGGGTTATACCTAAAAAGATGGAGTTGACTATGAAGAAAGTTTCTCGACCGTAGCTATGCTTAAATCCATTTGGATTCTTTTATCTATTGCTATATGTCTTGATTATGAGGTATGGCAAATGGATGTCAAGACCACCTTTTTGAATGGCTATCTTGAGGAAAGCATCTATATGATATAACCAGAAGGGTTTATAGTCAAAGGTTAATAGTAAAAACTTTGCAAGTTGCAAAGGTCCATCTATGGACTTAAGCAAGCTTTAAGATCTTGGAACTTGAGATTTGATGAGACGATCAACTCTTATGGTTTCGATCAAAATATTGATGAACCTTGTTTATACAAGTACATCAAAGATGAGAAGGTGGTCTTCTTAGTTCTTTATATAGATGATATCCTATTCATTAGGAATGATGTAGGGATATTATCTAATGTAAAGAAATGGCTCACCAACCAATTCCAAATGAAAGATTTGGGAGAGACAAGTTATATTCGTAGAATCCAACTCATAAGAGATCGTAAGAATAAACTGTTGGTGCTATCTCAGACATCTTACATCGATAAGGTGCTTATTATATTTTTGATGCAAAACTCCAAGAAATGTAATTTACCTATACGTCATGGAGATTATCTTTCAAAAGAGCAATGTCCTAAGACACCTCAAGAGGAAGAAAATATGAGATAGACGCCTTATTTATCTATAGTGGGAAGTCTAATGTATGCCATGTTGTGTACAAGATCTAACTTTTGCTATACTGTAGGTTTAGTTAGTCAATATCAATCCAACCCAGGATTAGATCATTGGGTGGCGGTTAATGTTAGACAAGTATGCCCTAAGGAGTAAGAATGTAATATGTTTTTGGAGACATTTTTATCAATAAAGAATTTATTTATTATTTATATATCAAATCTTGTCCTCTTTATGTTCATATTTGGTGAATGTATGATAAGCAAACAAAAGTCTAAGACTGTCAGTCTAAACCTTTAGAATCAGGCATATCATGGACAGATTATGCGAAAGACATGATTCTAAAGGTGACTATCTAAATTATAAGATCTGCAATTGAAGGAATAAAGTTGGGCACTTTATTCATATAAAGATTGTTATGTTGTCTATATCTCTAATAAGAGATGGTTTGTCTTGACCATAAGAAGTGGGCTCTGCAAATAGAAACATTAGCACATTGTCATAAGGACGATGTGTTGGATCAGAAAATAAAATGAATTGATTTAGATTAATAATTTTCTCTCTACAAATCTATTCATTGTAGACAATCATATGTATTGTATCTTAATACTGTGATGAATAATGGGCATGTTGTCTTGACTTATGTCTTTTGATGTACCAAAAGATGACATCCACATTTTATGTTGGTACACATATCGATACGTTAGAGGCATGTCTCTTAATAGTGTAGACTTGTTATTCATAGATATAGAATCCATAACTCCTCTTTAGGAGTAGATGATATCCTCCTATATGTGTTATCCTATAATTGAAAAACTGGAGCGCTCAACCATTTGGATACATAGGTATAACCGAATGGTATACCGTCCTTGGATGGTAAGTTTTTCAATAGTGAGATAATAGAATGTAAGATAGAAAAAATTGAAAAGGTAAGACAGAATTTATCCTTAAGCCGATTATGGATAATCCTATGGGGATACGATACATTATGATAAGTCATAGAGACTTAACTGTATGGGATTTGTAATTTTATATAGCTCAAGAGTGCAACTCTAAGCTTTAAGTGGAGCAGCATTGGAGTTGATAATTATGAAATGTTTATCTGGGATATTGGGTTTCATAATTATTTAGAGCTTGAACTATATAGGTCTATTAGATCCTCTTTGCTAGCTCATAATAATTCTTATAACGAAACATTGTGCTTTTCCAATAATTGGTGACTTCTATCAAATTATCAGATTGACTGAAATTTGGTAGGATCAGATAATTCATGTGTGTTTATCGATTGAATTAATTTTATGAAAAATTAATTCAAGATAAACTTATTGAATTATCGAGATCAGATAATTCATGTCTATTTAAATTTTATTGACTCTGATTCAAACTTTTGAGGCCTTATTCGATAAAGACTAACCCCTAGGCCCAACCTCTATAAAAAGGGAAGTAAGACTCATTGTTATTAAGATCAGTTGAGAAATCTAGAGTGAGTACTCTACTAGTAAGACTCTAAAACTCTCCAAAGAACTGTCGTTCACAAATCATGAACTATAGCTTTGGGCCTTTCTCAATTGGTTGGAAGGAGAGTCGCCTAGTGGAAGAGCTGTACGAGTGTGCCCACATACAAACCTGTCGTGGATAAAGAATAACAAAGAAGGCTAATTGGTTGAGGTCCTTCTTCAACATCCTTTCTCTTCATCGATTGCGGGAGCTTTTCAGAAAACAAGGTTAGTAAGATCTGGTTAATTTATGCATATAGCATATCAAACTTGTGTTTTAGAAAATACTCTGATATTAAAAATTTTAAAAATTCTATTCCGTGTTATTTTTCCAACAGTTAAACACATTTTCAAGTATCCCAAGAGAACGAGAAACTATATGCTAGTATATTTGGTGAGAATTTGATTCCGACTGGATACATTGATTTTAATTTTCAATTAGACAAAGACATATGTACATCTATGTCTTGATTAGTTTTTACTTTTGGTGGTAGAGCCATAGTTTGGAGAAGCATTAAACAATCATGTATTGTTGATTTGGCTATGGAAGCTAAATATGTGGCTACTTGTGGAGCAACTAAAGAAGCTGTTTGGCTTCGTAAGTTCTTAAATGATTTAGAAGTTGTTTAAAACATGGATAAACTACTCACACTATATTGTAATAACAGTGGTGCAGTGCCAAATTCAAGAGAACCAAGATTAGAGAAATAGTGCATCGAGTCGATGTGGAAGTTGTGAAGATAGCATCGGATAAAAACCTTGCCAACCCTTTCACCAAGATGTTACCTACAAAAAGCTTTGAGAGACATTTGAAAGGCTTACGTCTTAGAGACATGTCTCACCCACTTTAGGGCAAGTAGGAGATTGTTGGGATTGATGCCCTATACTCTATGATATTGTACAAATTGTTAATAAATAAATAAAATGATATTTATAATTATATTGGTTGCTTATATGTATTATGAATACTTTTATAAATATCAAGAAAATTCCATAATTATTTATGTAACTACAAATTTAGCATATAAGTGTTATATGTTTAGGGATAAAATTTATAGATAATAATCTAAATAGTTTGTAATAATTAATAAAAGTTTGAGATCTTTAATTAAATAATATAAATGCGGTCCAGTCTCATTTAGAATGATATAGTCTTATCTGGGCTATTAATGTAGAGACATTAGATTAGAGGTATTTTTTATAATGAGATTATATAAGACTTGAGCAGATAAATTATGAATCTCTAATAATCATCTGTTATAAATAGAGTATTCAAATTTATCACTATGATGATCATGTATTTGACAGTCTTAATCCTGAGTATTCATTAGACTTTTATTTATGATATTATGTTTTTTGACTTGTATGGTAAGATTTGTTTAAACACAAATCATAACTTAGCATCTTGGAAATATAATGTAATAATGGCTAGGAATAATATTATTTAGATGTGGCATCTATTCATTCCTTATAGAAGTTAGAAAAATAGTTCTGTTGAGTGATGATTCAGGTTTAAACAGTAGAGCACTCGTTCATAATAGGATTATGAATTAACTGTTCATTAAAGAATTATTGAAACTCAAGAATAAAGATGTAATAAGAGGTAAATGGAAATTGAACTTAGCACTTATTATGAACTATTTATGGAGGACTGGCTTATATGTAATGATTATATCAATTGATTACTTGTTAATTTTCTTTTAGTAATTTTTACTATAATATCAAGAGTTTAGTTTCAGGTTTTTATTGGAGTAACATTAAAACTAATAAATTTGGCACATTAATTAACGAGTTTGATTAATTGTTTCTCCAATGTCACCTCTATAACATTATATTAGATTTTATACATAAAATGAATTATATATATTTAATTTGAAATTATTAAATTCCAAATTAATTTTTTAACACTTAAGATATTAATATGATATAGAAAAATATTCTTTGTGACACATAAGATAAATGTTGTCACATTTATCTGAGCATTAATTAATTAATTAAATATATTTAACTAATGAGATTAGTTAAATATATTTTTTAAATTAATTAATTGATAATATTTCAATAATATGATTATTTAAATATAATTTTAATTTAAAATCTATTCTTAAATAAATGTGATTTATTTTTAAATTTTAATATATATATATATAAGATTTTGTTATATATTAACATATATATATGTATTACGTAAATTAATTCGTTTACGTTTTGAATTCGTTTACATTCTTTAACGTTTTTAACTTATATATATTATATATATAAAGAAAAAAGTTAACATTAACTCTTTATATATATCTTTATGTATGTGTGTATATATATATATATATAAAGGTAAACGGAATCACGTTTTACGTGATTCCTTTTTTTTCAAACGATATTATAAATACATATATATAGACAAATGTGATTCGGTTTTAATAAAAAAAGGATAAAGATCATGTAGGGTATGTCTCTTCCTATATATCTGATATGGTGGTTACTTCAGGTTTAAAGTAAATTAAAATTAATTAAAAAATAACTAATTGTTTAGATATAAAAAGGTAGAGATAATAGTTATCTCAATTAATCTTTTTCACGTAACTTTTGCAGAATACTTAGAGAGAAAAATTGAGAGTTTTTCTCTAAAAAAATGTCTGCTATCTTATGTGTTAAGTATATAGCAGATTCAAAAAAGTGTGAGGTTAATTCATTTTTGTAATTTGACGCCCACTCATCTTTCTATTGGTGTGGAGGCCTGTATTGAAAGATCGTGGTCTAAAAGAGGAAAGCTAAGATATCCTGATAGGTCTTTAAAAAGTTGGTAAAAATTCTCAAAGCTTTCTATTATTAATTATAATTATATAGCTATTTTTGATTAACAAAGTTTTTAGAAAGTGTGAGGTTAATTCATTTTTGCAATTTGACGCCCACTCATCTTTCTATTGGTGTGGAGGCCTGTCTTGGAAGATCGTGGTCTGAAGATTCAAAAAAGTGTGAGGTTAATTCATTTTGCAATTTGACGCCCACTCATCTTTCTACTCATCTTTCTATTGGTGTGGAGGCCTGTCTTGGAAGATCGTGGTCTGAAAGAGGAAAGCTAATATATCCTGATAGGTCTTTAAAAGGTTGGTAAAAATTCTCAAAGCTTTTTATTATTAATTATAATTATATAGCTATTTTTGATTAACAAAGTTTTTAGAAATTTTTGTTTGCAACTATTTGTATTTTTCGCTGCTTTTCCGTATTTAATTCCAACAAAAACTTCATTCCATAAAAATTGACACGTTCAATATGATTAAGAGCCCGCTTAGGATACCTTAAACAAGCGTGGTAAGAAAGCTAATAGGATTAAAAAGTATTAAAAAAAAAAAAAGATCGAAGATCAATGATTTTCTTTTTAACGTTTGCTTGTCTGTTAGGTAGTGTAGTGAAAACAATCCTTTAGGAGAGACCATTCAAAACCTTCTCTAGTGTGATTAGACTTGAAAACAATAATATAATTCATGTAATTATTAAAATATCTTTTTACATGATTAAATCATCATTGGACTAAAACAAGTGAAATTTAAAAGGTATCCAAGTAAATTTAGAGTTCATTTTATTTGAGTGTAAAAAATTTCTTATTGCAGCTATCTTTTATTCTCTCACTTAAAAAAAGTTATTTTCTAATCTTTCAAAAAAATTGTTTTCTTCGTTCTCTCCACGGGACTTTCGAAAGATGCACAAATAAATTTTTTATTATGGCAGTTCTAGCTAGCCAAATGAAGGTTACTTCATGAATATGAGCGAGGCTTGATGGAACAGCAAGCTTAATTCATATAGATCAACCAAATGAAATGTATAAAACAGTATCCTAAAATTAAAAATAAATTATTTAAATTTAAAAGATTGAAATAAAGGAATTAGTTAAAAATAACTATAATGATTGTCTTAACAATTAATACAATACGCATTAGAAACGAGAAACATAACTAGAAAAAGTTGACATAAGTAAGGTACATAAATATAATTTCATTGATGAAGAGGTCACGTAAGCAAAATGAGGTGGTACATCTAATCTAATAAATAACTTTTCTAAAAGAGAGGAAATATAACAGAATATTTTTTTTTAAAAAAAAAAAGAGCGGATGAATTGAGGCTAATCTAATTTATCATGTAATGCCTATTCTATCTTCTATATCAACTTATTCATCTCCATCATTAACATCTTTCTCAAGTTGTTTTTAACGTTGTCCACTCTGACCTATGACCATGGCATTGACAAGCTCAAAACCAACAAGATAAAGCAAAAATTTGTTTCTTTTACTTTTTTTAGCTTCAACCTTTATTTTGTGTAATTTGAAAAATTAATATTTATGACAGTATTTAAATACAATTTAATAAGCATATTTTTTGTATGTTAAAAATTTTGGCCGGCCATAGAGTTGGAATTTAATTTTTTTAGAACTAGTGATACTTATAAAATTAATTTAAATATAGGGAATAGCTGTTGTGTTTTAAAGAAACTCTAAGAATACCTTTACGATCTTCCCTTCAAACATCCCTGACATTATTTGTAAAGGAAAATAATATTAAAAAAAAATTATCTAAATCAATGTCCTAACATGGTAGACCTTGGCTCCTACACTAATGCATGCCCTAGCCTTGATCCATGACCTCAAACCCCAACCTCAAAGGGTGCAACCTTAACCCTGACCCAAGTATTGGCCCTTTCTCCTAATCTAGGAATCACTCTTGACCTCGTCTGGTCCCCGGTCAATCTTATCCATGTCCTGATCCTATACAATAATATGTGCGCAATAAAATGAAGATATTTGAAATATCTATTAATTTTATGTGTTAAGTTAAATCATATATTAGAGTCTAACACATAGATTCTTTTTTTTTAGTCTAATACATAGGTTTTTTTTTTCCTTTAGATATCACACGACGTATTGTATTGATTTTGAACTTTATATAAAATGAAACTATGCATGAATATAGCCAAACTTCATAATATGTAGAATAATGCAATATAAAGTCCAAACATGTCTTGAAACCATACGCTGATATATTATTAGAGATACTAGTTAATTAAACTTTTGTAGTCACGCGAAAACTAATCGATAATTAATTACCAAAGTAAAACTATTAGAATGAGAGAGAGAGAGAGAGAGTGGGCATATGGAAATATTTTGACTGGCTCCAACGACTTGTCAAATATTAACTAACTAGCATGCTATATATTATTCATTTCTGACCTTTTTTCATAATGGGAACGTGCAGCACAAACGCCTAATTTAAGTACCGGCTCGGTAATTTCTCAATTAATAAATTTATGAAACGCCAAACGTTTTTGGTATGATCAATTTGATTTATTGTTAGTTGTCTGGAGATTCACTTGTCGGCAATTAGCCGGGGAATGTTTAGACTCGGGCCTCCATATCTTTCAAACATATGCTAAAATAAGAATGGAAAAGTCAATGAGTTTGCTTGATGCTTGCAAGATATATACAATAATATGTGGTGTTCAAAGAATCAGTATATATAATTAAAGATTCAGCTGAAACTTTTTTGCCAATTCAAAAGGTTTTGTTTCTTTCTTTCTTTCTTTTTTCTTCTTAAAAAAAAAAAAAAAAAGAGAGAGAAAGAGAGAGAGAGAACAACAAGAGGACAATGCTCCGAAAATAAGCGTTTAAGGGTGCATACCAGAGGCTGCACAAACCTCTGCCTAATGTTTTTACTGCATGCTTAAAGACTATCTCTTTCAGTATTTGTCGAAGTAAAGGAGTATTCATCTTCGACATCAAGAAATATGCAAGAATCAATAAATAATTTTAATATTGAGCAAGAAAACTATATTCTCAAATTTCTCATGAACTAATAAAAATTGCAAAGGAATCACCAGTATTTCCCAAACAAGGCTCATTATATTACTAATTCTAAGAGACCATTAAAACCTTATTTTTCATTTCAAAGGCCGTGGTCTTTTCATACCAATAGAGTTCCAAATATGAGGAGAAATCGAAGCAAAGTCAATCCAAAGTTTAGAAATACATGGAAAAAAGACGAATACTAAGTCATTTGAATCATATATCTAAAAGATCTGATTTAAGAAATTACCGAATTTTTAATTAAAGTTCAATTAAATTTAATTAAAAAATTACCCACATGTAAAATAAATATAAAGAAGACAACAAATTCTATCGTGATTCAGTTATAAAATGTACATCTATGGTGCCACACCTACATGTTGAACAATCCACTAAAAAAAACTATATACAAGCAGCAAGAACATTTTCTCCCCAAAACTATAAACTCCTCCTAAAGAATAATGTACCTTCTCCTGAAAACACTTGAATGAATACTCACTGCCTTACTGCATGTTTGACCTCTAGAAATACTATGGAAAAGTTGTAGACCCATCCTCCTTTTATAAACAATGAAAGTTTATTTAAAATTCAAACCATTGATCTATTCTATCGCAACATAAATCTTCAACAGATTTGAATTTATGATCAACTTTATCTCCAAGATGTGTTTTTTATATTTTGAACAAAAAAAAAGATAAGGAATGTAGAGCATATCCCTTCCCCATATATCTGATATGGTAGTTATTTCAAATTTAAAATAAATTAAAATTAATTAAAAAATAACTAACTGCTCAGATATAAAAAGATAAAAATAACAGTTATTTCTAGAAATATCTTTACGTAACTTTTTACAGAATACTTAGAGAGAAAAAACTAAGAGTCCTTTCTCTAAAAAAAAAGGTCTACTATCTTATGTGTTGAATATATAGCAGATTCAGAAAAGTGTAAGGTTAATTTATTCTTGCTGTTTGACTCCCACTCATCTCTTCATTGATGTGGAGGCTTGGCTTGGAAAATCATAGTATCAAAGAATAAAGCTAAGATACTTTGATAGCTCTCCAAAAGGTTTGTGAAAATTCTCAAAACTTTTTATTATTAATTAAAATTATATAGCTATTCTAATGAACAAAGTTCAAAAAAATTTTGTTTATCAATGATCCACTCCTTCCACTGCTTTTCATATTTAATTCCAATAGAATCTCTCTCTTGACTAGATTTACTTCATTTAAATCATCTTTAATTTGTACAAGCTGCAGCTTCTTTAAATAGAAAATAAATCCATTTATATTTAAATTTCTAATCCTTCTTGAACTCAAACTTGCTCCTTAAGATAAGTTTGACTTTGAATGTGATTTGAATTTGATCTTGTCTCCTAAAATCTTCTAATAATGTGGACAAATCTTCTAGAAAAATTCTAGATAATTCTAGAATCATCTTTGAATCCTTTTTTGGCATTTTCTTGAATTTTCTTCACAAAACTATTATTTTTTTCTTGAATAATTACAATCCAATTATGTCAATTATTTCAATCCAAAAAATCTAACAATCTACCCCTTTGGCATATTTGATAAAAAGCAAAATAAAATTAAAAAAAACTATATACTCCCCCTTTTTCTCGAAAATGTCAAAGTTAGTTTTCAACTTGCTCCCTCTTACACAGCACACGATATTATCTTGTATTGTACCTAAAAACATAATCATGCAACTACAAAACAAAACATTATTCTCTTTTCTCCCCTTTTTGATAAAGGAACGAAAAGAGAATTAGTCCAGCAAAATAATTAAAGATGCATAGGAACTGAAAATTCAATGAAATAACATGTGTGACGTTGATTAAAGTCATTGCTCCCCCTGAATCAAATTATTCTTTTGAAACAAATTTTCAAACCAAATTTTTCTTGGCAGACTTAAAAGCTATTGACAAACAAAATTTCTAAAGACATAATGCAGTTGGTTTCTTGACAATGTTATGACAATCTTTTTGTGTGCCCAGTGTGAATATGTAAATGTAAATAGAAAAGATTTAAAATGCAGAGACACTAAACATGATGCACCTAAATGCAAATAAAAAATCTCTTTGGTGAGAATTAACATTTATTTTTTGTCTTTTAAACATGGATTATTTTCAAGTTATTGTAGTTTGAACATAAGTCAAATCTAAATTTATCAAGGACATAGCATCAAAGTGTGTGTATGAGAAAACATACCACATATAAAAAAGAGTTTCTTGAATTTTTTACAATCTGCCACTCAAAATTTTTAAAAAACTAGTTCCAAATATCTTGATCATCTAAGAAAGCACAATGTGCAAATGTCTTTTCTGGTTTTTATAAAAATATCATATTCAACTTTTTTGCACTTAAGGGGTTTTTCATATCATGGTAGAACGTTCTTTACGTATTGGTGATACATAGACCCAAATTACATATGGACAGCTTTTCCCCTTTTTTCTTTTCTTTATTTTTTAAATTTTTCTTATATCTATTTTTAATATTATGTTATATTTGCACATAAAATCCAAAAAAATATTTCGAGCGTAATTCAAAAACATCAAGACTAGTATTGCATTATCTTCAAATACCTATTTAGAGTATGATAGTTTTAATACATATAAATTAATTAATTAAAGTTCTATAGTAATCAAGATTGGTTTATGTAGAAATAAAGAGTCTTTTCAAATAATCCACATTTGGCCAACTATTTTTTATGACAAATTCTCAAAATTTTCTCTTTATAAACTAAATAAACATAAACCTAACATGTGCCTAATATAATATGCATGCATTAAATGCAAAGAAACTAACACACATATCAAATAATGCAAATGCCTAATGCTTTCCTAATTAATTCAAACCTAGGAGTATTAAGTGCCTTAGAAAATTGTTTGCTAATTGTTTTTCAATTTTTAGTCTCATGAACAAATCTTTGAATGCATCTTATGTTTCAAGTTTTTCTTTCACACACAAATTAGACTTTTTAATCCAAAATTTTTTGACTTTTCTATTTAAATCAATTTTGGATCTAAAGTCCTTTTTTGTTTGGGGGAAAACAATGAATTATTTATCATGCTATTGTTCAATGATTTCAAGAATTTAAAACACTTAGGTCAAACATGGCCTTTAATATAGTGAAAGTGACAAGTAGGAACAAACCTATCAAACTTACCTGATGAAGGAGGAGATGCATATTTACTTTTACTCTCAACAGAATGTGAGAAAGCTTTTTCAAATATCATTTTTGAACTTGATGATTCTCCACCATTGTAACCAAGTCCCCAATGATCACCACTTGATTTTTCCAAAGTCAGTATGTGGTCTAGGTAAGTCATCCTAGTGTTCAGCATCTTAAGGGTCTTCATGGTGTACTCTAATTCTGACCTTGTTTCAGATAGTTTTTTCTCCTTATTATAGCTAGGATTTATAATTAGTGGCAGCTCTCTTCAATTTATTTTTCTCTTTAGAAAGTTCAACCACTTTGTCTTCTAGTGTCTTATTTAATTTGCACACTCTTACCCACTTAGTATACATCTCTCTCTATGCATTTTAAATTGATTCCATAGTGATATCATCATCATCATTTTCATTCTTGGACTCAAAATCCGAATGTATATGTGCAGAACTTTTGTCATAATCTGTTGAAGATTTTGTCGCAATAGACTCTTATGAACGTTACAGATATTGTTACATTCATTCTTTTACCATTATTTACGATAAACTATTTGATTGAAACATAATTTGGAAACATACCCCAGGATCCATGCATTTTTTTAAAAAAAAATCAATATTTAATAAATTACTTGATTATAAACATTCTTTAAATAGTTATCACACCAAATAATAAAACCATAATTTAAATAAAAACAACACAACATTTAAAAATCTGTTTGCATAGTTCGGCAGGCCAAACCTCAGACTTCGGTAGGCTAAACTTGACCGGCCGTCCGAACTTCAACTACCAGCAGGCCGCTCGAGGCTCTATAAATTAGGGTTTAAAAAATTTGCTAAGATCAGCAGGCTGACACAGGGTAATCGGCAGGTTGAACTTTGCATCGGCAAACCAACCAATAATGATCAACAGGCTGATCTGTTGTTAAAACAAAATTTTTAATTTAAAACAAGTTTTAATATTTCAAAATGTAGAAGACAAATAATAATAGTATAAAGTTAAAGAAACATAGTTCAAATCTTTAAGACTATTCAAATAAACATACTCAGATCGTTAAACATACTCAGAAAAACAAAACCTAGTCTATAAATTTTGAAACTTCTTTGACGTGTTCCTTTTTCAATTCTTCGTTCTTTGCTTATGTCACACGCCTGTCCTCGCCCTCCACCTCATCCATGATCTTCTTACCTTTACTTGCAACATGATGTATCAAAAGCTTAGTAAGTACATTTCATATCTCACAACGTAAAACAATTTATGAACTTCATTATGAACCATCATTACCATAAGCATCATCTTAATATTGCGCTAGGCATAGTTTCATATAGAACATATCTTTCATTTCATTACCCATTTTAAAACTTTGTTTGTTTTATTTTTAAGGGCCTAAGTGTTACACCATTATCATCATCATAGGCACGCCGTCATGAGAGGAGAGGGGTAGCTAATCTCAAACCAAATATGACATCATAAACATAAACATAACATAACATGGGATGTACAACACTTACTTAGGTGATACATATATACATATATTGTTGGAAACAAAGTGCGCAGCGGAATTTTTAAAATTTTTTCATCAGAGTATTTTCCAAAATACAAGTATGACATGTTATATGTATAAATTAAACAGATCTTACTAACCTCAGTGTGCCGAAGAACCTCCGCGACCTGTGTAGAGAAGTAACGTTCCAGAAGAGCCTCAACCAACTGGTCTTCTTTGCTATTCTCTATCCACAACCGGAGTGAGTGTGGGCTCACACGTACAGCTCTTCCACCGGTGACTCTCCTTCCAACCAATAGAGAGAACCCAAAGCTAGTGTTCGTGATTTGTGAACAAAAGCTCTCAGGGAGTTTTCAGATGCTCACTAGAAGAGTATCACTCTTAATCTCTCAAATTGATCTGAGTAAATCATCAGACTCACTCCCTTTTTATACCTATTGGTCCTTGGGGTCAGTCCATATCAGATTAGGTCTCAAAAATCGAAACAGAATCAAGTTCGGATCAATATTTGATAAGATACGCGTGAAAAACGCGTAATCTTAGCTGTCGCGGTCGGCATGCCGAACTGTGAGATAGGCAGGCCGAACTGGCCAGTTCGGCAGGCCGAACTTTCTGATCGGCAGGCCGAACTGCCGAGAAAAAATCTCCGCGAATCTTTTATTTTCCACCCGAGATTCTAAAGGATAAAGTCTTAGTTTTGATTCAAATAGCCCAATAGAAAAGATATCTGATCAAAACAAACTCTATCAAGATAATCTCTAAGAAAATAAATCAATTCAAATAATTCTACAAGTTTATCTTGTTCTAATTGTCCAAAATTAAAACAACCGATAAACAGACAAGAATTATCCGAACGCCATAATTCAACAAGTTCATCTTGAACTAATTTCTTACAAAATTAATTCAACCGATAAACAGACATGAATTATTTGATTCTTATAAATTTTAAACCAATCTGATAAATCCGACATAAGTCACCAATTATTGGAAAAGCACGCCGTGTCGTTACAGGACTTTGTGAGCTAGCAAAGGGGACCAAAATGGACCTATAAAGTTTAAGCTCATGATAATTATGAAACCCAATATCCCAGATATACATTTCACAATTATCAACTCCAACGCTACTCCACTAAAAGCTTGGAGCTGCACTCTCGAACTTTACAGAATTACGAAGCTCATGTAGCTAAGTCTCCATGACATATCATAGTGTATCGTATCCCCATATGATCATCCATAATCGGCTTAAGGACAAGTTCTGTCTTACCTTCCCGATTATTTTTATCTTACGTTCCATTGTCTCACCATTAGAAAACTTACCATCCAAAGATAGTATACCATTCGGTTACACCTATGTATCCAAATGGTTGAGCGCTCTAGTTTTCCAATTACAGGACAACGCATATAAGAGGATATCATTACTCCTAAAGAGGAGCTATGGATTCCATATCTATGAATAACAAGTCTACGCTATCAAGAGTCATGCCTCCAACGTACCGGCATGCATGCCACTATAGAGATGTGGGAGTCACCCATTGGTACATCAAAAGACACAAGTCGAGACAACGGGCCCATTATTCATCTCAGGATTAAGATACAATACAAATGATTGTCTAAAGTGAATCAATTTGACAAGACAGAATTATTAATCCAAATCAATTCACTTTATGTCCCGATCCAACACATCGTCACCTATGACAACGCGCCAATGTTTCTATTCACGGAGTCCAACTCCGATGGCCAAGACAAACCATCTCCCAAAAGGGATATAGACAACATAACAATCTTTACATGAATAAAGCGCCCAACTTTATTCCCTCGATTGCGGATCATATATTTTAGACCATCACCTTAAGAGTCGTGTCTACCGCATAATCATCCCATCATATGCCCAACTCTTAAGGTTTAGACTGACAGTCTCAGACTACTGTTTGCTTATCATACATTCAACGAATATGAACGTAAAGAGGACAATATATGAATAAATTCTTTATTGATAAAAATGTCTCCAAAAACGTATTACATTTTTACTCCTTAGAGCATACATGTCTAACAATCTCCCACTTGCACTAAGTGAGTAAATACTGCAAATTTCGCATCCCCATAGCTTCCACATGCCTTTCGAAGACTCTCCCAGAAAGTGTCTTCGTAAATGGATCAGCTAAATTGTCCTCTGACGCGATCTTGCACACCGTGACATGCCCGCTCTCAACGAAGTCCTTTATCACATGATACTTCCGATCAATATGCTTACTCTTCTTGTGAAATCTTGGTTCCTTAGCATTAGCTACCGCCGCACTGTTATCACAGTACAGTGATACCGCTTTATCCATACCAGGAACTACCTCAAGATCCCCAAGGAACTTGCGGAGCCACACTGCTTCTTTCGAAGCATCACTAGCCGCCACATACTCGGCCTCCATCGTTGAATCCGAAGTGCAATCTTGCTTCGCACTTCTCCAACTGATGGCACCGCCACCCAGAGTAAACACAAACCCTGAAGTCGATTTCCTAGAATCCAGGCAGGATTGAAAATCCGAATCAGTGTATCCTAGAGGAGTTAAATGCTCACCCGAATACACAAGCATATACCCTCGAGTCCTTCTCAGGTACTTGAAAATATGCTTTACCGCAACCCAATGGTTCGGTCCTGGATCCGCCTGAAATCGACTCACAATCCCGACCGCATAGCTAATATCCGGTCGAGTGCAAAGCATGGCATACATGAGACTACCCACTGCCGAAGCATAAGGCACCTTCTTCATGTATTCTCTTTCTTCATAAGACTTTGGAGAGTCTTTCTTAGAAAGAGTAATTCCAGACCTAGATGGTTGCCCACCTTTCTTGGAATCCTGCATTGCAAACCTCCTGAGAATTTTATCTATGTAGCCGGCCTGTGACAAAGCTATCATTTTGTTCTTCCTATCCCGCAAGATCTGGATACCGAGAACAAAATTAGCCTCACCCAAGTCCTTCATGTCAAACTGCTTGGTCAACCATAATTTGACCGATGACAACGCCCCAACGTCATTGCCAATTAGCAGAATGTCATCTACATAGAGTAGTAGAAAAACCACCTTCCCATTCTTAATGTGTTTGTAAACACATGGTTCATCCACATTTTGTGAGAACCCATAAGTCTTGATCACTTGATCAAATCTTATGTTCCAAGAACGAGAAGCCTGCTTAAGTCCATAAATAGACTTTAGCAACTTACAAACCTTACCCTCTTGACCCGCGACCTTGAACCCGTCTGGTTGTTCCATATAAATGGACTCATCAAGATAGCCATTTAGAAAAGCCGTCTTGACATCCATCTGCCAAATCTCGTAGTCGAGAGCGGCAGCTATGGACAAGAGAATCCGGATGGACTTAAGCATGGCTACAGGCGAAAAGGTTTCTTCATAATCGATTCCTTCCTTTTGCGTATAACCCTTAGCTACCAGTCTAGCCTTAAAGGTTTCGACCTTTCCATCCACTCCTCTTTTCCTCTTGTAGATCCACTTACACCCTATGGGTTTTACCCCTTCGGGAAGATCCACAAGCTCCCAGACCCGATTAGTCTCCATAGACTTCATCTCAATGTTCATGGCCTCTGTCCAGAGTCTTGAATCAACATCCTCCATAGCTTCTGCGTAAGTATAAGGATCCCTGTCATGTTCATCCGGTTCAGCCAAAAAGACCTCCCCATTGAACATATACCTGTCAGGTTGACGCCCGATCCTCCCACTACGCCGAAGCCCCTGAGATTGTTGTTCAGGTTTGTTTGGTTTTTCTACACCGATCGGAATGGTTTCGTTCGGAACCTCCGGAGTAAACGGATTACCCCTCAACTCCTCAAGCACCACTTTGCTTTGAGGTTTAAAGTCGTTCATGTAACTCTCCTCAAGGAAAGTTGCATTAGTTGAAACCACGACTTTATTTTCCTTTGGGTTATAAAAATAACCCCCTTTAGTCCCTTTTGGATATCCTACAAACACGCAAACTTCTGAACGTGCTTCCAACTTATTCGGATCCTTAAACAGGACATGAGCTGGACATCCCCATATGCGAATATGGTTTAAGGATGTCTTCCGTCTTGTCCACAACTCGTGAGGAGTTTTAGGGATCGATTTTGAAGGCACATTGTTCAAAAGATAACATGCGGTTTGTAGTGCATATCCCCAAAAGGATAAAGGCAATGATGAATAACTCATCATGGACCGAATCATGTCCAACAAAGTCCTATTCCTTCTCTCCGCTACGCCATTCTGCTGCGGAGTGCCCGGCGCAGTCAAATGGGATAAAATCCCATTCTCTAACAAGTGTCCCAAGAACTCATCAGAAAGGTATTCCCCACCTCGATCAGATCGAAGTGCCTTTATGGGTCTACCCAATTGCTTTTCCACTTCAGCCCGAAACTCCCTGAACTTATCATAAGTTTCGCTTTTGTGGTGCATTAGGTACACATACCCATATCTTGAGTAATCGTCAATAAAAGTGACGAAGTACTCATACCCTCCTCGTGCCCGGATGTTCATCGGTCCGCAAACATCACTATGCACAAGTTCTAGAACCCCTTCGGCCCTATTGCCCTTAGACCCGTATGGTCTTTTGGTCATTTTACCCTCCAAACAAGACTCACATTGAGGTATAGATTCCACCTTTAAGTGACTTAAAGGTCCATCCCTTACCAACCTTTGAATCCTATTCAGGTTAATATGGCCAAGGCGCAAATGCCAAAGATAAGTCTTATTAGAGTGAGAAGTTTTAAGTCTTTTTGAGTCATTATCATTTATCTCAGCATTAAGCAACAAGTCCATCTTAGGTTTGATAAAATATAGATTATTTTGCATCCATCCAGAACAGACAAAAGATTTGTTTTTACGAATCACCACTTTTTCATTAAAAGATACCACGTAGGAGTCTTTAAATAAAGAAGATACAGAAATTAAATTCCTTTTAAATTTAGGAACATAAAAACAATCTCGCAAAATTAAACTCCTATAATTATCAAAATAAAGATGGACATCTCCCACTGCTTCCGCTGAGACCAAGGATCCATCGCCCATCCGAAGCGTTAAGTCTTCACGAAGTAGACTTCTCGTTTCTTTGAATCCCTGCAGAGAAACACAAACATGATTAGTTGCACCGGAATCTATGACCCAAATGTCACTGGATTCCTCAACCAAACAAGTTTCTAAATATAGAAGATCACACCTACCTCCCTTGGAAAGGAAGTCCTTGCAATGCTTCTTTATATGCCCGACCTTACCACAGAAGAAGCACTTAAGCTTCTTTGGGTTCTTCTTCTTTTTCTTCTTGCTCTTGGTAGCAATAGGAATAGAAGACTTACCACTCTTGGCCCGTTGCTTCTTTCCATTCCCAGAGTTAGGATTGGAACCAGAAGCAGCTACCATATTGGCCTCTCCACCAGCAGGAGACTCCCTGATCAGCAGTTCAAACTCCTGTAACTGTTTCATCAGTTCTGTCAAGGTCATATCCCGTCTATTGCTCAAATTAAAAGTAGCTCTAAACGGAATAAATTCCTTAGACAGAGTCTCAAAGACCATAGTCATCTGAGTTTCAGCATCGATGTCGGCTCCATTGGTTTGAGCCTCAGCGAGGTAACCCATGACCAACATCATGTGCTCCTTTACAGATGTCCCCGGTCTCTGTCTACAGTTTAAGAGTTTCCGAAGCGCCCCTTGCCGCTTTGTTATGGCCTGGCCTCCAAACATATCCTCAAGATTATCCAAGATCTGCTTCGCAGTCTCATAATCCTGATGTTGAGCCTGCAGCACGTTATTCATGCTAGCCATAACATAGCAGCGGGCCTGATCATTAGCATCTTTCCAGCGGTCGTACGCTTGGAATTGCTCATTACTTGAGTCTCCCATAGGCTCGGGAGGACAAGGAGTTGTCAGTACATATTTCAGTTTCTCAAAGGATAGGACGATGTCCAGGTTCCGTTTCCAATCGTTATAGTTCTCACCGGTTAATTGGTTTTTGTCAAGTATCGATGATAAAGCGTTTTTAGACATTTTCAATCTACAATAAAGAATCATATACCAAACATAAGCAAACATATATAATAATTTAGTAAGATAACACAATCATGTAAAATCATACAAATGTGTTTATGTGTCAAAACCTTGAAAATATCACAACCTTACAACGATAATTCCCAACTCAGAATTCAACAAGCTCCTAGGGGAGTCATGCCAAATTCAATCAGGAACACGGATCCCCTCCTGATTAATATATGCCATCCAGGACCCGTATGATCCAGCATATACTAATAATCGTTTCTTTGGCCATTAATTTTATTAACAGAGCTCCTAGGGGAGGTTAATAATAAAATTAACGTGAGTGTATAACCACCGTTTCAATATTTTATCCATGATTTATAATCACCACCTAGGGGTGTGCAACCATAAATCATACTAAAATACCTTATCCTTTTAGAGATCCAATCTGGTACATAATAGAAATCCCTTCCTAGGGGTTGGGACCATCATGTTCTACCTATGGACCAACGATGGAGGCCTTAGGTTCTCTCTTCGAAAACCTTCTCCCACTCAATCTTTTGAAGTCAAGGTTTTATTTTAAAATTATGCATGAATAATTTTAATATGAGCGGCACTCCCTATTCTATATGACATGTTATCAATATACATGGTAAATCATATTATAATGCAGACAAGCAAAGCAATCAAGCAAAGCTACAAGCATAATAATAATAACCGTAATATTATGGTTCCACCCTAGAGAATAGAAAAACTAAGATTACAAGAGAATAATCGAGACATTTATCGATTCTTCATCCTTGAATCCTCAAGCTGTATCCTTCTTCATGTAATATCCATCTTCAAGTCCTCAATCCCGTATGAATCGAACACTTCATATTTCCGGTCATATCCAAATTTAATGTTTCTCAGAATCGTCCCAAAAATAAAATTAAAACTGCACCAAAAATTGCACCTTTTCTGGACACCTGGATGCTCTCTGTCGGCAGGCCGATCTAGGTGATCGGTCTGCCGATCATGGTGGTTCGGCCTGCCGAACATGAAGGTTCGGCCTGCCGGCAGAGCACCAAAATTTCTGCCCCACTGTCGGCCTGCCGGACCGTACGTCCGGCCTGCCGATCTGTGACCTTCGGCCTGCCGAACTGTGAGGTCCGGCATGCCGACCGAGCAGAAAACCCTCAATCCAGAAAATACAATTTTAATGCAATTCATCAATTTTATTTTCAACAATTCAAAAACATAAAATTAGAGACTCAGGAAATACCTAGAGGCGCCATCATCTATCTTCAAGATCCGACTTCTCGTTCCGTCTTCTCCGAATAATTATTTAATTACAAAATTCTTACAAATTAAAAAATAATTCCTAGACGGAGATGATAGTCCGCCATCTAATTACATAAAAAACTTAGATACACATTCTAACCTCTAAGGAACCATAACCGGTATTAATTAATTAATAAATAATTAAACAACAATTTAATCAACCATAATTAATTAATAAACATTCACCACATAATCCATGACAACATATATATTATATAGAAACCTAGAGTGCCATCTCTCTATAAAATTCAATTCAAGCATTGGAGAGATTAAGATCACAAAATTTATGCATATAACATGATCACAAACTTGCAAATTTATGTAAAAACCTCGGCTCTGATACCAATTGTTGGAAACAAAGTGCGCAGCGGAATTTTTAAAATTTTTTCATCAGAGTATTTTCCAAAATACAAGTATGACATGTTATATGTATAAATTAAACAGATCTTACTAACCTCAGTGTGCCGAAGAACCTCCGCGACCTGTGTAGAGAAGTAACGTTCCAGAAGAGCCTCAACCAACTGGTCTTCTTTGCTATTCTCTATCCACAACCGGAGTGAGTGTGGGCTCACACGTACAGCTCTTCCACCGGTGACTCTCCTTCCAACCAATAGAGAGAACCCAAAGCTAGTGTTCGTGATTTGTGAACAAAAGCTCTCAGGGAGTTTTCAGATGCTCACTAGAAGAGTATCACTCTTAATCTCTCAAATTGATCTGAGTAAATCATCAGACTCACTCCCTTTTTATACCTATTGGTCCTTGGGGTCAGTCCATATCAGATTAGGTCTCAAAAATCGAAACAGAATCAAGTTCGGATCAATATTTGATAAGATACGCGTGAAAAACGCGTAATCTTAGCTGTCGCGGTCGGCATGCCGAACTGTGAGATAGGCAGGCCGAACTGGCCAGTTCGGCAGGCCGAACTTTCTGATCGGCAGGCCGAACTGCCGAGAAAAAATCTCCGCGAATCTTTTATTTTCCACCCGAGATTCTAAAGGATAAAGTCTCAGTTTTGATTCAAATAGCCCAATAGAAAAGATATCTGATCAAAACAAACTCTATCAAGATAATCTCTAAGAAAATAAATCAATTCAAATAATTCTACAAGTTTATCTTGTTCTAATTGTCCAAAATTAAAACAACCGATAAACAGACAAGAATTATCCGAACGCCATAATTCAACAAGTTCATCTTGAACTAATTTCTTACAAAATTAATTCAACCGATAAACAGACATGAATTATTTGATTCTTATAAATTTTAAACCAATCTGATAAATCCGACATAAGTCACCAATTATTGGAAAAGCACGCCGTGTCGTTACAGGACTTTGTGAGCTAGCAAAGGGGACCAAAATGGACCTATAAAGTTCAAGCTCATGATAATTATGAAACCCAATATCCCAGATATACATTTCACAATTATCAACTCCAACGCTACTCCACTAAAAGCTTGGAGCTGCACTCTCGAACTTTACAGAATTACGAAGCTCATGTAGCTAAGTCTCCATGACATATCATAGTGTATCGTATCCCCATATGATCATCCATAATCGGCTTAAGGACAAGTTCTGTCTTACCTTCCCGATTATTTTTATCTTACGTTCCATTGTCTCACCATTAGAAAACTTACCATCCAAAGATAGTATACCATTCGGTTACACCTATGTATCCAAATGGTTGAGCGCTCCAGTTTTCCAATTACAGGACAACGCATATAAGAGGATATCATTACTCCTAAAGAGGAGCTATGGATTCCATATCTATGAATAACAAGTCTACGCTATCAAGAGTCATGCCTCCAACGTACCGGCATGCATGCCACTATAGAGATGTGGGAGTCACCCATTGGTACATCAAAAGACACAAGTCGAGACAACGGGCCCATTATTCATCTCAGGATTAAGATACAATACAAATGATTGTCTAAAGTGAATCAATTTGACAAGACAGAATTATTAATCCAAATCAATTCACTTTATGTCCCGATCCAACACATCGTCACCTATGACAACGCGCCAATGTTTCTATTCACGGAGTCCAACTCCGATGGCCAAGACAAACCATCTCCCAAAAGGGATATAGACAACATAACAATCTTTACATGAATAAAGCGCCCAACTTTATTCCCTCGATTGCGGATCATATATTTTAGACCATCACCTTAAGAGTCGTGTCTACCGCATAATCATCCCATCATATGCCCAACTCTTAAGGTTTAGACTGACAGTCTCAGACTACTGTTTGCTTATCATACATTCAACGAATATGAACGTAAAGAGGACAATATATGAATAAATTCTTTATTGATAAAAATGTCTCCAAAAACGTATTACATTTTTACTCCTTAGAGCATACATGTCTAACATATATATACTTTTTATACTTTTGAATACGTCATTATCAAAGCATGCATAACTTTTGTACTTTAAACTTTCACAAAAAAAAATCATTAAATAAAACCGTCACAGAATCATCATAAAATCATCTTGAGTATAAAAATTCAAACTTTTTCATAAACCACATCATGTTGCAGGTGAGAATGTACTTACCTGTTTAGCTTGCTCAACCTTAATTGTAGGTGACGTCGTCGCGGTCTTGATGTGCTTATTCCTTAATGTGCTCATGTCATACATCCATTTAAAATAAAATTAACATTCATTTTCAAGAAATCATTCAATACCACATGACATCATCCAATGCCATATTACATCACACATACATTCTTCTCTTGAAAACATTAATTCATAGCACGTTTCATTGGCCTTTAAATCATTAGAACAAGACTGTCAATAAAATTGTCATCTGACCCTAATGAATTCACGGCCCAAAATCTTATAACTCACACACAATTTAAACACCAAACTTGGCAGGGACAAAGTTAACATATAACCATTTGACCATGATTTTTCATTGGTTATAAAAATTTCATTTATCAATTTAAATAAGTCACAATTTCATGTCACAAAATCTACTAGCAATAACAAAACAGTGAGCAGTCTATACTTACATTCATAAAATAAATTATCTATATATTAAAATAATTTCACAAAAATGCTACATATAATAGACACTTAAAATTACAATATAGCCAAAAATTACCTTTAAATAATTTCAAAATATCCCAAAACTTGCATTGGAAAACAGGAACAAAAATAATTTCCGACATATTAGGCAATGAGTTACATGCAATCATCATTCTCAAACAATTAAAATAGATTTATTTAGACCCTAAAATCCTTATGAAATCTTGTTAACATATAAATAAAGAAGCACAAAAATTCTCATCACCAAATAAATTCATTTAATTATACAAAACATCACACAACACAAGTTCGAACAATTTATTGATAAAGCAGTCTCATAACCTAGTCCTATTAAAAATTCCATAACACATAAAATATTCATCATTTCACCGTGAGACTTTGCAATTCAATGCTTAATATATACATGAAAATTTCTACCAAACTTCGTGCTAAATAACATTCATTTGCATTAAGAACAAAACCTATATTTTTGTGCAACACAACCAATCAACAACAATTTTATGTGAGTGGTAGAGAGAAGAAAATTCATAGCTCAGCACAGAAAAATCTAATGAATGTGAAATTTGAAGGAACATCACATAACACATACATGAATAACATATTAAAATTTTAGAGCAAACAGAAATTCCTAGAAAAAGTTATAGCAGTCGGATTACAGGGGAACAATACATTTTAGAAACACCAAGAACGAGTTCTTACTTTAAAACAAATTCTTCTCAATTTCCCTTTGAATTTGCCCAATATTCTTCCTATTGTTTGTAGGAGAATAATGGAGAGAGGAAGGAGAAGAAAACGTGGAGAAGGAAAAAGAAAAAGTCTGAGAGAATATTTCTGAGAGAGAGGGAGAGAGAGTGTGTGTGTAATAGAGAGAGAGAGTGAAATTATCGTGAAAAAAAATAAGAATGGCATAAAAGGAGAAGTTATACTTCTCTATAATATTAGAAATTTTTTGACTAAATTTAGGGTAAATTCATGTGGGAATGGAGAGAAATAGGGGAAAGTCAAATTGATTAAGCTCCACTTACCGTATATCAACTTTTAAAAATAGGAGACCGTATCAAATAATTCAATCATCTATAAAAGTCAAACATTTTATTACCAAAATTAAGGAAACATACCACAAATATGCTAATCAATCATAATTTATCATCCAATTATATTCAATCATAAATGTCAAAATTTTGGGAGATTTCTATTGATTGCTCGTCAACTGACTTCGGCCTACCGACTGCTCAGTTTGGCCTGCTGAAGACATGAGCTCTGGCCTACCGATTAAGTTCGTCAACCTACCATTCTATGAGGTACAATTTGGCCTGCTGAACTGCCATAAACACTAAAACATAACAAATGTTAATTTTTTTAATTAAATAATTCTTAAGCATACAACGTAAATGACATGAACATCTTGAACACATCAATTCCACATGACCATCACCTGTCATAATACTCAGAATAAAATAGCCAGTAACATTATATCATATATCAATAAGGAAATTACTAACGTCGTTATTCATTTGACATAATTTGTTACATGAAAATTGGTGGTTGTTACAAACAGAACCAATGATTAGGTTAAAAACACAACATAGTTACTCACGACCTGAACATCCTCTTGATTAGGTTAAACACAACATAGTCTTATAGCTTTAGATTTCTTCTTTAATGTATTGGCACATTTGGATTGAATATGGCCATAAACCGCGCATTCTTGATACTAGATTCTTTTGTCCTTTTTAATGCCTTTGGATTGCTTGCCCTTTTTTCCTAAAAGCTTTCAGCCTTTGATGTGTTGTCAAACTTTTCTTCTTATTAATTTTCTTCAAAATGCTATTGAAATTTCTCGTCCATGTAGCAAAACATTTTGACAAATCCTCTTCATCTTTAGATATCTCCCTCTCATGAGAATCATGCATTTTGGCTTGCAGGGTTATGCTCTTTTCTTTCTTCTTTTGCTTTAATTTCACATCAAAAGTTTGCAATGATCTCATTAAATCATCAAATTTCATGGAGTCTACATCCTTAGCTTCTTCAATTGCTGAACTTGTAAGCAAATCTCTTAGGAAATGATCTTAGGGTTTTCCTCACAACTTTTGATTTAGAATATTTCTCACCAAGAGCATATGCCTCATTAACAATATCACATAATTTAGCACTAAAATTGAAAATGCACTCATCATCATGCATTCTTAAATTTTCAAACATTTAGCTAGCACTTGTAATTTGAAAACCTTGACAATAGAGGTTCTCTAATGTGCGGTTTGAAGAATATTTCACACTTTTTTAGCAAATTCACACATGAAGATAAGCTTGAATTGATTCACATCTACATCATTGCGTAATGCATTAAGAGCTTTTGAATTATAATTTGTAAGTTTCACCTCATCTTTAGACCATGATTCTGAAGCTTGAGAGTAGTTTTGTCAACAGTAATAATATAATCCCAGCCCATCAAGATAAAACACCATACTCTTTCATCAATTGCCTTGATAGATGCCCTCATGTGTACCTTCAAATATGAATAGTTTAAATCATCCAAAGTGGTGGTTTCATAGGCTTCATCTCTTAGTAAATCCATACCTACAAAAACACAGATTTGGTCTCAAAATCTCACCAAAAATAATGTTAATAAATTGTTCTGATACTAATTGAAAAATTCAATTTAGGAAATTATTGAATTTTTAATTAAAGTCCAATTATTAAAAATTACCCATGCATAAAATAAATAAAGAACATAATGAATTTTATCTTGGTTCGGTTGTAAAACCTACGTCCATGGGGTCATGCCCAGATGCTGTACAATCTACTAAGAAAACTATCTAGAAGAACTAATTAGACTTATTCAATTTAAAACTTCCTCTTAATGATTGATTCCTATGTAATTGTATTTCTTATAGCCTTGTTCAGTGAGCACCACTTGTCTTAACCTACTTCATGAGACTCTTGTCTACAGCAGAACATTTTCTCCAAAAAACTACAAATTCTTCTCTCAAAGAATGATGTACATTCTCCTAAAAATCCTTGAACAAAAACTCACTACCTTGCTGTGTGTTTGGCCTCTCAAAACTCTATGTAAAAGTTGCAAACCCATCCCCTTTTCATAGACAATGAAAGTTTATTCAAAATTTAAACAGTCGATCTTTTCTGTCGTGACAAGAATCTTCGACAGATTTGAATTTTTGATTGACTTTATTTCAAAGATGTGTTTTTGATATTCTGAACATATAAAATCTCTCTTTTGATTAGATTTACATCATTTAAATCACCTTTAACACGTCCAAGCTCTAGCTTCTTTAAATAGATAATAAATCCACTTTTATTTAAATTTCTAATCAGTTTTATCTCGAACTTGCTCCTCAAGATAAGAATGACTTTAAATGTGATTTGAATTTGATTTTGACTCTGACAATCTTCTAAAAACATGGGCAAAAACTTCTAATAAATTTTGGATAATTTTGGAATCTTCTTTGGATCTTTTTTGGTATTTTTCTTCAATTTTCTTCATAAAAGTTATTGTTAGTTTTTTCTTAGATAATTACAAGCCAATTATACCTATTTAAATTTATAAAAAAAAAACCTAACAATATCTTTTGGTGCTTTAAAATTTGTATGAAAAATCTAATATATGTGCATCACTACGTACAAGCAAGTTATATATTAAAGAAGATATAATTTCAAGAAATGTCTCTAGTCCAAAATCCATACCAATTTGGCAATGATAACATGATAACATTTGTTAAACATTCATGTAATACTCAATTTACATTAGTATAATACTCAACAAATTTAATGTGGCACTGGTAACATTGAATAGTATATTAAAGCAAATTATAATTACATCAACATACCCACAATATTATCATGATGAATTGGTTTAGGATGCCACATTTGAGAGGTTCACCTATAAGTTAATACCACCCATTAAAACTTGAATTTTTTTAATATAATTAATTGTGTTGTGATAAATTCCTAATGGACTACCAATTTAAAACCTTACTTTAATTATCATTATTGAGTTTCTAGCAAGTAAGGGTCATTACCACAGAGGATTGGTCTTAACTAATAATTGTTAATTCACTTAATTAAATAAATGGGGGGTTTGTTTTCTTTTACTAAATTACTTAAAATTAAATAAAATGATTACAGTAAATAAATAAATAAAAACAAAATAAAATCCTAAAGTTTGTAAACAATAATAATAAAACTGGTTAAATGATTAATCTCCACCTTTATACAATGAAATTATAATAAATACATAATATTATCTTCAGTTTCCTAATGAAACTAACAACTGTAGATAACAACAAGCTTTGTTATCTCAATCTTTACTTATCGTTTAGATTTAATAAGATAAGTATTCTATTAAACCCCTTCCCATTAAAGCAATCTAGAACAAGCTCTCTAAATTTATAATAATTGAAGCTTTAAGTTGAGAAAGAAAGTTGATCAAGGCAACAATCACACAGGTTTAGATTATTTAACCTAGGTTATGCTCCACATACAATCATACAAAAGCTTGGCCACAATCAATAATTACAACTTGCCACTAATGAATAGAAGTTCAAGAAAATTACATATCAAGATTCCTAGCCTAGTCATTAACAATTCTCATGCATAAAATGTTACACACTTAATTAAAACAAGAAAACAACCATAAGCAATTAAATTCAAAGAATATAAACGATTTCTATTGAGAAATATAATTCCATGTATAGGGCTTTGATACCACCCTTAATGAAAAGAAAATTAAGCTAATATAATTATGAAATTAAACAATGAAAAATAAATTAACATCATTTTGGAGTTCGAAAGAAAAAAAGGAAAAGAATAAAACTCGTTGTCGTTCTTGAAGAATTCTTCACGCAAGCAATCCTCCTTGAACTTCAATGAATTCTCCTCCAACTTCTCTCAATTTTCTCTCCAAAAGAGTGACCAGAATGTGAGAGGAAAAACTAATTTACATTGTGTTTCTAAGTGTCCTGTATATATGTTTTGGTTTTTTGGGTAGAAAGAAACAAAATTTGACTCAAAACAAGTCATGCATGAAGCCCCAACTCAAGCTACGTGCGAGGGTGTAGGTCTAGTCTCACGGCCACACGTGGAACGTGAATTTCCATGCAAAAATAGTCAAACGAGCATGGGGGAGAGAAAACTTCTGCACGACCTCGAGAAATGCTAGTGATCAACTGCAAATTCTTCTTTCCATGCACAGCCGCACACTTCTTGGCCTGCGGGGGCGCATTGACTTCCCTTTAGCGCTGCTGCAAGCAAGTTTTTCCTTGGCTGTACCTACTCTTTGTACTCCGGCGCGGCTGCGGTAAACTTTCGTTGCAAGGGCATGGTAGGCTTCAGCTAAGAATTCTATTTTTGACCCGAAAATCTCCAAAACTTCAATTTTTGTCCTCGATTGACCTTCAAGATGAATACATATAATTTCAATCTTCTTTTTTAGCTCTTTTTGCATCCATTTTTAATTTCTTTTCCTTTAAATACCTACAAAACAAAAAAACTACAATTAAAACACAAAATACTCAATAATTAATAAGGCAATATGGGAAAATTAATTAGAGAATTATAAAAAATTAAGCCCTTATCATGTTGTCCCATCAACTAGCCTTTCGTATTGAGCACAAATTAACAAATAATATACTAACGACACCATATGCATGCTCAAACTAGTTTTGACAATTTTCTGGTCACATAGTCAAATAAATCACTATTAACTAATATAATTTCTACTTTAGGAACGTCAAAACTAAGGGATGTATGGTAGGAGGGATGGAATAAGTGAAGGGTGGATAGAATAGGAGAGAAGGAAAGTATCAAGGAAAAGATGGATTGCAAGTTCCTTGAAAGTTGTTTAGTATGATAGGAATAATTATGATTGTCTCCCCTTTTTGTTTGGTATTGGAAAGAAATTGTGAGGGAATAATCCATTTCAATCATAAAGTTAAAAATTTTTTCTTAGTAAGTAAAAAATAGAATTAAAACTTAAAAGGAATAAGAACAATATAGTAATTTTATGTTTTGATTAGAACCCTTCCCTTCCAATCTGTCCATATGTGGGAGGATCATAAAATGGTGGGTCCATTGATTGCTATCTACTATTATTTCCTTCCTTTAGTTTAAGCCCTCCTACTAAACAAAGGAATGGTTAAAGAACCGACCTTCTACACAAGATTTTTAAACAATAATTCAATAATTCTACATGCATCTAGCCATATTCACCAAGTATATATGTGTATAATTTTACTACATTTTGGAGATCTTTTTTTACAGGCAGCCTTTATGACTAGTTGCAATGGTGCCTTTTAACAAGCTGACAAGTCATATACCCGACTCTTTTCTCCAGCAAATAAATAAATAAAAATTAACTTGGTCTTGATGATCACGTTGCCAAAGTCCAAGAGTAATTGAAAAGCCTAATTCTCTCAACCTCTCTTCATCTATAAAAACTCTATCCAGTTATAAACAACCAAAAATAGTTTTAAGCTCAGAAAACAACTGTAAGTCATTTTTATGCCGTAGCAGTATTTGCATTAATGCTTTCTGTAGCAACAACATGCTCCTCATCCAAACTGTCCCCTAACTTCTGCCACACTCGTGCCCCGCCACATGGTAACCATCAAACGTGTTTGTGGAGGCCGCCATCAAGAAGGAAAGCCGCATGGCCAGGTGCTTCTTTACTTTGTCTTCACTTCCATGATCAATGTCAATAATGTAACTACATATTTTCTCCTAAAGTAGCACTGCCAAAACCAGACCAAAGTTCTTATGTTATTTCATTAACTAATTATATTTAGCATGGTGATTAAAATACTAACAAGGTTATGAAATGTCGTATCAATTAATATCCTAGGATTGTGATGGTTCAATTTTTCTTAATCAAAGAGAGACCATTGACAACAAAAGGAATGCGTTTGCGAATCTGAATTTGGCGTGGGGATTCGAGGTGGCAATGCGTGACATTAGGGCGGAGGTGAACTCCTGCAGAGGCGCAGTCTTCTCCTGTGTCGATATCTAGGCTGTTGCTGCTCCTCACTTTGTGGCAGCGAGGTGCATGTTCTCACTTCACACAACTTGGGAAAACATATATAAAATCTCATTTTACTGGAAATCTAATTTTTAAAAAATTGACTTCTATCTGTAGGCCCTAATTTAAATATATCTATATATATATTAAAAAAAGATTTTAGCCTACTAAAATTTGACAAATAAACCATGGATACAAAGAGAATTGCTCCAAAAATAAAAAAACATGCATGTATTACGTACTTTTGCGGGTGCGCTTATATTTTATGCATCAAAACTTTCCTTCACGACTTTTATTTCAATTTGAAAAATATATTCTCTCCTTTAAATTGAAGGGAAAAGAAATTGGAGATATTTATATATATTCCAGTTGCCAAGGATTGCATTCCTTGTGAATTATGCTCCAATTAAGAAAAAAAAATAGAACAAATGTAAGCGACATAATAATAGTTTAGACATGCACTACTTTGTTTATTTACTTTTTTATTTATCATAATGATGGGATGATTATGACAATTTGTTTTAACAACATTGCATATGAAAATTGGTGTCCGTTCCATAAGAAAAAATAAAATAAAATAAAGTGCTAAACTATAAGGGTGCTCAAGCATTACTTATCAATGTACTAATAATTTAAAGACGGTGACCATTGTCTCCTGCTGAAATGTCAATGCTTTAAGACCATCTCTAATGTAAATACAATGCCAATTTTATATTTGCGATCAAAACATATAAAATAACATATTTGATGTGTTATTTTATTTTTTTCTCTAATGTATAATTCTATTTAAAATGCCATATTTTTCTTTTATTATAATTATTAAACCTTAAAACTTATAAAAGTAAACTTCAAGTATTCGAATAATTAAAAATGTGAATGGTATCATCATTAAAGCAAAAAAGTCAATCTATTAATCAATCAAATGCCAAATTAGCATTAAAAAAGGCATTGTATTAGAGACTGCATTTTTACATTTAAATACCAATTTGCTATTGACACAACAATTTAATATTGCATTAAAGATGCTTTAAGAATACATTTTGTATTCCAAATTTAGCAGCTTGATGGTTCTTTCCATCAGCTTTTTTTTTTTTTTTTTCATGGTAAAAATTGACCCACATGGATTGCAAATCCGCCTTTGCATATGTTATGAAATTCTAGATGATCCATTCAGCCCATCAAGTTTGAAGCCCACTTCTTAGTGAGCCATATGTTGGTGTATCTTTATATGTTGTCAAAAGCATAAAAATGTCCTTGAAAATGAGCACCTTTATAAGGCTGGTCCCTACCATTGAGGTTTTTTTTTTTTTTTTTTTTTTCCTTTCTGGTGCTAGACCCTCAGGTATCCGAACCCACCACAAGCGACACAATCTCGTAAAGGGCCCCTCAATGCTTGTGAGGTTAACCCAACTAATCCGGAGTCGACCCCAGCAGAGACCTTAAGGTGGCATAAGTCTCCCAACACTGACAGCTGCTTTCACAAGGACTCAAACTTAAGTCACTTGCTTAAGCGGAACAACCTCCTGTCAACTGAACCAGCCAAATGTTAGTTACCATTGAGTATTTTAATACTAACTTTTTTTAAGGAGTTGGTCGAAGGTCACAATATATATAATACTTAAATTACAATTACCTCACCACTCATAAAGGTAATCTATCATATTACAATTGATAATTTACTAGATGCTAGAGACGAATATGGTAAGTTATTTTTTATAAGGGAACAGATTGGTTTTTCTTTTTTTTTCAATCAACAACGTGGGCCACCAAACCTGTCGGTAATCAACTATATGAAGAAACGGAATATAACATATTATATTTCATAATCTACTAGCTTACTTTTTGAGAAATTGCAATAGATCAGTTTCAATTCTAAATGTAAGCAAATAGCACACTAACAACATTTTTATATTCTTATACTCTTTTTAAACACTTAATTTTCAATTTTACCTTATTCTTTTTCTTCCTATCTTTCTTTTTGATTTTGTTTTTTTTGTAATCTTGATATTGTTTCGTGTTTCTCTTTACGTCATTATATACAAAAATATTTGTTTTAATTTAAGTGGACTATTTACTAAACACTATTACATTTTTTGATCTATTTATTTTTATTCCCAATTAATAATGGGCTAATTCTCTCCTTCTCTACTATTTTTTGCCCTGAAATCAATTGGTGACCTGTTAGATTACAAATGGTAATCTACCAGATGACAAAGAGGAATTTGACATTATGATTTACAATCTTCTATATTGTTTTCAAATTTCAACAAAGAATACAGATCAATCCATATTACAGCCAAAAAAATTACAAAAAATATTAGAAAGAAAATTGCAACAAAAACATCACAGAACCAAATTAGAAAAAGTCCATACAAGTTCTTTAAAGATCTGGCGGATTTATCTAACTGTCTAGACGTGCCTGAGAATAGCATAAAAATGAACATTATAAAACCAATTCAAATTTCTGATCGTCAACTACAACATAGATCCAACCACAGAGATTACAATAAAAAAGTATTTATTTATATGCAGATTCAGACTTGTGTACCTTTTTTTAAAATCATTTTTGACAATCAAATGAGAACCTGATAAAAAAGCCAAGTTCGACGTCTGGTCAAGCAAACATGATAAGAAGCAAACCGGTGAAGTAAAAAACAAATATATACTCCAAGTTTCTATGTCATTTTGATAAACATCAACATACGATATTATGTACAAATTGTAGCATTTCAAAAAAATAATGGTTTAGAAAAGTCAGGGTTAAAACACTCAATACCTATCATCAAACAGGGAAATTTGGAAGTAAAATAAAGCGAAATCAAAGGAAGATGCTAAAGAGTTGGAGCACTAACATCTTTGTTTAGTTGCAGACTTCCAATTTGTTTTTCTTGAAAAGCTTCTCAATAACAATGACCTTCAATCACGAACGACATTGTGAAATCCAAACGATAAAGATCCTAAATTGTGCAATATCGAGCGTCATTTCTAGCCGATGGCATTGGATCTTCTTTGCGGATGGATCTCATCGATCTTTAAGCAATCCTCGCAAACTTTAACCGGATAGACTCCAACGATCGCTATGGGAGCACCATTGCAAACCGTCGAAGGCGTCACATTCACAGGAGAAGATGAGGTCGTCAGAAAGATCTGCCAGCTTGCGATATTCGTATTCTTCATACAGATCTTCAACGCCGGACGACTACACGACTTCGATGGAGATAGATCGCAATCTGCAATGGCGATAAATGAGGAGGCAAGAGGAGAGAGAAGAGGTGGAGGAGAGAGAGAGAGGGAGGCGGGGAGGAGAGAGAAGGGCGAAGCTGAGAGCAAAGGGGGCAGACAGACACACTGAAAAAGCAAGGAGAGAGAGTGGGAAAATGATAACAGAGAGGGTTTGCATGTGTTTTGGATTAGTAGGGATAAATTAGTCATTTAAATAGGTTGGTCAAAGTACAAAAGGACGCAGTTTTGTAAACCTAAAATCAAGGAGCCAATTCTAATATCACCCTTCGTTTTGACGGACAATCCATATAAATTTCTCCAAGACCAGTCGACCTATCTTTAGAGTTAGTATATTGCACCGCATGTTCGAGGTAAAAAACGTCTATTGCCCGAATTCAAAGATTGTATTTTTGCAGTAAAGAGCATCTGCGTAAATAATTCTAACAGATAATAAAGTTTGAAATTACTTGTAATAAATAACAGGTTTTGTACTGTATTAAAGAAAACAAATTAAACTTGCAGCAAAATATATTTATTTCAAGCATGTGATAGAAAAAGGCAACGAAAATGGTGGAGCAATTTCGGGAGGAGAAGAGGTGCAGTTTCAAGGATTTCAAAAATCTGTGTCAAATATGCTATTAATTTTTATACTCAAAAATTTAATTTTTATCCTCCTCCTCAATTATGTTATTTCTCTATTCTACCTTAAAAGATTGGATTTGATTATGCCATTTATAATGTTTTATAGTAATTAGTACGAATAGTCCCTAAACTATTTGGTAAGTGGCAGTTTGGTTTCCAATCTTTTAATTAAGTTAAAGCAACCCCGACCTCCTTAATCAAATACAATTTAAAACTTTCTGTGAACAACTGCTGAAATCCTAACAGAAAAAAGACACGTGATGGATCACATGACTCTCTAATGAGAGGCATAATTGTAAAACACTATTGAGATTCAATTTTGGGGCTTTTAATTCTCATGATATGTTATTCAGCCTAAAAAAATAGAACCTTATTCTATGTTTTTAAGGAGGGTTTTTTGGCTACAAGATTTGGGAGAGATGACAGGGGAAGAAGAAGCTCCTTTGTGCATTGTAAAAAGCCGTGCAAGATCTTCCAGACATGGACGGATTTTAACTGTGGGCGGCGCTTCTATAGATGCGAACTGTACTGGATAAGATTTGTTTTCATTTTTTTAGTTATTTTGATTGAATAAATTCTAAAATTTCTTTCTCTTTTACTCTTGCTCAGCTTGAAGGATCTATTCCTTGTATGTATTTTCTATAGAAAGACCCAACAATGTGTGTAAGGTCAAAAGTGACATTATCTCAGTTGTTGACAAGAGTAAGAGATTTGGAGGCTCAAGTTGAGGAATTAGAACAAAACCACTATGAGAGGGGAAAATATTTGGAAGATCAATTGAAAGCAATGATAATGCTAATCAGAACAAGAAAGGGCAATTTGTGGAAGTGGATTTGTTTTTCTCTTTCATTATTGTTTTGATGTTTTTTTTTTTTTTATCTTAGTGTTATACATGTATACCCTAAGGAGTAAAAATATAATATGTTTTTGGAGACATTTTCATTAATAAAGAGTTTATTCATTATTCATATACCAAATTGTTGTCCTCTTTACATTCATATTTGTTGGATGTATAATAAGTAAACAAAAGTCTGAGACTGTTAGTCTAAACCTTTAGAATCAGGCATATGATGGACAGATTATACGGAAAACATGATTCTAAAGGTGACGGTCTAAATCATAAGATCCGCAAATGAGAGAATAAAGTTGGGTGCTTTATTCATACAAAGATTGTTATGTTGTCATATCCCTAACAGGAAATGGTTTGTCTTGGCCATTGGAGGTGAACTTTGTGAATAGAAACATTGGTGCATTGTCATAGGTGACGATGTATTAGAACGGGACATAAAGTGTAATTGATTTGGATTAATAATTTTATCTCGGCAAATCAATTCACTTTAGACAATCATATGTATTGTATCTTAATCCTAAGATGAATAGTAGGCCAATTGTCTTGACTTATGTCTTCTGATATACTAAACAGTGACATCCATATTTTATAATAGTACATATGCCGATACGTTAAAGACATGACTCTAGATAGCGTAGACTTGTTATTCATAGATACAAAATCCAAAACTCCTCTTTAGGGGTTGATGATATCCTCTTACATGCGTTATCTCGTAATTGGAAGACTGGAGCGCTCAACCATTTGGATACATAGGTATAACTGAATGGTATACTATCTTTGGATGGAAAGAGAGTCACTAGAGAAGAGCTGTACGACGTGCTCCCACATGCTCTTCAATTGTGGATAGAGAACAGCAAAGAACATCAATTAATTGAGCCTCTTTTGGAACGCCTTTCTCTTCACAAATTGCGGAAACTCTTCAGCATACAAGGTTAGTAAGATCTGGTTAATTTATACATATAGCGTGTCAAACTTGTGTTTTGAAAAATACTCTAATATAAAAATTTTTAAATCTTTGTTGCATACTATTTTTTCAATAATTGATATCAGAGCCATGGTTTTTGCATAAATTTACAAGTTTATGATCATGCTATATATATAAATTATGTGATCTTGATCTCTCCTATGTTTGAATTTAATTTTTTAGAGAGTTGGTACTCTAGGGTTTCTATATATTTATATGTTGTCATGGAATTATATGTTTAATGTTTATTAATTAATTATGGTTGATTAAATTATTATTTAATTATTTATTAATTAACTAATTTGTACCAGTTATGGTTCTTTAAAGCTTAGAATGTGTATGTAAGTTTTTTATGTAATTAGATGACAGTCTATTATCACCATCTAGGAATTATTATTTAATTTTAAATTTGTAAAAATTTTGTAATTAAATAATCATTCGAAAAAGACTAATCTAGAAGATGGATGCTAGTGTTCCACATGCAAGTATTTCCTGAGACTCTAATTTTATGTTTTTGAATTGTTAAAAATAAAATTAAAAAACTACATTAAAAGTGTATTTTTTAGAAAAACGTGACTTTTGCTCGGTCGATAGGCCGAACCCTCAGGATCAGTAGGTCGATGGTCGCAGACCGGCAGGCCAAACTTCTAGGATCAGCAAGCCATCCATAGCGTAGAATTTTGATGACTCTAGTGGCAGGCCGAACTGTGAGGTTCATCAGGCCACAGGGTAATGACTAGCAAGCTGATTTCACATATCGGTATGCCGATAGAGAGCTGTGAATTTTTGAAAAAGGTGCATCTTTTAGTGCAATTTTGATTTTATTTTTAGGACAATTTTGAGAAACATTAAATTTGAATATGATAGGAAATATGAAATATTCAATCTATGTAGGATTGAAGACCTGAAAATGGATAATACATGAAGAAGGATACAATTTGAAGATTCAAGGATGAAGAATCAATAATATGTTTTGATTATTCTCTTGTAATCTTTATTTTCTTTTCTCTAGAGTGGAACCTTAATATTATGGTTATTTATTATTCTTTTGCTTGTGGTTTTGAATGATTAGTTTGCTTGTCTGCATTGTAATATGATTTGCCATGCATGCTGATAACATGTCATATAGAATAGGGGTACCGCACATTAAAAATTGTTCATGCATGTTTCTTAAAATAAAACCTTGATTTCAAAAGATTAAGTGGGAGAAGGTTTTCGAAGAGAGGACCTACGGCCTCCATCGTTGGTCCATAGGTAGCACATGGTGGTTCCAACCCCTACTAAGGGACTTCAGCATGTACCGGGTTGGATCTCCGAGAGGATAAAATATTTTAGCATAATTTATCATTGCACACCGCTAGGTGGTTATTATAAATCATGGATAAAATATTGAAACGATAGTTATACACTTATGTTGATTTTATTATTAACCTCCTCTAGGATCTCTATTAATAAAATTAATGACCAAAGAAATGATTATTAATATATGTTGGTTCATAAGGATCCTAGATGGTATATATTAATTAGGAGGGGATTTATGGGCCTAATTGAATTTGGCAAGTCTCCCTTAGGAGGCTTGTTGAAGTCTGAGTTGGAAATTATCGTTATAAGGTTCTGATATTTTTAAGATTTTGACACATAAACACATTATATGCTTTACATGATTGTGTTGTCTGACTAAATTATTATGGTATGTTCGCTTATGTTTAGTTAGTAAGATCTGATTAATTTATGCATATAGCGTGCTAAACTTGTGTTTTAAAAAATACTCTAGTATAAAAATTTTTAAATTTTCGTTGTATACTATTTTTTCAACACCTAGTAGGACTTAGGCTAACAATATGGTTAACAATATGGTTGAAGTTTGTTGAAAATATGGTTGTTACAGGCCTTTTTTTCTTTTTTCTTTTTTCTTTTTTCTTTTTTGGTTCCGTTGGTCTAGTTCTAATTCGCCTGCGTTTGCATGCAAGATGTTGTTACCTTGGCATGCAATGTAAAATGGCATGGCTTTTGTATTGTATATATACGGGTTGAAATGGAATCCGAATGAAGTTGCTTGGAAAAAAAAAAATCGAAGCTTCTTTTTTTTATTTAAGTTAAAAAATTGAGGTTTGTGATATTAAAATGTTTGGAAAAAATAAATTTAAGAGTAATTTGAAAAAAATGGACCTGTTTTAGTGAAAAGAAATGGTATTGATTCGCAATGAAAAAAATTGTACTGACAATTTTGCTGTAGAATTAGGAACTCAATATGGACTGTTAAAAAAAAAAAAAGAAAAGAAAAGAAAAGAAAAGAACCCTCTTCGCTGTTAGAAAGCTAAAAGTGGAATATTCAAAACTAAAATGAAAAAAAAAAAATTTTGACACGTTTTTTATTGACGTTTGGATCTCGCGTGTGTTAATAAATTGCCCTATTCTGTAGTATGAAAAAGGAGTGCCAAACAATCTGACTTTATAATCACCAAACCAAAAGTCCAGTGTAATTTTTGATGGGACTGAAAAAACCTCAAAATCTGTTGTAACATTATGTCAAACACAAAAGTGCATGAAATAGAATAATTATACTTTATATTATTAACTATTTTTAAATTTATCCTTTTATTTTTAGAAATAAAAAAGATATCTTCTATATTTAAAAACTTGTTTAATTTTGTCCCTATAGATAAAAAAAATTAGACAAAACAATGTAATTACTTTTAAACAATTATGAAAAATATCTTATAGATTTAAAAACATAAAAACTCTTTAACAAAACATCAAATTTCTGAAAAAAGATCTTAAGCTTTATTGCTTTTTTTAATGTCAAATTTTTTAAAAAAATTTTCTTAAGAAGAATAATATAATTTAAAAACAAATTCCGTCTAATTAAATGTATTTTTGTTTTATCTTTATATTTTTTTCTCCAAAAAATTTATGAGGGATAAAATTAAAATAAGTTTTTTAAATTTAAAAGATACCTTTGTAATTTCTTTAAACATATAGATAACTTAAGAAATAATTAAAACAATACAGTATGATTTGTTAGTCTGCACTTGTGTAATGACAAAAAAAAGGGTACCAACATTTATACAATAACACCTATACACTTATGTTATTTGCAGAAAACAAAAAGAAAATATGTGCAACCTGTACATGCACTAAACTACCCAGAGTGCAGCACATCAACAAAATAACACTACAAGAAAAACTACATTTAACGACATATTATTTACGACATGTAGTTTTTGAATGTCGTTGAAAAATACATACAACGACATCTTCAACAACGATGTCATTAACGACATTTGAAACAATAATTAACGACATCTGTCGTATTAAAGGTCTTCTTTTAACGACAATAGTTTAGTATCGTTAAATTATTTAACGACAAGTAGGAGATATCGTCAAAGCCTTGGAGATTCTATGACACCCCTTATAGACGACATTGGTCAAGATGTCGTCTATAAGGGGTGTCGTGGAATCTCCAAGGCTTTGACGACATCTCCTACTTGTCGTTAAATAATTTAACGACACTAAACTATTGTCGTTAAAAGGAGACCTTTAATACGGCATCTATATAGATGTCGTTAATTATTGTTTCAAATGTTATTAACGACATGTTTGTTAGAGATGTCGTTGTATGTGCTTTTCAACCACATTCAAAAACTACATGTCGTAAATAATATGTCGTTAAATGTAATTTTTCTTGTAGTGTAAGCATGCAACACATTATCAAAATAAGAATAGGGCTGTCCAATCTCATTGGTTATAATACTATAATTAAGTCATATATATATAGAAATAGTCTCAAATTAGGCATTAGAATCGGTTCGGTACATGTAAGTTTTTTCGTTTATAAATGTAAGTTTATTTGTGCCTTTGTGTAACACTCAACTTATTCACATGCAACATTTAATAAATATAGTCCAACACATTTAAGTTTAAATGTCATATTTAATTAAGTTGAATGTTATACAAACACAAAAGTAAACTTATATTTACAAACAAAGAAACTTACATGTGCCGGATTGGTCCATGTGCCTGACTATATATATACACACATACACGCGCCTGTGTGTGTATGTCTCTGCTTTTCTAAATGTGTCACTTATGGTTGTTTGGTGCACTACTACTGATGGGAAAGTTTTGTCGAGGTCGTTTTTGAGCTTGACCTGGACTTGCACCGTCCTTCGAATATCTATTGTAAGTGGTCCTATTCTGGCCTTGTTGTCCACATGAGCTGCATTTTATTACCATTCCAGTCTTCTTAGATTCTTGGTATTAGTGTTATCAACATGGTATTCTTCAAGATCCTTGCTTCATGCCTTCTTCGATCGGCCAATATGCTTCTTGAAAGCTGGTGCATGGACGAGCTCATATTAAATTTTTCTCCATAAATTGGAGCCATTAATTGGCCTTAGATGTTGTATATTTATTACCTCATAGCAAGACTTTAAATGACTTGTATGAATATGGTCATAAATGTTATGCTTTCAGTTTAAAATGCATGCAATTGCATGAGGACACGAAATTTCACTTGGTGATCATCGTCTACAAGCACATGTTTTGTTTTGCATGTCCACGTCCAATTGAGATTCGCTGGGACACCGTACTTGCAATTGTGTAAATAAACAATTTGAATTCCATGAATTGGACATAAGAAACCAGCCAAAAAGTAGAAAAAAATGTGTCAAAGAACAAGCTGCAAACCCAAAAAATAGTTTAATATACTCCAAAAACAAAATCACAAGCATGGTCAGGTCTACAATAAACAAGTTTCTTGTTGTCCTTGATAATCCTTCAAATCTTCCTCTCAAAAGTATTTCTCCAAGTTGCTATGCTTGAACTCTTCGACTCGATGTGCTTTATTGGATACCACCTAACAGTTTCAAGTAGTGTTAGATTGGGCTTGTAACGAGCAGCCAGAAATGCAGAGTTGAAAGACTAGTACCAATTGTTCACCAATACATTATAATTATTCACACTAAAATAGGCACGGTTCCAAGTCAGGAGATCATTTGAAACCTAATCCCTTGCCTCCTTTCTAAGATCTTTCATCTTATGCAACTATTGGTCAAACCTAGAATATAAAAATAGTTAGTGTGTATCTGTAACACCCCGAAATTAATTGAATGATATTATAATGTAAAATGGTGGATTAATGTGCCATAAAGAATATTTTAAACTTAATTTGATCTTTTATTGAATTTTCCCAATTAGTGTTATTTTGATTATTTCTATAATTTAAATTACTTCAAATTATTCTAAATTTTTGCTATTTTGAAGTTTTAAATAAATTGATTTGTCAGAATAACCATTTTACAAAACAGTGGGCGGCACATGGTATTCGCATAGTAGAACTGCCCACATTTCTCTCTATTTAATCCCTCACTCTCTCTTTCACTCTCACTTTCACTCTCTCTCTCCCGAGCGTCTCTCTCTCTCTCTCTTGGTCTCTCTCTCCTTTTCTCTCATTTCTGTCTCAAAATTTTGAGTTCAATCAAGCTTAAGCTTTGGGTTTTTAGCGGATTGAAGGCACGGGAACGTGATTGACTAACAAAGCATGATTTGAGGCTTAGATTCAAGGTTAGTTTTCAAATTTCAAAACTTTTTCAATTTTTCAATTTTTTATGCATTTTGAAATTTAAGCTTGATTGAACTTAAGAAACCCTTGATTTTAGTTAATGGAACTTAAAACAACTAAGATCTATGCTTTGTTTCAAGAAAAACGGATTCGAATCAAGATTTTTTATTTTTCTCTATTTTTTTCTATTTTTGGATTTTCTTGGATTTTGTGTTCAAATCTTGTTTAAAAGGGTTTAAAAGTGTCCTATTATGTTTTCTATCATCTATGATTGTTTTCCATGCCTGAGATTTGAGAAAAACAGGTTAAAATGAAGATTTGGGTTTTGGGAGACCTAAAACTCATGCTTGAGATTTATGGAAATTTTCTAGATTGGTAGGCCGAACTTTGTGTTCGGCAGCCCGGATTCAAAGGATCGGCAGGCCGGATTCATCCGTCCGACAAGCCGAACCTGGAAAATGTTCGATCGACCGGACTTGTACTCTGGCAGGCCGAACCAGGGAGACCGACAGGCCGATCGAACAAGGGCAGATTTTGTAATTTTCATCCGTTTTCACTATTTTGAACCCCGATTGAAATCTCAACTTTATAAAATGAATTTAAAGATACAAATGGCACACTAGGACATCATGAAATGGTTTAGTAACATAGAATATCTTAGATTAGATACTAATAGACCTAGTTTTATCTAGGATCATTCATGGTTCCGCAGAGCTAACGTATAGCGGACTGGGATTACGGTGTGAGGCACCGGCACTAGTATCGAGGTAGGACTGTTGTCCCTCTTTCTTTGATAACCCAGTTTCAAATGATTTGGCCTTGAAAAGGGTTTTTATCAAAATGTTTTTAATGGTTGATTGAAAATGAAATTTATCGGTTATTTTTATAATCCATGGGCTCAGATGAACTTCATAATGTATGTTAATGAAAACATCTAGTAAATGGACTTTGAATAATTATAGAAATGACTATAAGGGCATGATGCCATATCAGAGATCAGGTCGTGTAGCGATCGACCTTAGGGGCAGGTCTCGAAACCCAGCTGGGCCACTACGATGGTGTTATTCTTATGGTTTGCTCAGGAAAAGGAAATGATGATATTTCTAGTCAACCAATAAACTGTTTTGGGTAAGGATAGTTTTGTTTAAACTTATTTCTCCAAGTCTTCTCTTAAATAATGTTTTAAATAATGATATTTTCCTTTTAATTTACTGTTTCTTAAAATATAGTCCTACTGAGCCTTTCGTTCACATTTTACCTGTTTTTAACCCTTTCCCCCACTAGGTGGATATCAGCTTAGGTTCAAAGAGGATTCAGCAGACAGAACTCAAGAGCAGTAGAAGGAATTAATAAGTTATTTGTAATAATTAATCAAGGCATGTAATATTTTAATTTTCTCTTTACTTGGACTGTGATTGTATTATTATATTGTCAGTACAATGTGTGTGCACAAGTAGTAGGTTAATGGGACCCATACTCGCAACTTTTATTATTCTATTTCTTGCTTAATGATTGCTTCAAATGATTTTGTCTTTTTAATGATTATGAATTCCTTTTACAAAAAGGTTTTGAAAATTTCACCTTTTTATATTTAATTTAACCCTTAAACTCTTGTTTTAACTAAATTCTCATTTATTTAATATAATTAACTAGCCATGTCACCTCTCGTACTCCATGACGTAATAGAATGGTATCGGAGCTCAAGGTTATGAACCTTGGGAATTGTGCACACATAAGTATGATAATGAAATACTACTGACAGTCTAAATTTTGTTTTCAGAAGTGAGAGAATGGCACCTAGATATCGTTCGAAGCTGACGTCGAGTTTGGAAATGATGAGAGTATGATGAGGTCTATGTTTGCTGTATTTTGACAAATGGCAGCTAGGGCCAGACTAGAGGATTCTGATGTTAGTCGTCGACATACGTATATTAAGGAATTCTGGCATGCGTCTATACCGACTTTTGATGAAAACGAGGACCTGTAATTGGCAGAATATTGGCTAGACTCGATCATGAAGCATTTGGATACTCTTAGAGTGCCAGATGAGTATCATGTGGAATTTGTTGCATATAAGTTCAAGGGTGGTGCTAATACTTGGTGGAAGCAAGCTAATCGTTTGGAATGCAATGGTAACATCAGTTGGGACAGGTTCGAGGAGTTGTTCTATGACCGGTATTTTTCGCAAGGGTATAGGGATCAGAAGGCGACTGAGTTCTACAGGTTACAGTAGGGTGACTTGTCTGTTCGTGAGTACAAGGCAAGGTTTAATGAGTTGGCTAGCTTTGCTCCATCAACAGTGGCATCGAAACGTGAAAAATGTATAAAGTTTCAGGAAGAACTCAAGGCTCCTATTCGGCGACAGGTGGTTGCTCTGTGACTCAGGAGTTTTGGAGAGCTTGTGTCGTCAGCTATATCAGTGGAAAGTGATTATGCGCAGTATTGTGAGGATCAAGCAAAAACGTCAGGAGGGCCACAGAGGAGCGGTAGGAACAGCACCAGTAGTCGTCCAGCTTCGGGAAAGAACAAGTAGGGTGGCGTGAACAACAGTAGCAACAGTTCATCAAGCAGCAGGCGCAGCAATCCCTACCACTTTCATTGTCATTATTGCCAGCAGCCAGGACACATCAAGAGGAATTGCTCGATTAGGAGTGCCTGTCTAGGATCTCAAACCAGAGAAGGTGCCAGTCGTTAGCCTCAGCCTCAGCCTCAGACCCTACCTCCGCCTTAGCAATTTTTGCAGTTGCAGTTGCAGTTCCCTCAGTTCTCTCCTCAGCAACTATCATATTCGGCACAAGGACAACAGCTATAGCATTTTCAATGTAGCGTCCCTCAGTATCGAGCGTCAAGTACAGCTAGTGTGCAGTCGTCTCCGTTATAGCAGTATCGATCGAATAATCTAAGGCCTAGAAATATTGGTAGAGGAAAAGGAAAGACACCAGTTCAGGTTCATGCAATGGCAACAGGAGGTTCAGATGCCCAGACTAGCAATGCTGTTGTCGATGGTACGATCTTAGTTTCCCAATCCCTAGCTCACGTTTTATTTGATACAGGTGCCACTCATTCTCTCATTTCGAGCTCTTTTGTACATGCCTTGGGATTAGAGATAGAAGAGTTCAATGCACCCCTAGTTATAACTTCTCCCTTGGAGTGGGTTATGTGTCAATTGTATGTGTAAAGCTTGTAAAATCAAGATTGGGGATGAGATTTTGAAAAGTGATTTGATTGTACTCCCCATGAGCTCATATGATGTAAAATCAATATTAGGGATGAGATTTTGAAAAGTTGTGGACTACTAACTTAGAAAGGTGACCTTAGTGTCTGATAGGGGGACGATGATCACTTACCAGGGTGGTGGTGATCGGTTAATGAGTGAGCGTCTTATGAAGTCATGTCTTGGAGGGAGAAAGAATCTGGTTTGTTATTCTTTTCTTACAAGTCTAGAAGGTAAGCCCTATGCTTCAAAAAGAAATATAGTGATACCGATGGTTGATGAGTACGAGGATGTCTTCCTCGATGAGTTGCCAGGATTACCACCGTATCGGGAGATTGAGTTTGGAATTGAGCTGCTTCCAGGTATAGTACCAATTTCAGTAGTACCTTATCGGATGGCGCCAGCAAAAATGAAAGAATTGAAGAAGCAACTTTAGGAGCTTGTTGATAAGGGGTATATTCAGAATAGTACATCACCATGGGGAGCACCGGTTTTGTTTGCTAAGAAACATGATGGGACTCTCAGGTTGTGTATAGATTATGGGCAGCTGAATCCTGTCACAATGAAGAATAAGTATCCTTTGCCCAGAATCAATGAGTTGTTTGATCAGTTGGGAGGTTCGCAGTACTTTTCAAAGATTGATTTGCGTTTGGCATACCATCAACTCAGGATAAAGGAAGAAGATATTCCTAAGACAGCTTTTAGGACCCGGTATGGACATTTTGAGTTTCTGGTGATGCCGTTTAGATTGACAAATGCTCCAGCAACTTTCATGGATTTGATGAACAGGATATTCAAGCCTTATCTGGATCAGTTTGTGATCGTGTTCATTGATGATATCCTAGTGTATTCTAAGACTTGGGAGGAGCATGAGCGGCATCTTAGGATCGTGCTTCAGACTCTGCGGGAGCACCAGTTGTATGCCAAGAAAGAAAAGTGCGAGTTTTGATTAACAAAAGTTAAGTTTTTGGGTCATGTCATCTTCGAGCATGGTATTTCTATGGATCCATCCAAGATTGAAGCCATAGTAAAATGGGAATGACCAAGGAATGTAGCAGAAATTTGTAGCTTTTTGGGTCTTGCAGATTATTACAGGAAATTTATAAAGGATTTCTCGAAGATCGCAGTGCCATTGACAAGATTGATTAAGAAAAATATTAGGTTTGAGTGGGATGAAGAATGTGAGCTCGCTTTTCAAGTATTGAAGAACCGGTTGACTTCAACCCCAATATTGGTTATTCCCATCTGTGATGAGCCGTATGAGGTTTACGTAGATGCTTCAGGACACGGACTTGGATGCGTGTTGATGCAGCATGGACGTGTGGTGGCGTATGGATCGAGACAGCTATAGCCTCAGGAGCAGAATTATCCTACTTATGACATGGAGCTCGCGATGGTGATTCACACGCTAAAGATTTGGAGATGTTATTTGTGTGGGGTGATATTTCAGGTTTTCTCCAATCATAAGAGTTTAAGGAATTTGTTCACTTAGAGGGATCTTAACTTAAGGCAGCGAAGATGGTTGGAGTATATGGAGGATTATGATTTTGCGTTGCAGTATCATCTCGGGAAAGCTAATGTCGTCACAGATGCGCTTAGCAGAAAGTCTTTAGGGATTCTAGCTTGTTTGGGTCTTGAGGATTGGAACAGGGTTGCAACGGGAAGTGAGTATAGACTATAGTATTATGAAGACTATGATCGTATTTCGGTGTACCATATGGAAGCGACCCCAGCTCTTGCTCAGATGGTGAAACAGAATCAGTGGCAGGACCAGCATATGTAGGGGATTTAGACGCGGATCTAGAACGGAGAGCAATTTGAAGAATGGAGAGTGCATGTAGATGGATCGTTGTATTTTCAAGAGCGTCTAGCAGTTCCAGCAATCGCAGAGGTGACGAAAGCCGTTATGGACGAAGCCCATGGGTCTCAATTCGCCATTCATCCGGGGAGCACAAAGATGTATCGTGATTTGAAGAGGCAATATTGATGGAGAGGTATGAAGATAGATGTTTGAGAATACGTGGCCAAGTGTATGACGTGTCTTCAAGTGAAAGCCAAGCATCAGAAACCTGCAGGTCAGCTTCAACCGCTTCCTATTCCAGGGTGGAAATGGGAGCATGTGACGATGGATTTCCTTATCGGTTTGCTAAGGATGGAGTAGCAACATGATGCAGTTTGGGTCATGGTCGATAGGTTGACAAAATTGGTCCATTTTATTCCGTTTAGGTTGACGTGTTTAAGGAAAGTTCTCAGGGAGTTGTATCTACAGAATATTGTGAGGTTGCACAGAGTTCCTTTGTCCATCACATTCGATCGAAACACCAAGTTTAATACTAAGTACTAGAGGAGTTTTTTGGAGGCTTTAGGTATAGATTTGAACTTCAGTATGGCGTTTCATCCTCAGACCGATGGGCAGTCTAAGCAGGTTATTCAGATTCTCGAGGACATGTTGCGTGCTTGTGCGTTAGACTTCAGCGAGAATTGGAAGAAGTATTTGCATCTAGTAGAATTTGCGTACAATAATGGCTATCAGGCAAGCATTGTTATGGCACCGTTTGAGGCGTTGTATGGGCAGCCATGCAAGTCACTGGTGTGTTGGGCAGAGCCAAAAGATAGGATTATTCTTGGGCTAGATGAGATTCATGATAGCAACGAGAAAGTCGTTGTAATTCGAGATCGATTAAGGGTAGCTTAGAATCGACAGAAGAGTTATGCGGATAGAAGACATCGACCCTTGGAATTTACAATAGGAGATTTTGTTCTCTTGAAAGTATCGCCTCGTAAAGGTATTATGCGGTTTGGAATGAGTGGAAAGCTTACACCGAGATATGTTGGACCGTTCGAGATCACTTAGCGTGTTGGCGTGGTTGCTTATCGGCTCCACCTTCTGCCCAAACTTTCTCATGTTCATGATGTATTTCATGTATCAATGCTTAGGAAGTGTCTGCTTAAGCAGGGTAAGATAGTTTCATTTCACGATGTACAGGTTCAGGAAGATACAACGTACAAGGAAGTGCCGATTCAGATTATCGACCGAAAGGTGATCAGTTTGCGCGAAAGGTGATCAGTTTGCGCCGTCGAGACATACAGTTAGTAAAAGTCGTGTGATAGCATCACAAGGTTGATGAAGCCACTTGGGAGTTAGAGTCGAGCATGCGAGAGTTATATCCGCATCTGTTTTATTTCTAAATTGATTTGTAAATTTTAAGGGTGAAATTTCTTTTAGGGGTAGAGAGTTGTAATGCCCTAATATTAATTTAATGATATTAGAATGTAAAATGGTGGATTAGTGTGACATAATGAATTTTTTTAAACTTAATTTGATCTTTTATTGAATTTTCCCAATTAGTGTTATTTTGATTGTTTCTGTATTTTAAATTACTTTAAATTATTCTAAATTTTTGCTATTTTGAAGTTTTAAACAAATTGATTTGTCAGAATAACCATTTACAAAACAGTGGGAGGCACACAGTTTTTGCACAGTAAAATCACCTATATTTCTCTCTATTTAATCCCTCACTCTCACTTTCACTCTCTCTCACTCTCTCTCTCCCGAGCGTCTCTCTCTCTCTCGGTCTCTCTCTCCTTTTCTCTCATTTCTCTCTCAAAAGTTTGAGCTCAATTAAGCTTAAGCTTCAGGTTTTTATCGGATTGAAGGCTCGGGAATTTGATTGACCAACCAAAAACGTGATTTGTGGCTTGATTCGAGGTTAGTTTTCAAATTTCAAAACTTTTTCAATTTTTTAGTTTTTCATGCATTTTGAAAGTTAAGCTTGATTGAGCTTAGGAAACCCTTGATTTTAGTTAATGGAACTTAAAACAACTAGGATCTATGCTTTGTTTGAAGAAAAATGGATTCGAATCAAGATTTTTCATTTTTCTCTATTTTTCTCTATTTTAATATTTTCTTGGATTTTGTATTCAAATCTTGTTTAAATGAGTTTAAAAGTCTCCTATTATGTTTTTCTATCATCTATGATTGTTTTTCATACCTAAGATTTGAGAAAAACATGTTAAAATGAAGATTTGAGTTTTGGGAGACCCAAAACTCATGCTTGAGATTTCTAGAAATTTTCCAAATCGGCAGGCCGAACTTCGTGTTCAACAGGCCAGATTCAAAGGATCGGTAGGCTGGATTCATCCGTCCGACGGGCCAAACCTAGAAAATGTTCGGCCGACCAGACCTGTACTCCAGCAGGCCGAACTGTGTTGTTCAGCCAGCCGAACCAGGGAGACCGGCAGGCTGACCGAACAAGGATATCATGAAATGATTTTGCCTAGTTTATAAAATGAACCCCGATTGAAATCCCAACTTTATAAAATGAATTGAAAGATACAAATGGCACACAAGGATATCATGAAATGGTTTAGCAACGTAGAATATCTTAGATTAGATACTAATAGACCTAGTTTTATCTTAGATCGTTCGTGGTTCCGCAGAGCTAACGTATAGTGGACTGGGATTACGTTGTGGGGCATCAGCACTAGTATCGAGGTAGGACTTCTGCCCCTCTTTCTTTGATAACCCAGTTTCAAATGATTTTGCCTTGAAAAGGGTTTTTATCAAAATGTTTTTAATGGTTGATTGAAAATGAAATTTATCGGTTATTTTTATAATCCGTGGGCTAAGATGAACTTCATAATGTATGTTAATGACAACATATGGTAAATGGACTTTCAGTAATTATAGAAATGAACATAAGGGCATGATGCCATATCAGAGATCGGGTCATGTAGCGATCGACCTTGGGGGCAAGTCTCGAAACTCAGCTGGACCACTACAGTGGTGTTATTCTTATGGTTTGCCTAGGAAAAGGAAATGATAACATTTCTGGTCAACCAATAAACTGTTTTGGGTAAGGATAGTTTTGTTTAAATTTATTTCTGCAAGTCTTCTCTTAAATAATTTTCTGAATAATGATATTTTCCTTTTAATTTATTGTTTCTTAAAATATAGTCCTACTGAGCCTTTCGCTCACATTTTACCTGCTTTCAACCCTTTCCCCCACTAGATGGATATCAGCTTAGCTTTAGAGAGGATTCAGCGGATAGAACTCAGGAGCAGTAGTTGGAATTAATAGGTTATTTGTAATAATTAATTAAGGCATGTAATATTTTAATTTTCTCTTTACTTGGACTATGATTGTATTATTATATTGTTTGTACAATGTGTGTGCACAAGTTGTGGGTCAGTGGGACCCATACTCGCAACTTTTATTATTTTATTTCTTGCTTAATGATTGTTTCAAATGATTTTGTCTGTTTAATGATTATGAATTTCTTTTACAAAAAGGATTTAAAATTTTCACATTTTTATATTTAATTTAACCCTTAAACTCTTGTTTTTAACTAAATTCTTATTTATTTAATATAATTAACCAGCCACGTCACCTCCCGTACTTCGGAGCGTGACAGTATCTAAATTTCATGATATAAAATTACTAACAAGCAAATAAAAATGGTTTATAATTTGCACAGGTGGCAACCTAAAGAATCTGCTTTAAGAGTGATCCCTTATGCTTAGCCTTGAGGTTGTTGAGGAGGTGTTGAACGCAAAACTTGTGTAGTGCATTATCAAAAATAGACTTGACAACCTCAACTAGACCTTTTTGACGGTCCGATAACCAAGTTATGTAGGTTGTATTAATTTCTTGCCGTAATAGGTCTAAGAATCACTCTAACTCGACAATGGCAAATGTTATTGGATAAATAGCATTATCAGAATCAATCCTCACTTTCGCTAAAGGCTACACTCTATGAGGCCCTTTAACAAAACATCCATCAAGTCCAATTATTGGCCTACAACCAAACAAGAACTCCTTCTTGCAAGCATCTAGGCATACGTAAACCTTTCCAAATTGTGTAGCCAACATTTGTAGAGTTGCATTTTTGAATCACAATGCATCCACGATTTGCTCTCCTAACCTCAGTATAAACCCAACGCATCCTTGCAACTGCCTGAGCTCTATAAAACTGTCATTTTGTAACATCTACTTGTATGTCATCTATAATGGCCTATTTAAACCACATGTATGACTTTAATACCTTTTAGCTATCTATTTTGCAGTGAGATGTTTTGCAGTCTAACTCAAACCACATGTATGACTATCATTAAATGTTCTTACCTCATATGACAAACCATCTTCCTTAACAGCATGCAAAGCACATGGACAGAATCCTTACACTTTGCCCTAATCCTTTTCTTCTTATTCTTCACATGTTGGTTTGCCTAAAAATTTTCAATAAAAACAGTGAAAACACAACAGAATAGGGTTTTATAATTTTTCTGAAACTTTCAAGATTCTTCTTCTGATGTTATTACGATAATTAAATAAAAGACAAACTTACAGGTTTGGTAATAACTCTAGATGATCAAGCATTCCTTTAGGTCTTCCTTGTTATTCTCCTCCTTATGGATCAGTTGGTGTATAGACACCGGTGAGACTTCTTAAAAAATCTCTTCAATTTCTCTTCCCAACCTTTCTCAGTAGAGGTTCTTTAAAGTTTTAAAGGCAAGAGCATTTAAGAACACTAGATAGAGGTCAAAGAAAAACATGTGGAAAATAAAGCCTTTGAGATCTATTTATAGATACAATGGTGTTTGGTAGTTGGAGTAGAATCCCAGTTGAGAATCATGCCTCTCCCTATGAGTGGTAGGCATTATTGTTAGACATGTATACCCTAAGGAGTAAAAATATAATATGTTTTTGGATATATTTTTATCAATAAAGAATTTATTTATTATTAATATACCAAATCTTGTCCTCTTTACGTTCATATTTGTTAAATGTATGTTAAGCAAATAAAAGTCTGAGACTGTCGGTCTAAACCTTTAAAAATTAGGCATATGATGGACAAATTATGCGAAAGACATGATTCTTAAGGTGATGGTCTAAATCATAAGATTCGATAAACTTGGGCGCTTTATTCATGTAAAGATTGTTATGTTGTCTATATCCCTATGAGGAGATGGTTTGTCTTGACCATCGAAGGTGGACTTGATGAATAAAAACATTGGCACGTTGTCATAGGTAATGATGTGTTGGATCGGGACATAAAGTGAATTGATTTGGATTAATAATTCTGTCTCGACTAATCGATTCACTTTAGACAATCATTTGTATTGTACCTTAATCCTGAGATGAATAATGGGCCCGTTGTCTTTACTTGTGTCTTTTGATGTACCAAAAGGTGACACCCATATTTTAATAGTGGTATGCATGCCTATACATTTGAGGCATGACTCTCGATAGCATAGACCTATTATTCATAGATATGGAATCCATAGCTCCTCTTTAGGAGTTGTCATATCCTCTTATATGCGTTATCTTGTAATTGAAAAACTTGAGCGCTCAACTATTTAGATACATAGGTGTAACCGAATGGTATACTATCTTTGGATGGCAAGTTTTTCGATGGTGAGATAATGAAACGTAAGATAAAATAATCGGGAAGGTAAGACAGAACTTGTCCTTAAGCCGGTTATGGATAATCTTATGGGGATATGATACACTATGATATATCATGGAAATTTAGCTATACGGGCTTTGTAATTGTATATAGTTTGAGAGTGCAGCTCTAAGCTTTTACTGGAGTAGCGTTGAAGTTGATAATCATGAAATGTATATATGGGATATTGGGTTTTATAATTATCAGGAGCTTGAACTATATAGGTCCATTTGGTCCCCTTTGCTAGCTCACCATATCCTGTAACGATACGACGTGCTTTTCCAATAATTGGTGACTTATGTCAGATTTAATAGATTTGTTGAAATTTGGAAGAATCAAATAATTCATGCCTATTTATTGGTTGAATTAATTTTGTGACAAAATTAATTCAAGATAAACTTGTTGAATTATTGGGATCAAATAGTTCTTGTCTGTTTATCAGTTAATTTAATTTTGAATAAATTAAATCAAGATAAACTTGTAGAATTATTAGGAATTCATTTATTTTCCTAGAGATTATCTAGATAAAGTTGTTTTAATTAGATAACTTCTCTATTGGGTTATTTGAATTAAAACTGAGACTTTGTCTTATAAAATCTTGGGTGGAAAATAAAATATTCACTGAGATTTTTTTTTGGCAATTCGGCATGCCGATTCTCAAGTTTGGCCTGCCGATAGGGCAAGTTTGGCCTACCGATTAGGGAGATTGGCCTGCCTATATGCGGAAGAAAAATCACGCATTTTCACGTGGATTTCATCAGATATTGATCTGAATTTGATTCTGATTTGAATTTTTGAGACCTTATCTGATAAGGACTGACCCTAGACCCAACCTCTATAAATAGGGAGTAAGTCTCATAAGTTATTTAAATCAATTGAGAGATTAAGAGTGATACTCTACTGGTGAGAATCTAAAAACTCCCTGAGAGCTCTTGTTCACAAATCATGAACACTAGCTTTGGGTTCTCTCAATTGGTTGGAAGGTGAGTCACCTGGAGGAAGAGCCATACATGTGAGCCCATACTCACTCTAATCGTGGATAGAGAATAGCAAAGAATGCCAGTTGGTTGAGGCTTTTTTGAAACGTTACTTCTCTTCACAGATTGCAGAAGTTCTTCGACATTCAAAGGTCAGTAAGATCTGATTAATTTATGCATATAACATGTCAAACTTGTGTTTTGAAAAATACTCTGATATAAAATCTCTAAAATTATGCTGCGTACTATTTTTTCAACAATTGGTATATTTTAAATTTGTAAGAATTTTGTAATTAAATAATCATTTTAAGAAGACAGATCTACTAGGCGGATCTAGAATATGGATAATGACGCTCTAAGGTATTTCTTGAGTCTCTAATTTTAAGTTTTTGAATTGTTGAAAATAAAATTGATGAATTACATTAAAAATTGTATTTTCTAGAAAGGGTGATTTTTGCTCGGTCGGCATACCAAAACCTCCAGTTCGACAGGCCGATGGTTACAAATCGACAGGCCAGACATGAGGTTTAGAAGGCCGTCTTTGGGGCAGAAATCAAGTGGCTCTGGCGGCAGGCCAAACTTCTAGTTCAGTAGGCCGATCTATGATGAATCAGCAGGCCGATCTGTGAAGTTCAATAGGCCGATAGGTCATGACCGGCAGGCCGATCACCTAGATTGGCTTGCCGGTAAAGAGCTGGAAATTTTTTTTCTAGAAAAGGTGCAGTTTTTCTTACAGTTTTAATTTTATTTTTGGGACAATTCTGAGAAACATTAAATTTGGATATGACTAAAAATATGGATATTTGATTCATATAAGATTGAAGACTTACGGATGAGCATTACATGAAGAAGAATACAGCTTGAGGATTCAAGGATGAAGAATCGATAAAATGATTTGATTATTCTCTTGTAATCTTTATTTTACCATTCTCTAGGATGGAACCATAATATTACGATGATTATATTTTGCTAGTAGTTTTGCTTGATTGCTTTGCTTGTCTGCATTATAATATGATTTGCCATGTATATTGATAACATGTCATATAGAATAAGGAGTGTCGCTCATATTAAAATTGTTCATTCATGTTCTTAAAATAAAACCTTGATTTCAAAAGATTGAGTGAGAAAAGGTTTTCGAACAGAGGACCTAAGGCCTCCATCGTTGGTCCATAGGAAGAACATGGTGGTCTCGACCCCTAGGAAGGGATTTCTATCATGTACTAGATTGGACTCCGAAAGGATAAGGTATTTTAGCATAATTTATGGTTGCATACCTCTAGGTGGTGATTATAAATCATGGATAAAATATTGAAACGATGGTTATACACTCATGTTACTTTTATTATTAACCTTCCCTACGAGCTCTGTTAATAGAATTAATGGCCAAAGAAATGATTATTAATATATGCTGGATCATACGGGTCCCGGATGGCATATATTAATCAGTAGGGGATCTGTGTTCCTAATTGAGTTTGGCATGACTCCCCTAGGAGCTTGTTGAATTCTGAGTTAGGAATTCTCATTGTAAGGTTGTGATATTTTCAAGGTTTTGACACATAAATATATTTGTATGTTTTTTACATAATAATGTTATCTTACTAAATTATGATATGTTTGCTTATATTTGGTATATAATTCTTTATTGAAGATTAAAAATGTCTAAAAACGTTTTATTTTTGATACTTGACAAAAACCTATTAACCGAAGAGAATTATAATAATTAAAAATGAAACCTGGATATCGTCCTCTCCTTTGAGAAACTGAAATTTGTGATGACATTTGTCCTCCCGAGCCTATGGGAAATTCCACCAATGACCAATTCCAAGCGTACGATCGCTGGAAAGAAGCAAATGATCAAGTCTGCTACTATGTTATGTCTAGCATGAATAATATGTTGCAGGCTCAACATGAGGATTATGAGACTGCTAAGCAGATCTTGGATAATCTAGAAGACATATTTGGAGGCCAAGCCATAACAAAGCGGCAAGGGGCACTTTGGAAACTCTTGAACTGTAAACAGAGACCAAGGACGTCTATAAACAAGCACATGATGTTGGTCATAGGTTACCTCGCTGAGGCTCAAACCAATGGAGCGAACATCAATACTAAAACTCAAATGACTATGGTCTTTAAGACTCTGTCAAAGGAATTTATTCTATTTAGAGGTACTTTTAATTTAAGTAATAGGCAGGATATGACCTTAACAGAATTAATGAAACAGTTACAGGATTTGAACTACTGATCAGGGAGACTCCTGCTGGTGGAGAGGCCAATTTGGCGGCTGCTTCTGGTTCCAATCTCAATTCTGGGAATGGAAACAAACAACAGGCCAAGAATGGAAAGTCTTCTATTCCTGCTAGCACCAAGAGCAAGAAAAAGAAGAAGAAGAACCCAAAGAAGCTTAAGTGCTTCTTTTGTGGGAAGGTCAGACACATCAAGAAGCATTACAAGGACTTCCTTTCTAAAGGAGGTAGGTGTGATCTTCTATATTTAGAAACTTCTTTGGTTGAGGAATCTAATGTCATTTGGGTCATAGATTCATGTGCAACTAATCATGTTTGTGTTTCTCTATAAGAGTTTAAAGAAATGAGAAGTCTACTTCATGAAGACTTCATGCTTCAGATTGGCGACAGATCCTTGGTCTTGGCAGAAGCAATAGGAGACGTCCATCTTTATTTTGATAATTATAGGAATTTAATTTTGTGAGATTGTTTTTATGTTCCTAAATTTAAAGGAATTTAATTTATGCAACTTGTTTATTTAAAGACTCCTATTTGGTTTCTTTTCATAATAAAGTGGTGATTCGTAAAAATAAATTTGTTATCTATTCTAGATGGATGCAAAATAATCTATACTTTATCAGACCTAAGATGGACTTACTACTTAATGCTGAGATGAATGATAATAACTTTAAAAGACTTAAAACTTCTCACTCTACTAAGACATATCTTTGGCATTTACGCCTTAGTCATATTAACCTGAATAGGATTCAAAGGCTGGTAAGGGATGGACATTTAAGTCACTTAAAGGTGGAATCTATACCTCAATGTGAATCTTGTTTGGAGAGTAAAATGACTAAAAGACCATTCGGGTCTAAGGGCAATAAAGTCGAAGGGGTTCTAGAACTTGTGCATAGTGATGTTTACAGACCAATGAACATCTGGGCATGAGGAGGGTATGAGTACTTTGTCACTTTTATTGACAATTACTTAAGGTATGGGTATGTGTACCTGATGCAACACAAAAGCGAAACTTTTGACAAGTTCAGGGAGTTTTAGGCTGAAGTGGAAAAGCAATTGGGTAGACCCATAAAGGCACTTCGATCCGATCGAGATGGAGAATACCTTTCTGATGAGTTCTTGAGACACTTATTAGAAAATAGGATTTTATCCCATTTAACTGCGCCGGGCACTCCGCAGTAGAGAGAAGGCATAGGACTTTATTGGACATGGTCAAGTCCATGATGAGTTATTCATAATTGCCTTTATCCTTTTGGGATATGCACTACAAACTGCATGTTATCTTTTGAATAATGTACCTTCAAAATCGGTCCCTAAAACTCCTCACGAGTTGTGGGTGGGCAGGAAGACATCCTTAAACCATATTCACATATGAGGATGTCTGGCTCATGTCCTGTTTAAGGATGCCAATAAGTTGGAAGCACATTTGGAAGTTTGCGTGTTTGTAGGATATCCAAAAGGGACTAAAGGGGTTTATTTCTATAATCCAAAGGAAAATAAAGTCGTGGTTTCAACTAATGCAACTTTCCTTGAGGAGAGTTACATGAACGACTTTAAACCTCGAAGCAAAGTGGTTCTTGAGGAGTTAAAGAGTGATCTAATCACTTTGAAGGTTCCAAATGAAACCATTCTGATTAGTGTAGAAAACCAAATGAACCTGAACAACAACCTAAGGGGCTTCGGCATAGTGGCAGGATCAGGCGTCAACCCGAAAGGTATATGTTCAATGGTGAGGCCTTCTTGGTTGAACCAAATGAACATGACAGGGATCCTTATACTTACGCAAAGGCTATGGAGGATGTCGATTCAAAACTCTAGACAAAGGCCATGAACACAGAGATGAAGTCTATAGAGACTAATCAGGTCTGGGAGCTTGTGGATCTTCCCGAAGGGGTAAAACTCATAGGGTGCAAATGGATCTATAAGCAGAAAAGATGAGTGCATGGAAAGGTCAAAACCTTTAGGGCTAGATTGGTAGCTAAGGGTTACATGCAATTGGAAGGATTCGATTATGAGGAAACCTTTTCACCTGTGGCCATGCTTAAGTCCATTCGGATTCTCTTGTCCATAGCTGCCACTCTTGACTATGAGATTTGGCAGATAGAAGCCAAGATGGCTTTTCTAAATGGCTATCTTGATGAGTCCATTTATATGGAGTAACCAGAAAGATTCAAGGTCAAAGGTCAAAAGGGTAAGGTTTGTAAGCTGCTAAAGTCAATTTATGGACTTATGCAGGCTTCCCATTCTTGGACCATAAGATTTGATCAGGTGATCAAGACTTATGGGTTCTCACAAAATGTAGATGAGCCATGTGTTTACAAACATATTAAGGATGGGAAGGTGGTTTTTCTACTACTCTATGTAGATGACATTCTGCTAATTGGCAATGATATTGGGCCGTTGTCATCGATCAAATTATGGTTGACCAAGTAGTTTGACCTGAAGGACTCGAGTGAGGCTAATTTTGTTCTCGGTATCCAGATCTTTTGGGATAGGAAGAACAAAATGATAGCTTTATCTCAGGCCGTCTACATAGATAAAATTCTCAGGAGATTTGCAATGCAGGATTCCAAGAAAGGTGGGCAACCATCTAGGTTTGGACTTACTCTTTTTAAGAAAGACTCTCCAAAGTCTAAGGAAGAAAGAGAATACATGAAGAACGTGCCTTATGCTTCGGCAGTGGGTAGTCTCATGCATCCATGCTTTGCACACGACCGAATATTTATTATGCGGTCGAAATTGTAAGTTGATTTTAGGCGGATCCAGGACCGAACCACTGGGTTGCGGTTAAGCATATTTTCAAGTATCTGAGAAGGACTCAAAGGTATATACTTGTGTATTCGGATGAGGACTTGACTCCTCTAGGATATACTGACTTAGATTTTCAATTCTGTCTAGATTCTAGGAAATCGACTTTGGGTTTTGTGTTTACTCTAGGAGGCGGTGCCATCAGTTGGAGAAGTGTGAAGCAAGATTGCATTTCAGATTCAACGATGGAGGCCAAGTATGTGGCTACTAGTGATGCTTCGAAAGAAGCAATGTGGCTCCGTAAGTTCCTTGGAGATCTTGAGGTAGTTCTTGCTATGGATAAGGCAGTATCACTGTACTGTGATAACAATGCAGCGGTAGCTAATGCTAAGGAACCAAGATTTCACAAGAAGAGTAAGCATATTGATTGAAAGTATGATGTGATAAAGGACTTCGTTGAGGGCGGGCATGTCACGATGTGCAAAGTCACGTCAGAGAACAATTTAGCTAATCCATTTATGAAGACACTTATTGGGAGAGTCTTCGAGAGGCATGTGGAAGCTATGGGGATGCGAGATTTGTTATATTTACTCACTTAGTGCAAGTGGGAGATTGTTAGACATGTATGCCCTAAGGAGTAAAAATGTAATATGTTTTTGGAGACATTTTTATCAATAAAGAATTTATTTATTATTAATATACCAAATCTTATCCTCTTTACGTTCATATTTGTTGAATGTATGTTAAGCAAATAAAAGTCTGAGACTGTCGGTCTAAACCTTTAAGAATTGGGCATATGATGGATAAATTATGCGGAAGACACGATTCTTAAGGTGATGGTCTAAATCATAAGATCTGCAATCAAGGGAATAAAGTTGGGCACTTTATTCATGTAAAGATTGTTATGTTGTCTATATCCCTATTAGGAGATGGTGTGTCTTGACCATCAGAGGTGGACTTGATGAATAGAAACATTGGCACGTTATCATAGGTGACGATGTGTTGGATCAGGACATAAAGTGAATTGATTTGGATTAATAATTCGGTCTCGGCAAATCGATTCACTTTAGACAATCATTTGTATTATATCTTAATCCTAAGATGAATAGTAGGCCCGTTGTCTTTACTTATGTCTTTTGATGTACCAAAGGGTAACACACACATTTTAATAGTGGTATGCATGCCGGTACGTTGGAGGCATGACTCTTAATAGCGTAGACCTGTTATTCATAGATATGAAATCCATAGCTCCTCTTTAGGAGTAGTGATATCCTCATATATACATTATCCTGTAATTGGAAAACTGGAGCGCTCAACCATTTGGATACATAGGTGTAAACAAATGGTATACTATCTTTGGATGGTAAGTTTTTCGATGGTGAGATAATGAACGTAAGATAAAAATAATCAGGAAGGTAAGACAAAACTTTTCCTTAAGCCGGTTATAGATAATCCTATGGGGATATGATACACTATGATATGTCATGGAGACTTAGCTATACGGGCTTCGTAATTCTATATAGTTCGAGAGTGCAGCTCCAAGCTTTTAGTGGAGTAGCGTTGAAGTTGATAATTATGAAATGTATATATGGGATATTGGATTTCATAATTATCGGGAGCTTGAATTATATAGGTCCATTTGGTCCCTTTTGCTAGCTCACAACATCTTGTAACGATACGGCGTGCTTTTCCAATAATTGGTGACTTATGTCAGATTTATTAAATTGGTTGAAATTTAAAAGAATCAAATAATTCATGCCTGTTTATTAGTTGAATTAATTTTGTGACAAATAATCCAAGCTTTTAGTGGAGTAGCGTTGAAGATGATAATTATGAAATGTATATATGGGATATTGGGTTTCATAATTATCGGGAGCTTGAATTATATAGGTCCATTTGGTCCCTTTTGCTAGCTCACAACATCTTGTAACGATACGGTGTGCTTTTCCAATAATTGGTGACTTATGTCAGATTTATTAAATTGGTTGAAATTTAAAAGAATCAAATAATTCATGCCTGTTTATTAGTTGAATTAATTTTGTGACAAAATTAATTCAAGATAAACTTGTTGAATTATTGGGATCAGATAGTTCTTGTCTGTTTATCAGTTGATTTAATTTTGAATAAATTAAATCAAGATAAACTTGTAGATTTATTAGGAATTCATTTATTTTCTTAAATATTATCTAGATAAAGTTGTTTTAATTAAATAACTTCTCTATTGGGTTATTTGAATTAAAACTAAGATTTTATCCTATAGAATCTCGGGTGAAAAATAAAAGATTCGCTGAGATTTTTTCTTGGCAGTTCGGCATGCCGATCCTCAAGTTCGGTCTGTCGATGGGGCAAGTTTGCCCTACGATTAGGCAGATCGGCTTGCCTATGCGTGGAAGAAAAATCACGCGTTTTCACCCAGATTTCATTAGATATTGATCTGAATTTGATTTTGATTCGAAATTTTGAGACTTTATCTGATAAGGACTTACCCTAAACCCAACCTCTATAAATAGGGAGTAAGTCTTATAAGTTATTTAGATCAATTAAGAGATTAAGAGTGGTACTCTACTGGTGAGAATCTAAAAACTCCCTAAGAGCTCTTGTTCACAAATCACAAACACTAGCTTTGGGTTCTCTTAATTGATTAGAAGGAGAGTCACCTAAAGGAAGAGCTGTACGTGTGAGCCCACACTCACTCCGATTGTGGATAGAGAATAGCAAAGAAGGCCAGTTGGTTGAGGCTTGTCTAGAACGTTACTTCTCTTCATAGATTGTAGAAGTTCTTCAGCATTCAAAGGTCAGTAAGATCTGATTAATTTATACATATAGCATGTCAAACTTATGTTTTGAAAAATACTCTGATATAAAATTTTTAAAATTCTGCTGCATTCTATTTTTCCAACAATTATCTTAGTCCTCCAATAGTAAAGTGACACATGTCGCAACTATCTGCAACAAGTGATCCTATATCCATCTAGTATTTGTCTAAGATCTGATTTTGGTTCAAACTGAAATATTATTCATTTTAGCTTTAAAGTAAATATCTTCATAATATTTTAATTATTATAACGTCTGTTAAAATGAATAATTGCTATATAATATCTATTTCAACTTTTGAAAAAGATATTTTCATACACTGAGATTACCAATAGATCGCATAAGAATCATTTGATATATTTGAATCACACAACCATGAAATTGGTGCTACATATACTCTTAGAGTACACTAGTTGGCGCCACACGTAATGCAAGTAATGCACTATTTGAATTTCCAACTCTATTTGTATAGATCATAAATGATCTAAGAAATTACCATTGATTCATCAGAAAGAATATTCCGGAGTTAGCAAGGGGACCCAATGGACATATATAATATAAGCTCCAATAATTAAGTATAATCTAATTATCTCATGATTAAATTAATAATAATTATTGACTCAAGTTTGTACTACTATCGGAAACTGAAGCTACACTCTTAAATTATATACATTAATTATACGAAACCTTAAACATTAAATGCTGATAATAAAATGGTCTATTAATATAATTATTTACTATGTGATAATACTGTCTACAATGACATTCATAATTAGAACTATGTTTATAGTTTGTTTGTGCAATCATTGAGTTCCATTAATTCTCTAATGGGCAACCTATTTATGAACAAATCATAAATGAGGAATTGAGTAATATTGATATCTTCTATTAAATAACAAGTACTCTTCGCTTAAGTTCCCGAATTTATACTTGTGACAACATTCTCTCATCCCCTATCCAATAGGAGTTGTGGATTCTATATATGTGAGTAGTATTCCAAACTAACTACAATACTATGTCTCCAATATACCGAATTTTGGATCGTGAATATATAAATCTGACCCATTGTAATAAAAAAACTTAACAAATAGATGCGAGTCTATTAATCACTTTAGAATTCAGATATAATCCATAAAATTATCAATAATAATAGAGTTCTAATTTCTTGTTACAAAATTACACTAGAAATCAAATTCTATCTTGGTCCAAGTTTGATGTGTTTTAAACACACTGATGTCTCTATTTAGTAATCACAACATTACTATAATCCAAATCAAATCATCCCACTAAATTAGGAATAAACAACATCACAATTTTAAATAAGATAAAGTATTCAGCTTTATCTACTGATTGAATACCAAAACTTATACTAAGTACACATAATCACATCCTTTGTATTGTGTACAATTCAAATACATGATTACGGACTTTGATAAGTATTGAAACCTTTATGATATTTGTACACATAAATATATATTTTGGGAAAATAGATGAAAATTAGTTTATTAATTTGGCATTATTTTAAATCTTATAACGTATAGATGGAATTTACAGTAAATCCTAACATCACCAACTTCACAGCCCTATGGTTCGCTATGCATGTTTGATGTTTTGCTTCAAGGACTTACAAGTGGGGAGCACTAGCCCAGCCAGGAAACAAGGATTACGAATGTCAGCTTCGAGATTGTACTCATGTCTTTGTTTCCTACGTGGACTTTCCTCATCTTTCTCACTAGCAGTGTGAAGCTCATCAGTATCATAGTCGTCATTCTCCAAGGGCACAACATTATTCTGTTTAGCATTAGTATTAATAAAATCAGCCTAATTCTATGAAGGATTGGCATCACTTTTAGGTTGATAACACTCCATTTGATCCGACTCTTCAAATTCAGTCAGTCATTCAATATTGTTTCATCATTTTCTGTTTCCATAGTTTGATTTGCATTCTATACATCAGCCTTTTCTATAGTTGTGTCTACATTGGTCTCAAGCACTACATTTTTCCGATCATTAACATCTTTTGTGTTTTCTACCTCGGCCTCTTCTACATTAGGGTGAGCATTGGCCTCTTATGTTCCAAACTGAAAGCGTGTTTCATCATTCTCACTAAACACAAACACATCCACATTATCAGCTACACCATATTCAATTTGTAGCGGCTCAGGTGTCTTAACAAAGTAAAGATAAATATTCTTACCACTGTGATGGTAGTGGCCGAACATCTTAACAATTACATGGTTACTTGTGAGGGAAAAAAATCTGTCTGATTTGAGACTTTATAGAAGATGTAAACTCTATCATGATACTCAAAGTTTCTTGCAACATCTTCCACATTCATAAATGATATATAGCCACTATCCAACAAATCATAATAAGTTACTTCACTACCCACATATCATATTATACTATTATCAAATATGACCACCCCATGATGCACTTTCAAAGGATAATTGTCACCATAATCAGGAGCTGTCAATTGCATAAACCAAGAAAGACAAGCCTTAACAAAATAGAAAAGCATACACCATAAAACAATCATTCCATAAGCGCTACAATAATTATTTAATTAATGTAACAACCTGCAACAAGTTCAACAACCCATGTTTTATAAATATAAAATTGAACACATTTTTTTTAATATGCTCATGCTGCAACAATCATAAATTCAATTATAAAATCAACTAAAACAAACTCAGCAGAAAAACAACTCATGATCAAGCACAAGCCCATTAAAAACTGAATAAATAAAAATCAACAACAAAGAGAACAAATTAAAAGACACTCCATCTTTAGTTATTTATTAATTTTTGTTATTATTTTTAACGTTTACCTGCCATTTATTTTATCAACAAATTGAAATGGTGTAGGTATTCCGTTATCTATACGGGTTCTACAAAGAACCGCTAATTACTATTACAATGGCAAACTAACTGCTTCAATCTTTAGTTTGATAAATAGCAAATAACTATTAGCCACAACTCATCACCAAGAATTAAAAAATCAATAAAAAAGAAAACCCAAAACTGACGTCCAACACTCTGAGAGAGAGAGAGCCATAACAAAACCCAACAAAAGAGGAAACCTAAAATATATGTCCAACACTGTGAGAGAGAGAGAAGAATGAAAACTTAAATTAAGAGGCAAGCCCAGCCCTTCTAGGAGGAGTCACAAGCATATTCTCAAGCAAAGAGTGTCGCCAGTGTTAAAGAAAAGCACGACACCGATTTGATTTCTGATGCAATTCCTCGCATAATTTCCCGTCTACAACGATTTCCTTAAATTTTTGAGTATTTGATGCCCTAAAACTTGCCTAAACAAGAACAACGGTCAAAATAATTGTGTGACCTCCTTTTTCATTAAGACACTTTTACAAAGTGATGGTATTCTCTTCTTTAAAATTTAAAATATCAAGGAATAAATTGTCACCTACAAAATAGTTTGGGGACTATTTATGCCAATTATTCTAATATTTTAATAGATCCCTCGCTCTCATAATCCAAATAAGGTAGTGGAGAGAATTTTTTCTCTTAGAAAAATAGACTTAACTCTTTCTCCACAAGTCCTTTCTTCATAATGGAAGATCATGAGGTAAGGATGCATTGCTCTGAGCTCATCAGTGTTGTGACACCCCTAAGGTGTCATGGTCCCCGACTACTTTACTACACATTTCACTAAAAATGTTGAGAAATTCGTAGTTTTTTTTTTTTTTTTTGCTCCCTTCTTGTGGAAACTGAATGGCTACAAGGTGAGATCATCACTACCTCAAATGAGTGAACAATGCTGGCAACATTCAATGTTGTAGATTAGGATTGTCGACATGCCACCAATGTTATGGAGATATCTTCTAGGGAAGGATAATTTGGCATTTTGGACTCTGGAATACACCTAAAAACCTAATGATGAGACTGTAAAAGTGTACATTTTCTAAGGCTTAAATCATTTATTTACGCTTTTATTTCTCATTAAATCCTCTAATTAATAGCATTTTGTGTTAATAAGTATTTTTGTGTCTTGGTGTGAAAATATGTTTAAAAATGCGTTTTTAATGTGTTTTTATGTTTTTAGTAATTTTTAGAGTCATTCTGATGTGTTAAATAAGTGTCTAGTCTGTAAATAGTCAAAGCCGTAAAAGTAGTGCGGTTATTTTATTTTGAGTTTTAGTGTGTTTGATAGTGTATTCTAAGTTTATACATATGTCTTGTTATATTTTTAGTAATTTTTAAAAAAATTTCCAAGTCATAAAAATTATATCTGTGTTAAACCGTAAGAGACTAAAAATTTTAGGAGTTTTTATCTCTTTTTGTGTATTTTAATGTAAAATAAATATTTTTAATAAATATTATGTTTGTAAAATAATTAATATTAGTGTGACTGTGATTTTAGATTTGAAATCTGGAGAAAAAAACGGAGCAAAACGATACCAAAACGGATAAAATCGGACACCAAATGCATCAAAAAGATAAAGAAAATTTGAATTCAAATTAAATGGGACACGTGGCGTAACAAGGACGGTTGGACTCACTGTCGAATTAATCTCAGCCATTCGAGGAAGAGACGCGTGTCAACGCGTCATTCGGTGCGTCAGCGGAATCTCAAAGGGTGCAGCAGGCGTGTCCGATCGTGTGCGGTCGTGTCCACATACATCCATTCTTTGAACCGTCTGATCTGAATACTTTGACTCATCCATCGGCCTTAAATCTTGGTCTCACCTGGCCCATCTTGCCCTCGTCTGACAGCCATTGGATCTCGTTTTGAACGGTTCAGATCGTGCCTGTTCTGTGCTGATCTGGTCTGCATCACACTGGATTACAAACTTAAATTTGCATACTCACCAACGCGGATCAGCGTGAAAGAAGAAGGAAATAATTCAAATCGTCAGCTTTCAACATGAAAGAGCATTAATTATAAATGGACGTTTGTAAAATTGATTCCATATAAATACCGAGGCTTTTGCCTCAGTTGAAAGGATCCATCTCGCAGCATGAAAATTCTATTGTAATAATTATAGTCTAGTTTTTATTTTAGTTTTCAGTCTAGTTTATGTTGTAAAAATTATGCTCAATAATATCAGTATTATTTTATTGATTATCTCTCTCTAAATTTCTTTTTAGCTGAGGTGAGAGGGAGACATTCTGGCAAAATTATCTTAAATATTTTTTGTTTTTCTTAGTTTTCTAAGCTGTTGTAATGCCAAAATATTTCTTTAGAAAACTTAGAATTTTAATATTTTCTTAGCTGAAACTCTGTCAAAATTACGGTTTTGATTTATCGATGACATAGACTGGCACGGATAATGCTTGGGAGGACCTTGATTACTCGTAGACAAAGAATGGCTCGGTAAATGCTTAACTTACTATCTTGGTTGTTATTTTAGTTAAGTTATGTTGAAATGCTGTTTATTTATTAAGTTGTGTTTTTGCTACATTATAGACATAGAATGGCACAGTAAATACTTGGTAAATCTTGATTTATTGTCGACATAGGATGGCATAGTGTATCCTTAAATCAACTAATAAATAAAAAGAGAAACTAAAATATATTAAAGATAATTGTCAGAATAGAACCTTTGAACCTCAGTCCTGTTATTATTGTTGTTTTACTTCTTTAAATTGTCGTTATTATTGTCGTTACTTTACTTAAGTTACTATTTGGATTTCTTGTTATTAAAGTTTCAAATTATCAAAATTTAAAGATGAAAAATGTTGTAAAAAAAATGTGTAAATATTGTAAATACATTATGTGAATAATAAATATTAATCCTCAAATTTTTCAGTTTAAATAAAAAGAAAAGGTTAATATAATACATGTACTAGAACTGAATAAATCCTTCCTTGTGGGTTCGACCTCGGATTCACCGAGAAAACATTACTTGAGACAACCATATACTTGAGGTTAGTTTAAAATGCGTAAATAGACGCTAGACCACCTAACTATAAACATAATAATCAGTATATTTTGATCATTAATGAGCAAAAAAAAAAAGCAAAAAAGAAAGAATTTAAACTGACCCTACCTCTTGTTTAAGATTCATGAACAACCTTCATCTCCCATGAAATCACTTTATATTCAGGGTGTTCATTGGTTAGTTTCTGTCGGTTGATTTCTAATTGATGGTGGTTAGTTTTGAGAAAATAAAACCGAGAACCAACCAAATAGAAAGAGCTTTGATTGGTTTTTGACCAATGGTCTGTTTTGCGGCAGTGATTTCGGTTGGTTTTCAATACTAAAATCAATCTAGTATTTGAAGAGCAAAAATAGAGTCTTTATTTAGTCCAAATGTAATATATTAGAGAAGCCTAAAATCCCATTATGCGAATAATACTGAATGAGTTAAATAATCTAATAAAAAATTTAAATTCAAAAATTTTACATTAAGCAAGCATGGTTGTTCAAACAAAGGGTTCAAAACAAGATATTTAGCATTATTTTGTACAAACAGTGCCTTGAAGAAATTCAAGAAATAAAAAACACATTAACATACATATCAATCTCCTTGAAGAAATCCCACATTAACATATCACAAAGGTATATACAATAAAACTGAACGAAACATTCAAGCCCAAGAAAATGACAAGACCGACGCAAACAAGACAAAGACAAAGTCCAAAAGGCCGTGCGTTGAGGAGAAGTGAGGATCTGATTGAAGTTTTAATGTTTTATTATATTATTATGTAAATGTATATTATATTATAGATTATACTACTTATTTTGTAAGTGGGAGGTCCTCAGTCGTTCGATTACCGACTAAGGCAAATTGTCATTTCTGAAAACTGACCGCCGGAAATGCATAGACAGTCAGTTTTTGAACCGACTTTCTTAGTTTTCACTCATGAATCGATTTTTTCGGTTTTCTTTAGTCGGATTGGCTATCAATTTCTGTCAGTTTTGGTTTTTAGTTTTTTAAATAAACTTACTTGTTATATTCGGAATACCCAAAGAAAACTAAGTGGAAACATTGTGTTCTCCAAACTTGACTTGAAGCTTTCAGGGTGTAAAAAGGAAGAGAGATGGATGAAAAAAAAAAAAAAAAGAGGAAAAGAAAAGAAAAGAGAGAGTTATAAAGTAAGAGAAAGAAACAAAATTAAATAATGGAGGAGAAATGAGTGGGGGCATGACCCTCTCACATAAAATCCGTCATATTTCTTACTTTTTGTTTTTATCATTTTGTAAATATGGAAAATAATAATAAAGAATGTAGGGTTTAGGCCAAGTAATTGGGTCCAAAATAACCAATTCTATTTTCCAAGAGTAAACTAAGAGAATAAAGTGAAAACATACAAAAAGTAACCGGTTAGGGATCTTTCACAAAGATTCTTAAAGATTGGAGTCAAATAACAATTTAAAATAAAAAATTGAGAAAAATAGAAATTCAAAGAAATATTTGAAATTATATAAAACACTCTCAAATCTGCAAAAACCTTGTCTATTCTTGCTAACGAACTTTCTAAAACTCATTTTAATTAAAAATAACATCCAAATATAATTAATAGATCACTTAATTAAGTCTCGTGTGTTACACGTTATGGCCAAGAGTCAAGAACTGCTCACAACTAGATTTAGAGTTGGGGCCAATTCCGACCTTTATCTCGAATCCAACTGTTGAGATTGGCGCTTTTAAGGCATAATGTAGAGTTCCAATTGGACATTACGAAACATAAAGTATTGCATAATTAATAAATAAAGGTCTTATTATTCTCCTATATATATATTTAAAGAGTCTTCTATATTTTTTTTGTATATATTTACATGCAAACATCGTAAAGGATCTAATACTTATAAAGTTTACAATTATGTATATGAAATGTTCATAATATAAAAGATATGATTATGTCGTACTTAATATAAAAGTTGGTTTTTGATCGGTAAATAAAGCTAGATACTTTATCTTGCTTAACATTGTGATCTTGTCTATCCTTGAATTGGCGAAACAATCTCAACTGCATTGTAGCAATGTTGATGATTACTAATTAGAGACACAAGTGTGCTTAGAAACATTTAACTTAGACCACGTTTAGATTCCTATGCAATTTGGTAACAAGGATAAACAATTCCATCAATATTGATCATTTTATGGATCTTACCTTAATCTTGAAGTAGTTAATAGACTGGTGTATGTATATTATACCTTTAGATAATTAATAGGTTAGATTTATTTCTTAAAATCAAACTCTTAGTATATTGGAGACAAAATATTATAGGTAGTTGAGAATATTAATCACAATTATTAGAATTCACAGCTCCTACTTGATAGGAATCTCAAGAATATTAATTCAGGAATACTTGGACGTAGAGATCTTTTTATTTGATATGGCATATAAAATATATCCAAAATCTTGATTCATGCTTTGTTCATAAAAAGACATCTGCTAGAGAATTAATGGTACTTATGGACCAAAAATAATTAGAGATGTTATATGGAAGTTATAAACCTAGCTCTAGTAATAAATATTATTGTAAAGGGTAAAATTGCATAGTATATGATTATATCAAGGACGACCTTATTGTCTATATTTAAGGCTCATGGTTCCATGTAATTTATGTATGTAATTTAAGAGTGCAATTTTAGTTTCCTAGTGGAGCAAAATGAAGTTAATAATTATTATTAATTTATTATAAGAGAATTGAATTATAAATAATTAACAGAACTTAAATTATATATTTTTATTGAGTCACCTGGCTAGCTTTGTAATATTCTTTTAGATGATTAGTGGAAATTTCTTAGATGATGCAAATCAAAAGCGGCTAGCTTGGAAATTCACACAGTGCAGGTATGCATTAGTTGTGGTGCTAATGGCATGCCCTAGGGGTGTGTTGGGTGTGTTTTCCATGTAGAAAAAATATAATTATGTAATATAAAATTGACATGATAAACATCAATGTGTAGAAAGTATTTATTTAAAAGTTAATATAGGTATTGCATAGCATTAATTATTTGGATAGTTTACATAACTATATCTCCTATTTTTAATTATTTATTAGTTCATCCCTCTTTTTTCTTTGAAAATTATAGAGATATCTTTTGAATTTGATAAATTTGTTTCAATATTATCCCTCGTAAACTTTTTAGACATAAAAAACATGCAGATAAGATGATGACATTGTTAATTAGACCATATTAATTTCTGAAATATATTTTTCCTCTTGAAAAAAATATTTTTAACATTTAAAAAACCATTAAATTTAATATATTTTTAAAATTTAAAGTTTTTAGTTTTTTATAACATTTAAGATAGTTATGTTGTATTGCTCAATCTTTTCTATACATAGAGATGAAGTTGAAATAAGTTTTTTAAATTCAAAGGATATTTTTGTAGTTTCTAAAATCAAGAGACATTGAGGAATAGTTAGAATTATAAGATATAATTACCTAATTAACCCTTAATTATTTTATAAGATATAATCAATAATTAGATAATTATAGAAAATATTTATTTTAGTTGTTAAATTAAATAATATCTCACTTTGAACCCAAATCAGATCATGGATTGCTATTAAACGGAATTTAAATACACAAATAAGTGATAGGAATGACTATTAGACTAGTTGCCCTAAGAATAAAATGATATAACAGTTTTTGAGACATTTAATGAATAAAGAATTATTATTTATGTCACATATCAACATTGTCCTCTTTATATTCATTTATGTTGAATGTATGATAAGCAAACAAAACTCTATGACTATTAATCTAAACCTTTAAGTCCGTGCATATGATAGACAAATTATACAGAAGATATGAATCTTAAGGTGCTAATCTAAAATATAAAAAGCCCACAATTGAGAGCATAAATTTGGGCATTTTATTAAAGTTAAGATCGTTATGTTGTCTACATCCCTAACAGAAAATGACTTATCTTGATCATCAAAGTAAGACTTCACAAGCAGAGACATCGATATATTATCATTGGTGACAAATATTGGATCGGGACTAAAGATAAATTGATTTAGTTAATCATTTTGTTTAAATAAATTAATTCACTTTATGCAATCATATGTGTTACATCTTAATCTTGAAATGCATCAATAGGTCCGTATTCTTGACTTATGTCTTTTGATGTACTAAAAGATGACATCCTGAATTAATTAAAGTTACGCATACTGGTATATAAAAGACATGACTTTTGAATGACATAGACTTGTTATTCATAAATATAAAATCCATAGATTTTTTGTAAAGTTAATGATATTCTCTTATAAGCAGTATTCTGTAATTAGAAATTAGAGTGCTCAACCATTTGGATACATATATGTAGCCAAATGGTATACTATTTATATTATTTATAAATCGTAAGTATTCTAATGATGAGATAACGAAATATAAGATAAATGAAATTGGGAAGGTAAAACACTTTTTATCGTCAAGCCAATTATAGATATCCTTTGGAGATGTTGCACATGATGATATGTCATCGACGAAAGACTTATTAAATTTTTGTAATTTGTAATACAATTCGAGAGTACAACTTTAAGCTTTTAGTAGAATAGCTTCAGAGTTAATAATTATAAAATATACATGTCAAGGATATGTTATTTTATAATTAAAGGATCTTGATCTATATATGTCTATCAGGTCCTTTTTGCTAGCCATATAGTTTTATGTAATGATATGGCGTGTTTTTCCAATAAATTAGTAACTAATGTTAATTATTAGATTGGCTTAAAATTCAATTGATTGGATTTTGTTAAATTGTGTTAGTTTATTGGTTGAATTAATTTAGGAACTAATTCAAAATAAGCATGTTGAATTATTTGAATATATTTTATTTGATATAGGATTATTTGTATATGACTGTTTTATTCAAATAACTTTTGTATTGGGTTATTTGAATTAAAATTGAGATTCTATGAAAGATACTCGACTCAAATAAAGCAGTAATTATCTAATCGATTAAGACTAAATTCATCAGATGAATCCTAGTGTTGAAAAACGCGTGGCAGGTATATGCCACACCAGCTTAGTCGATTGGCCCTAGTATAGGGTGGTTGATTGCCCCAACTAGGTCAACAATTTAAGCTTGACGCGTTTTTGTGATGAGATTTAATCTAAACTCAAAATTTAAAGCCTAATCTAATAAGAATGAATGCCTTTCCAACCTCTATAATAGGAAACGTTCTTCTATTATTATTAAGGTCACTTGAGATATTTAGAGAGTTTTCATGAGAAAGAAACTCTACAACTCCATAGAATTATTGTTCAATATCAAGAACTTTAATTCTTGGTTTTCTCTTATTGCTAGAAGAAGACATTACCAAGAAAAAGATTAAATGACGTGTGCCCACTTGTATTCTAGTCATGGAAAAGAGAATAATAAGAAAGTCCAATTATTTGAGGCTCTTTCGATCAGGTTCTCATGTAGCATTTCTACACAAAATTGTCCAGTTAGGAGTGTGGTTTTCGGTCTACAAGAGGTACGAAGATCTATTATTAATTTGTCATATATAGCATGTCTAACTTGTTTTCAAAAAAGATTTTTCTTGATGAATTTTTAAATTCCGCTGCATATCTATTTTCTAACACTGACATGTGTAATCCTCCTACTGGGAGGATAACTTACATGCCCACCACCCTATAGATGGTTTGGATCATTAGAATTCTACTCTATCATTTTGGCCTAACTATATGTCTATAAATAGACCTCAGAGGCTTTATTTTTAGTAAACTTTTATCTGTCTTCCACCTAGTATTTTTGAGTTTTCCCCTTTAAAATTTTTGAAAACCTTTATAGAAAAGGGTTGGAAGGAGCTCATCCAAGGAAATTCATTGGTGACCACACACTTATTAATTCTAAATAAGGAGAATAACAATAAAGATCTGAAGGTCTAGGAACATTTGATCATCCACAGTTGCTTTACAAAACTGGTACGTTTTGTGTTTGATTTAAGTTTTGCATTTAGAATCATGAGATCAGTCCTTATTCTTTAAGAAAAATTTTAAAAATATAATCTATAGTGTTTCCACATTTTCTAATGAAATTTTACTAGGCAAACCGACACCAACGACAATGGATCTAGAACTTGACCCTACCTTGTCTGCCAATCTTGATCATATCCTAACTTTGACCTTCATCTACACCAACAGTGGACCATACATCAAATTAGTTTTTAAAAAGTTTTCACAAATAATTGCTTGAAAAAATTATCTACAATGAAGCCCACTTTTGTTGTTGATATTTAATGTTTTCATTTATTTAGTTAAGGGAGTGACAAACTTTGCCTTTTTAAGTTTAGAAAATAAATTCAGTACAACTTTTCTATATTTATTATTTTCTATAGAAACTAAATTTGACATATTTATTAATTGACAAAGTAAATTTGATATAACTTTTAGGGTAGTTATATTGTTAATCCCTTATCTTTAAGCATAATAATAGTTTAATCTCTGAATATTTAATTTTGACAAATTAGTTTATGAATTTTTTTTGATAGTTTAGTCCCTAATTATTAAATTAACAAATTATTATGAAATTTAATGTAGACAACACATTCTTATAGGGTAACAATAGAAAAAAGGTCACATAAATAGTTATAGTAAGTGTAAAATATTTTAGTGCCTAATAGATTGTAACATTTGTGAATAGAATATTTTGTATATAATGTAATTGTTATTATTTTTTATAAAATTTCAAGTTATGATGTGAAGGGCATATGATTATCTTCACTAAATTATAAAAAAAAAAAAAAAATACATTGTCAATTGTCAAAAAAAAAAAAAAAATTCAAGGACCAATTTATCAAATTAAAAGTTTAAGGATTAAATTACCACTATGCTAAGAGTTCAAGAACTACAATACTAATTCATGAACTATTTTTAGGGGAAAAAGAAGGTTAAAGGACCAACATTTTTTTAAAAGGGAAAATACTCAAAATTTCATGTGTTTTGCTTAAAAATCATTTTGGCCTTTCTTATTATATAATTGCCCAAAACACCCTTTGTGTTTTTTAAATCATACTCAAAAATACTCCTGAAGGAATTAAAATTTTTAAAAACAAAGATTATCCTATCCAACTTTTAGTAAATACAATTTAAATAACTATTAAACCAAAATATTAAATAATATCAATCTTAGAAAGTTTTTGAAATAGTTGCTTATTTGAAATATTTATTTGAACACTTTAAATATTTTTTTTGTTTAATTTTTAAGTTAAATCATACTCAAAATTAGGTTTATATAAATTGGAAAGAGTAATCTTGATGTTTTCAAGAATTTAATTGCTTTAGGGACTATTTTTAATATGATTAGGGTATTTGGTAAAACAAGTTCAAATTAATGATTTTAAGTCATAATTAGTATAAAAGCTCATCCATGCTATAGTTTAAATAAAAAATATGTTATAGCGTAAAGCTCTCATATATGGGCTACACTACACACGATATATATAAAATTTTATTAAAATTAATACTCTGCCCCTTGTAAAATTATACTCAGCCTCCCTTGAAATTATGTTTCACCCCTTCTAAAGTTTTATATTTCCTTAATTTAAATTTTCTTGGCAGTATTAGTATTTGCCCCTGTAATGACCGAGAAAACGTCATCAATAAAACCTAATATTTAATTAGGTTTAATTAATAAATTTATTCTTAAAAATGTGAAATTTTGTAAAAATTGTAATTTCTGTGAAAATTACAATAAAATATGAATGAGCGGCATTGATTGCAAATTTTATGGCATATGTAATGCAATGGTGGATATTATAAAATACAAATTTTATGAGTTTGATGACTCAGAGATTTGTGCATAATATCCATAAAATGAATTTCATGTCACAATTAATTGTGAAATTGTGATATAAACGAATGAATGATTAGAATGTAGATAGGACATAAAGGTTGTCCTAACCCTAACCGGGGGTAGAAAGGAGGTCAGAGCAGTATAAGAATACTGCTAAATGAAAACGCAGATACGGAAAATGTTATGATTGGCCTCCAAAAGTAAACGAAAAGTAAGTTAAATATTTTTATACAGTCTAAGGATAGAAAGTACACTAAATTGACCATGGCAGTATAGAAAAAATACTGTGTGATGAAAAATTACACAGTATAAATTTTTAACTCCACAAAGTGGACATTTGCTTGAATTCTATTGGGCCAACAAGACATGCAATGTGGCCCAATAAGATGAGGACACCTAGTGGTATACTCATGGGTTACCATGAGTCACCAAAAGTGATAAGGATGCATTTAAGGCAAAGTTATCACAAAAATTCATTTCCTTTCTTTCCTTTCAAGATCCGGCAGCCATGTCCAGGTCTCTAAAAAAATTTCTCAGCCTCCAAACTTTGCAAAAATAACCCCAAACAAGTTTTACAAGCAAGTACAAGGATTTCCCACAAGTTTTAAGGTAAAATCCTAAACTTTTTCATGAGTTTTCAAGGGATTTTTCATGGGTAAAGGGCAAAGATTAATCCATGTTATTTTTGCATGAAAAGGAAGTCCAAGAAGGAGTTCAAGAAGCCTTTGAAGGCTAGAAATCCAAAAAAGTGTTATTTGGGTAAGTTTTGAAGTTTAAAGTTTTGAATTTGTCTTGATTTTTATTCTTTCAAACCCATGAGGGGTTTTGAGCATCTATTTGATGAAATTTTATGTATATGTTATGATTGGCAAGTTTAAGTTGTGAAACTTTGGTTTATAGTGCAAAATGGCAATTTTTGCAAAAAGTACTATTTTTGTAATTTTGATGTTTGACTTTGTAAAAGTGATGTTTGAGCATGAGAATGTGTGGATTAAGGCATGAAATGGTTTCTGCAGGGGTAGAATTGTAAGTTTGAAACGGATTTTTGTAAAAATGCCAAAGGGACTAAATTGAAAGAAAAAGTTCCTTCTCGGCAGATTTGAAAAATAGTCAAAAATGCCCCTGTACAGTGAGATTTTGGGAAAAGTTAAAACATGAAAGTTGTAGATCTCGATGAAACTGTTAGGTCGCGCAAACGGTTTGTCTAAAAACTCAATCGTTTGTGAGTTTTTGATTTTTCAAGAATATATTAAAAGTGAAAAAAGTGTTAAATGACAAAAATGTTATTTTTGCAAATGATTTAAGGTATGGTACCTTAAGTAAAAATGATCCTTGAGAAAAATAGGAAATTTTAATGCAAAGAAGTAAATTTTAGTCCCAGGGGTAAAATCGTCAAAATTTTCAGTTCAAGGACTAAACCGCAAAGTTTTATGAAAATGGGGCATAATTGAGAAATAAAGAGATATGACCCACTAGGGTGTTATTTTGAAATTAGTATATGGTTATTTTCGTAAGAATAACGAAATCGAGCTCGGGTAGGTTAATGGACCCAAGAAGGGCAAAATCGTCATTTTTGTCCAAATAACCCAAACCATTTTGAAATGTTTCCAATGGAATAAGAAAAAGACTAGAAAGGTTCCCGCCCTTCATTAGAAATGATAGGGTAAAGTTAGATAGAAATAAGAAAAAAAAAACAGTGGTTTTTAGAGTTGTACATAGTAATGCAACTCAATTTATTAACTAACGGATGTTTCGTATCGAAACATAGTGGAATTTAGCTAATGGCTTTGTAATTGGCCAACAGGATCCTAGGAGTCTAGGAGAAGAGAAATCGAGGTTAAGTTGCCCGACATTCGCATCAAGTAAGTACCCTTCCCACCTACAGTATGAAATGTAGGTTTAGAAAGAAATGTATGTATATGTATACCTGTGCGTATAATTAAGTGTAAACTTGTATGTTTGCCATGATATAAATACCTAGGGGTATAGTCATGTATGAATAATTGTGAACATATTAATGTGTACCAGTGTGTACAAGATGTTATATACCTGTGTGTACAATAATAAAAATGAGCACGTGTACCATGATTTTGTACCTGTGTGTATAATATGTTATGTACCTGTGTGTACAATAATAAAAATGAGCATGCGTACCATGATTTTGTACCTGTGTGTATAATATGTTATGTACCTGTGTGTACAATAATGAAAATGAGCATGTGTATCATGATTTCGTACATGTGTGTACAATGATAAATACTTGAGTATGTATAAAGTAGGTATCTGTGTGTACATTTTATGTTAAGTACCTATGAGTATATTATGCTATATACCTGTGCGTATATTAATGTGTACCAGTGTGTATAAAAAGGTAAGTACCTGTGTGTACTATGCTATGCAAGAGAATTTATGTTTCATGGATAATATGATATTATCACTTCATGCATGGTATGTCAACCATAATAAAGGGACTGGTAAATGTATCACCAGAAATTAAGAAAAATGTCGTACTGACTCCTAACTCAAGGGGAGTTTAAAGGATATGTTACGGTCACGGTGTTACGTAGACCTAAATGAAATTGCGCAATGGTACGAACACTTAGGCCCTAATAAAGATAAGAAATGATGAGGATAAAGAAAGCTTATAAGAAAGCATAATTGATTCATACATTCATCTGAATATCCATGTGGGATTTATGGGACTTACTAGGCGTTAGCTCATTAAGTATTTCATGCTGTAGGTATTCCGACGAGAAAGTCAGAATAAGTTCAAATGATGAGCTGGCGGAGGGATGGACGGCGTGTAGATTGGGTATGGAGTCCGCTGCTGTAATGCTTTCCGCTACGTATGTTTAAAGTTATTTTGAAATGAAATGTTTAAAAGAAAGATGTTGTAAAAGTAAAAGTATTAATTATGTAAATACAAGTATGTGAAAGTATTTTAGGAATTACCAAAGTTAATGTAAGACAATTATTTATTCCCGTTTAAAAAAAAATTCCTAAATTTTTGCCCTAAAGTAAATAGTAAAGAGTTTTATCACAGCCCGAAAAGGCGGGTTGTGACAGCCCCTTCCAATTAATTTTTCTAGCTCTACTCTTGCTCTCACGTATTATAGTATTTGAGTTCAAACTTATGAGTTCGTGAACAATTTAAAGCTCTTCATACTACGGTGTAAATCAAAAATATACTATAATGTAAAGCTCTCATATGTCATAATGTTTGAATAAAACTCTCATATGCTACAGTGTTGGAGTTGAAACTCATTTGTGAAATACTTAAAAAAAATTTTTGAGAAATTTAGCTCCATGACCTCCCTTAACAAAAAGTTTTACCCACCAACTTTCTCTTTTCTTTTTAGTTTATTTTTTCCTATTAATTTACCTTTTTACTAAATTACCCTTATTATTTCTCCTACATTGAATAAAAAAAAAAAAAAAAACCCTTTCTTGGAACCTAAACGAAAACCCAGACTAGGGGATTTGAAAAGAAAAACCCCTTCCCTCTTCTATGCCTTCTGCCTCCTCCTTCTTTGCCTTTTGGCTTCGCCTTTGTTAATCCCACTAGCCCTTCTTCCGTGCCCATTGTCTTCTCCTCCTTCCTTCCTCCACTCACACGCTTCATGAGAGACTTTTACTTTCATTTTGGTGCCTTGATTCTTTATCCAAGATGGTAAATATTATGGAAACAAGCCTTGTAAATGTCAGCCATTCAAGTTCGTTAGCAAGTTTAGAGGGTCGAGGTCTATCGGCCACAATTGAGAAAAAAAAAATTCTTATGATTCAATGGAAGAATATTGCATATATAAATTATCCTTAATGTAGATTGAGAATAGTTAAATTATTGTGTTGATTTGGTTTCTTAGATCAAAAAATAAACCAATTGTTGTAGGAGAATAGGACCTTGGATCTTGGACTTACGATTTTTTGTAGAAAAGAAGGGAGGCTGAAGAGGTACATATCACCTCGATTAGTGACCAGTTGCAGTGTGTAGGAAACCTATTGAGATCATTTGTTAGCAGTCCATGAAGGCGTTTGTTGCTTGGTTTTTTTTTTTTTTTTTTCTATTATGTTGCAATTATTAAATCAACATTGTGGTTTCAAGTATTGTTTTAAATTATTCGCGTTTTTGTTGGACAAGATGTATAACATATAGCTGTTGAAATGAGGATGTGAACAATTGAGGTTGGCTATTAGCGGTAAGGAAAGGAGAAAAAAGTACAGGGGCAAAACTCAATTGATTTGGTCTATGATGATTGCTGAAACACTTGAACAAGTTGAGTTGTTGTCAAATTTTATTTTATTTTTTAATTTTCAAAATTATAGTTGTCAATTTGGATGAAGTGTTCTTGAGCATATTTATATACAAATTATAATTGATAGGAAATGTTGTGATATTGGTTTTTCGTTTTTCTCGCTTATTATATAAACATATGTGCAGTCTAAAAATAGGGTTAATGGGACAATTGGCCCAATTATGTTTATTGAATTGAAAGATGACTCTAATTTGTAAAAATTCTACAAATGTCTCATAATCATATCATTAAAATTATTTTTATATAATTATATAGTACAATATGTAATATCATTAAGATAATTACTATATTATTAAAGACATTTTTAGGATATTTTGAATATTGTGTTAGATTTTAATTTCATAACAATACTTTGGACACGTATTGTAATTTTTTCTAAAAAAAATAAACATATATGAATTTAAAATATATATATATATATATATATATATATATATAGAATAACATAATTTAAAGGAAATTAACCCACCAATACTTGAGACATCGACAATGGCCTAAGTAAAGAGCACTATTCCCGATGTAAATGTGGTAATTGAAGCTATTGTTAAACCTTATGTTTTTTAGTCTATTTTTTATTTTCATAATATTTGTGAAAAAAGTAACAAAATCGTTCTTGTGCTTTCAGTCTTTGAATATTCCAAGACTAAGACCTATTTTGAGAAAGAACGAGCACTTCGCATGCAAAGTATCAATAAAGTCACATTTCGAAAAAATAAATAAATAAAGTTATTAAGAAGAGTGTAAATAGTAGCGTGTTACAATGTCTTATGGGTAAGTGTCAATTTGGCCCTCTTGATACTTCACGAAATACTAAATGAGTTTAATTTAACAAAGTATTAATTATTAATTAATTGTCTATTTATGAAAGAAGAAGATTGCACAATTTACACAACTAAGTACATTGAGCTCGATGTGGCAGGTCTTGGGTTCAGTATCCTTGGCGATGAACTCATCAAACAATTCAGAGAAAAGATGGCTATAGATTTTTCTTCAATGATTGGGATCCTTAGACTATTAATTTGTATTTGCAGAAGATACAACGACAATTATGTATTCTTATTTTGCAATTTATGTTACAATTTCTTTTGTTATAGAAATATTTTTGAATCCACATTCACTAGGTATGGTTCAACAGAAAGAATGCTCACCTCTACATAGGTGGTTACAATTATGTAAAATTGTTCAAACTAATGAACAAGTCCTATTATAGTCACTTAGACTAAGTAGAACTTTACTTTGACTGAAAACAAAATCTCACATCGATTTGGTTTGTAGTGTTCATATCGACCCATGCAATATTAAAGTTAAAAAAAAAACTATTTTGATAATTTTATTTTATATTATTTGAATGTTATGCAATAACACTAGACATTTACAAAATTTATCACATTATAAAGCCCATCACTTAAAAAAATTATGTAAAACTTGTTCAAACTTATAACAAAGTCCTATTATAGTCACCTACGTTGGAAAAAACATCACCTCAACTTGGTTTGTAGTGTTTACCTGGACCCATCCAATCTTAAAGTAAAAAAAATACTCTATTTTGACAATTTTATTTTATAGTTACGGTTACAATAATAAAGGTGGGTTATAAAAATTGACATTTAGAACACTAATATTATATTCTAAGTAAATTGTTGTTAGGACTCCTACTATACTAAGTGTATCTCGAAATAATACATGTTAGGACATCCTATGTTAAGCATTACTTAAGAGTTTACACACTTAAAATATGTACTATTTGAAGGTTATGTAACAACACTATACATTTAAAGAATTTTACATTGCAATGCCCATCACTTAAAACATTGTGTAAAACTTGTTCAAACTCATCACAAAGTCTTATTATAATCACTTAGATTAGGAAAAGGTTCACCTCGACTAAGAACAAGATCACATCGACTTTGTTTGTAGTGTTTACTTCAACCCATCCAATCTTAAAGTATAAAAAAAGTATTTTGATAATATTCTTATTTTGTAGCTACACTTGCAATAGTTGACAATCTTCAAAAACACTTTATATAACAACAATTCATCAATATAAAATTCATGCATAATTGAATCCAAATTGTTAACGATTATACATTTAAAAACTACACTAAATTCATAAAAGCAATATATTATCTTTAGCATTCCAATGGTATCACTAGAAAGGGAAAACATTTTTGTAGTGGCCCTCTTGTCCACATGACCCACGTCTCTTTTTCATTTTTCGTTTCTTCTCTCCCTCTGACGGTGTTGTTTTCTTTCTCTTGCTCCGTTTTCCTTCTCCAACCGAAGGAATGTTTTTCTTTTTGTTTCTTCCACAATGCTCTATTTTCACGTCTGGTGGTAATACCTTTGTAAAGTCAGTGTCTTCAAGAATGACTATGTTATCCTCCACCCTAAGACAAAAAGTTAAAAAAAAAAGTTATTAATAATTTTTAAAGTTGTTATAAAGACAAGTGAGGGCAACTTAGTTAGTTGTAAGTCCCTCAACCCCAACCATAGATTGAGGGTTCGAGGCACGCTCAGCCCCACTTAAAAGTAATGACATTCCCTCTCCCTTTGTATAAAAAAAAAGATGTTATAAAAAGAAAAATAAAATAATAATAACTTCCTTGACCGCTAATACCCAATCTCAACCACTCACATATTTACCTAAACTGCTATCAATTGAGGTGCTTCTATTAAGCATATTCTATTCGTCTTGAAATTTCGTTTTTCTTTTTAAAAAATCATGGATCCAAGGTTCAATTCTCATATATTTCGTTTTTTTTTATCTCAACCTCTTATAAGTAGGAAAAATTCTAGAGGTATTTGGCAATTGTGATTCGGATCATTTTTTTAGTTATAAACAGTGTAAAGCTCTCACATGCTGTAGTAACAATGAAAAAAAATCCCTACAGTATAAAGCTTTATATGTGACAATAAAAACAATTTTAACCACCTTGCCAAATACTTTATCTAATTTAACAAGATTTTATCCAAAAAAACCAAATTAACACAGGCTTAGCTTACCTTCAAAAACCTATATTCAAATTGAATCTACCACAAAGAGCCGCTTCTTGCCAGAAATGCTCAAGAAACGCCAATTACAATGCTAAAAACTAGAAGACTTTGAAATGCCAAGGTTGCGGGAACGCAAGAGGGAAACGTTGTGGCGGAAGGAGGAAGAGGTAGAAATGGTTATCTTCTTATTTTTTTTTCTTTTTTATCTTTTTTTTTTTTCCAATAGGAGTAATTTGGTATAAAAGATTTTTTGCATAAAGCAAGACTAGTCATCGCAACTTTTGTTTCAACAGGTTAGATAAGAGTACTTTTGATATTTAATAGTCTTAGACTTGAATATTAAAAATTTTTTAGATACATATTTATTTTTTTTAAAATCTAAATTTTTTAAGTATCAAGAATTTAAGTTTTTAGAGTTTTACTCCTTTTAAATTTTTGATACTCGAATATCTCTGCCACAATAAAAACTAAAATTTTTTCTTTTATATTTAAGAAAAAAAAATCATAACGTTTTCATTTGATATCCAATTGAAATGATTTTTCTTTCATTACGTTCCTAACGAAGAAAAGAATAAACTAAGATCCATATTACATATTTTTTAAAACTATTAATATTAAGATTTTATTATATTTATTAATAAATTAAAAACTATTTTTACTGCCTCTTTAAACATAACTTTTAATTTTATTTTAATTTTATTTCATACTTAGATTAAAACTTAAATGTATATCTAAATATTAATTAAATACTGATTTAAATTATAGTAACACAAATCAAACCGTTAATTTAAATTCATATTTAAAAAAAGGATATGAAGTCCTCCCCAAAACCCCTTCTTGGATCCTAAGAGCAAGGATTTGCAGTCCTTTAGAACAACCTTTGATCCCAAGATTTCCGGCCCCTTACTTTCTTTCTTATGTTTAAATCTCACAATTGAATCTTACTAACCAAGTCGACCCTATTGGCAACGGGCAAACGACGCTTACGCGGGGTCTCGGTGCCTTTCTCTTGAAAGAATAGAAGTGGAGTTCGAGTTGTTATTATGCCGGCTCATAAAAGTCAAAAGCCGCACTAAACGCCAGTGGACCCGCTCTCTCTTTGACACTGACTCGGCTAGCTTTGAAGAGAAGAAAGAGGGAGTAGGAGGTGGGATTTGCATGGCAGGTCTACGAACCTGGGCTTTGGAATTGGGATAGGCAGAAATTGAGGAGAAGTCTCCTGCGGAGAAGCTTCATGGCCTGGAACCAATGTAGGGTGTAGGCTTGCAAAGCATAGGCTACCCTTGAGGGCGGTTAACTAAATATAGAGGAGAAGAAAAGCCTTAGGTTGAACAAGGATAGGAAATCGACTCAACGGACCCTTAACTGTCCCAAAAATATTTTGGGTATTTGCGTAATGCATAATAAGGACGAAATAGTATTATACAATAGTAATAAGGACTAAATGTCAACAGTCAAGGCTCGTTTCTGTTGGCTGCGGGGAGGTTCAAAACCCCACGGTCGGTTGGTAAAGAAATCCGGAGAGAGTAGCCCACTGGAACAGAAAATACCGATAGATGGTTATAAACCATGGAAGAAGAAGAAGAAGAAGAAGAGGAGAAAGGAAACCCCAAGTTCCAACCACTTTATATATACCTTACCAAAATGATTAGTGCTTGGTTTGTTTCCAAACTCAAAAGGTGAAGGATCAAACAAAGAGGAAGACGATCAATCATGTATTGGAAATGCATGGCATATAATTTTACAAGAAGATGCATTTCGAGCTCAGCGAGAGCTAGTGCTTGGTGGGACCACGTTAGTCCTGCTTCTAAGGACCCCATTATCGGAGTCACTGTGGCCTTTCTTGAAGACCCAAATCCCAACAAGACCAATCTTGGAGTGGTAATTTCAAATGGGTTTGTCTTCTTTTATATTTTATTTTCTGTGGTAATGAAACTTTTGGTTTTTGGTATTTATGTCTAATGCTCGAATTTTGGGTTGAAACTGTACTTAGGGGGCTTATAGGGATGATGAGGGGAAACCTGTAGTTCTTCAGTGTGTTCGAGATGCTGAGGCCAAAATTGCGGGTTCTGAGTTCTTGTGAGTTGCTTTAATTCGTTGTTTTGGGGCCTGTATCACAATGCTGTTTGATGCTAATTTTGGTTATTGCTTGATTGGGGAAAAATAACACGTTTGTCCAAGAAATCTGGTTCTTTCACCAGTTGTTCATTGGTAGTTCTGAGTAGATGTTGACTTGTCTTCAGAACAAAACTTTACCTTTGTAATTGCTTTCATCTATTTTTACTCGTTTCAGCGTTTTAATCTCGTAAAATAGGGCTGGAATCTAATGACAGATTACCCAGATGATGATACATAAATTCTAGTCATAAAAAAATTCTATTAGTAGCATCCACTGTCTAGAAACAACAAACTTCAATGGTTTTTACTCTGTATTTTTAAGAAACCTGTATATTCTAGCTCCTTTCACATAAAAAGAGAATTGGTTTTTGCTTGAAATTTATAAACTAGATTAAAACTTATTGAGAGCCTTTTATTTTATTATTTTGTCACAGGTAAGCTAACTCATTGTTGTGGCATATTTTGCTGACTGCCATCAGATCTCCGTGGATTGTATTCCTCATTTATCTTATTGCTTTTTCTGACATTCTTTTCGTAATTTGCCTGTGATTCCGGAGGTAATTGACACTCATTCTGTGAGAGTGATTGGCAGGGAATCTATTTCTGCAGTGATCAATTCAAAATTGGTTGAAGAAAGTCTAAAATTGGCGTATGGAAAGGACTCCGATGTTATTTTAGAGGGTAGATATGCTCTGGAGTTCAGGCTCTCTCCGGTACTGGCGCATGCAGTCACTTTACTGAGTTCCAGAAGCGTTTTTATCCCAAATCAGGAATTTATATACCTGATCCAACTTGGTCCAAGTAAGTTTGTAATATGTCCCTAAATACTTCAATTACTATATATGGTTTGTATTAACCTTTTAATGTACGATTTCCTTCTTCCTGTCCACTATGGAACAATTATCTGCGCTGCATAGTCACCACAACATCTGGAGAGATGCTCACGTTCCTTGGAGAACCTTCTGCTACTATAATCCCACTACGAAAGGCTTGCACTTTGCAGCACTCATGGATGATTCAAGGTGAGCGGGAACGTAGCTGAATTTTCAAAGCTTAATAGAAAGTTTATCTTTAACTGTTGCCTTATCTCACTGAATCAGATTGAAGAGTCTATCTTTCACTCTATCAGACAACAATTTATACAGGATGACTTTCCTGTCTGAATTCTTATTGAACATTTCTTTCCCCCTATAGTAGTATCTAAATTTATAATGAAATTGAAAAGTCGGTTCCTGAAATATCGGAAATCTTGATACTTCGAGCGCATTTTTTGGAGTACTTTACTAGAAGCACAAAATGGTGCACTATACATATGTTGTGCAAGATCTTATAAACATATAAGGTAGAGAAAAAGGGTCTTGACATTCCTTGTTTGTTTTGTTTTGTTGGCTTTGTAGAATGCTCCAGACAGTTCTTTTTTCTTACTCCATCCTTGTGCTCATAATCCAACTGTTGTTGACCCTACTGAGGAACAATGGAGAGAAATCTCATATCTGTTCAAGGTACTGATTTTTTAAATGTGTTTATGTGTGTGTGCGCGCGCGCGCGTGTGTGTGTGTGTGCGTTTTTTTTCCCCTGAAATCAGTTCCAAATCTGATCACATCAATGACTTGCAGATAAAAAATCATTTCCCCTTCTTTGATATGGCTTATCAAGGTTTTGCAAGTGGGGATCTTGACATTGATGCTAAATCCATCCGGATATTTCTTGAAGATGGCCATTTAATTGGTTGTGCTCAGTCCTTTGCAAAGAATATGGGATTATACAGACATTGAGTTGGTTGTCTCAGGCAAGTAAAACAGTCTTGAAATTTTTATGTATTGTTAATATTCCGTGCTATTTTATCATGGTATTTCTCCACTAAAAAATCTGTTGCGGGTAAAATTGCTTTGGTTAATTGAACTGTAATTATGTGGTCAACACACATGAACTAAAAAAGTTTAGACCCCAAAGAAGGGCATACCAGTTAAGTCTTCCGTAAACTGTCATCGGATTGTTCGAGTAAGAATAATAGCCAGCAATATTCTTCTAAGCACCTTTCTTTGTTCTCCAGTTGATCTGCAATTTTTTTTTTTTTTTTTTTGGGATTGTAATTGCTGTCCAGCTTTTCTTATGTAAAAACATTTTTTCAGTGTTTTGTGTTCCAATCAAAAGCAAGCAACTGCAGTCAAAAGCCATCTACAACAGATTGTGAGGGCAATGTACGGCAGTCCTGTTCACGGCCTATTATTGGTTTCCACAATCTTGAGCGATTCGGATATTAAATCACCTTGGCTCAGAGAGGTGAAGGTAATAAATAAAAGTTTTCAGCTAAAACTGGCGCGTTTGATTAAATTCTTTTGATTTTAAAATTTCTATTTGATGTTTCTCCATGTTTCTAGGTCATGGCAAATCGCATTAAAAATATCCGTTCTGCTCTACGTGATAGTCTTGAGAGTTTGGGTTCTCCTCTCAACTGGGAACACATCACCAACCAGGCTGATGAACAATCACATAAAGAGTATTATTCTTTGGCTTCAAGACTATGAAACATCTATTCTTAAAATCTTTAACTTCAGGTCGGAATGTTCTGCTACTCCGCCTTAACCCCGGATCAAGTTAATCGGCTAGCTAGAGAATTCCACATGTACATGACTCATGACGGTCGCATTAGGTAAGCATTTTATTAGAAACATGTTTAGACTAACTATTAGAACAGTGCTAAATTGGTGTGTTAATGCTAAATTTTAGCATTGAATAGGAAAATCACTCTCCAATATAATACTATTCTTAGTGCTAAATTTAGCATATGATGTACTTAGTAAAAAATTTTGCATGAAGTTTGCATATGGAAAATTTTGGCATTTGATTGCTATTAATTGATGTATATATTTTTTCATTTAATCATTACATTATTGTCATTTTTAAATTATTTTAATTTTAAAAATTTATTCCTATAAGTTTTTTTTAGATGACTTATACAACTTTCAAATCTTAATGATTATAACAAAAAGTACAGAAGCGTTTGAAATAGCATTATACATTAGAGCACAAATGAAAATAACATATCAAATATGCTAATTTTACGCTTTTCCTATTTATATTGCTTAGATCGTTATAGCAACGACTAGTGATAAATGCTATCCTAATTGTAACCATAGGGTTATGATGGCAGCTTGGCAGGTGTAATCTCCCGCAATGTGGATTACTTGGCGAATGCCATACATCAAGTCTCAAGTTGTCATCGTGAAATGTTGAACGTCTGTAACGTGAGTTTTTGATAGCTCATTTGTATCTTATGCTTAAATCTAAACATACTAACCATCAAATACTACATTGCATGGCTTCTCATTCTCTAAAAGTTGAACGAAGAGGCCATGATACGTATAGGTATACCAGGGGCATGTTCACCGAACCGTGATGAGTTTGGAAAGAAAGTAGCAGAATAAGAATGGGGAAATTTATTTCATTTTTTGTTATTTGTTTTTCCTTTTCTTTAAAAATAAAATGTCCTTGCACGTCGTTAAATAAGCATTGGTTTATGTAATATTTGAGCTCATTAAGGGTATGCAGGTAAATTTTGGTATTTATTCTAATTAATTCGGACTCACTAAGTATTAACCCCTTGTTTGGCATAGGGTTCCCACCATAAATTCAATTATGAACAGTGTAAAGCTCTTATATGCTACAGTAACTTAAAAAAAATACAATATAAAAGCTCTCATATACTACAATAAAAGTGATGTGCAAGAATTATATTTTTTTCTCTCTCTTTTTTGGAGAAGGCTCTTTAAACTACCATTCTTAATTTTGTAACTAAACATGTTATAAAATATAAAGACAAATATTCGTCCACATCTCTCTCTTAGAGTAAATGCTCCCTTTGGCCCTAGATGTTACACGTAGAGAATAGTTTAGCTCTGAAGAAATTGTGTGAACTAGGTTTGTTGTCGTTTCTCTTAACTCTGTAAATTCTTAGAGATTTTTTCACTCACTTTTCCCAAGAGAGAGAGGGACAATTCGAGGACATTTATGAAATGGACGTTCGCACCAAAACTGAAAACATAGAAGGAAAGCAAATTGTCACAACTCTTATTTTAAACTCATTTCCTGAGCAAAACGTTAAACTTCACGTGTAAAACAAGGGCAATTTCATAATATATATATATATATATATACACACACACACACATATATAGTATTAATCTCATTCCCTTTGAAAGCCGGTGGTTGTGAGTTCAAACCAATCAAATTTAAAGAAGTGCTAACTGCATTCTCTTCTTTCCCTTTACACTATTTTCATTCACAGCTTAATATGCGGACTCCATTATCTTATTTTTTGTTTAGATAATAGTTTATAATGTTAATGGATTCCACGTATCAGGCAATAATTAAAGAGAGTGCAAAGAGAGTAAGATAGAGAGTGTTGTTAGCATTTCTCATCCATTTTATTCCATTACAATTTTATTTACGTACCTAATTTCATTTCACAATGGTCTATTTACTTAACATGAATAAAAAATAAAATAGGAAGAGTCTTTTGTATTCTCATCTATGTGCCACCTAAAATTCAATAATACTAAATTGGCGAGAATACATGAGACGGCAATAAACTAAATCCCGTCCCAACTTAACTTATGGTTTTGTTTCCCCAAAATTAGAATAGACCAGAAATTTGCTTAACTTATATTCATTAATTATAGGTAAAATTAGACTAACACACCTGATTATTTAAAAATTACAATGTTAATTCCTTGACCAAACATAATTATACTGACATCCCTTAACCCAAACTTAATAACAATAACGCCACCTATGTCAGTCAAAACTAACAAAATATTCATTTTTTAGGGGTTAGAAAATCAAAAGTACGTTAAACAAGCATAAAACAAATAACATGTTTAGTCCTTAAATAACATTAATTTACTTTTTATTCCTAAAATGAATTCTTATCAAACAGTTTTTTTTTTTTATGTTGTGTTTCTTTTAATTTTTTCCATTAAATTTTTTAATCGCCTAAATGAAGGATTTAAATTTCTACAGACTTCCACTAATTTCCTCCTCTATCAAAGCCTTCAATTTATTATTACTATTTTTTTGTTTGAAATTATTAAGCCTACATAATGCACGAGTAGGGTGCGTGGATTTGAGCGACAGGGTTTAGGCAACCCATTACAGATATGGAGGTTTTTCCCAATCTCTACATTAGTCCCTCCAGCTATTATTTTGTCCAGTTGTTCAATAATCAGCAATTAAGTTGTCTGAATGGCTTGTAACAACGTAGCCAATTTATAGGCTAATTACACAATTAAAATGAAAAATTAAACATATTAAATTAAATGAATAAATGAGGAAACTTTCCAAAATCAAAATACGGAAGATAGAAAAATCAACCCTAATTCATTTTCTATATTTGCACCTAAAATAAGTTTTTGAACTTAATTTGTTATACATGTTACCCTTGGTAAATTGTGAATCTTATATCATAATTCACTTTGTTCTTAAAATTAACTCACACTATAAATGAATTAGATTGTTTTTTAAATTTTTCTTTATAAACAAGTAAGCATTAAAAAAATCGCCTTTGTATTGTTTCGTGCGTGTATCATTTATTATAGCATCTTTTTACATACCACATTTTTATATCATTAGATCTAATCAAAATCACTTTTTTTTTTTTTGGTGAATTTGACTCGATTACTTTTTCAATAGCTGTGGATAAATTCGCGCGAATTAATAAATAAACAAATCCGTATAAGCTTGGTAAAAGGGAAGTTTGTTGAGAGCTATATGATCTGAAGCATAATCGATTAAGGGAGAGATGTACCATACGAAGGGAATGGCCCAAGGACCCACGAGCACATGCGCCGGTACTTCACACCCATAGACCTGCCGACAACTTGAGAGTTTTTTTTGGAGTAAAGATTTGATCATGAGCCATGACAACAACTTGATCAAACTGTCTGATTGTGAAAAGTTTCTCTCTTATTGATTTACTTATTATTTTTTGCATTGTGCTTTTCTCTTCGGTTACTAGCTCCCTCATCATTAAAACGCTGAAATGAATGTAAAAATATGAAAATTTTGGTTTATGGGTCATCTTCTTTTCTGCATGTTGATTGGGGTTTAATTTCTTGGTAGGTTTAAGAATTCAGAGATAGAAAATGTCAAACAGCTCAGATTTTGGACCCACCATGGGGGGACTCCACTTGCAGTTAAGGCTTTGATAATTCAATGTATGCAAAAGGATGTCCCAATACATTAATTGTTTTTTATGTCCCACTTTCAGTTACATTTAATAAATATACTTCAAGCGAGTCCTCTTTTTTATTTTCCCAAATTTTGTTTTTTCCTTTTATATTTGTCTCTACTATAGCCCTCATGTGACATGCACTTATTAGAGTTTTACTTATTGTAAGAAAAAAATATGTCTTTCTCAGTCGTGTTCTCAACCTAATTCTACTCTAATGTATCGGTTAGCTAACAACTTTTTGAATCTTATTATTTTGAAATTTACTAGCTTGAAATGAACAGATTAAGAGCCTTTAATACTAATTAAAAGTTTTTTAAGTTACCAAAAGTCTAATCAAGTTGATCGAGAAGGCTTAGCTAATTTAGCTACCTTAAAAATAGATGTTACAACTCTTGGTTGGTCCGTAAAAAAGGATGTGTGAATAATTTGAAACTTGCATATCCAAATGACTAATTGATTAAGACAAACCAAATATTTTCCTGATAAAAATAAATGACAGAGTTTAACAATGTAAATGATTTGTACAAGTAGACAACGATTTCCAAATAAAAAAAACTACAATTTGCAGCTCAAACTACTATTTTAATAGTGTTTTTCTTATATACTATGATGTTATTAGTTCTAATTTTCAATTTAGTTTGAAAATGACATTTTCTAAATAACTTAAATATGTGTTATTTATAGAGAAAAAAAAATAAAGGTGAGAATTAAGATCTTTCTAAAAGATGGAAAATAAAGACAGCTTCTCCGAACAGTAACTTGACCACCAAAAGTACAGCATCATTTTATATATTTTCCTCTCCAAAAGTTGGGAATTACAAAGTAACAAAAAGAAATCACTAGCTAGGCAAAACAGTCACATTTCAAAAAGGCTCGGTTGCAGGCTTTAAATCCACGTAAAGTAGAGAGATGAAAAACTGTACGGAATACTGAAATTGTAAATAGTACCATATTCTCAGTGCTCCATGTTTTCATCAAAAAAAAATAATAATAAGTCTTCGCTGTTTATGTTATTGAACGCCTCCAAGGAAAGAAGCACGCCATTCAATGTGATTGGATGCTCAGAAACCACTCATGTAAAACTGGGAAGCCCTTGCTCACAGTGCCCAACAACTTGTTATTCCCTGCCGTAAGATAGGGTTACAGCACTCAATGAGTGATTTTCTTCTTCTTTCCTTCTTTCTTTTTTTGGTCAGAAAATAAATGATGGTTGAATGACTTGAACAATATCAATTTAACAAGGTCAAACCTATTATACTTTTATTGAAATATTAATAAAAGCAAATTAGTAATTGGCTTGTATTATCTCATAAAATGGACCAAGCTCAGGCACTACCAAAACCAACAACGTCAATTAAGTCAGATTTTTATGTGTGTAATACTGTCCCAATATTTAAACCTAACCCACACTATTCCATGCAATTTCATGAAATAGTCACGAGTCAATTTAAGTAGGACTTGATAGATTATCATGTCCTAAATTTGAAAATCTAATAGGCTAGACAAAGGACGAGCATTTTATGTATTTACGTGGTTAATTTAGACATATACACACCTAAGAGGCAAAAAAATGATTTATTAACATGTAATTATTTTTCAGATCAAATGTACTCCTCCCATACATTTGAAAAACTTCTTTTTGCAGTACTTGAGATGATCATACTATTATCATTAACGTCCTCAATTCGAGCCCCTAAATAAATCAACAAAACATGACATATGAACAAAATGTTATACATATGTTGAGAGAGAAAGAGAACATGTCTATAATTATTGAGCAAGCAATACCTTGGCCAGAATATCCGAAGGCCAATCGAGATAAACCATTCAAAGACGGTAGCAACCAAAACACAATGTTGAATTAGGAGAACCGACTTCCTGATCCTCTTCTTCTCCTCTACTCGTCCTGCCACAAAACCAGGCTCCCACCGTCTTCGGAGCACCGTTCAAAGAAACAAGCATGGATGAATTCTCTGAATTAGACCAAAATGAATTACGTGTATTACATGGTGTTTTCTTAAGACTAACCTTCTTCGGGAAAAGGGTCTTTAAGAGTGTGGATGATTTGGAGCGCTTTTGAATGTCATTGTTCTTGTGGGAATTATTGTAGTAGGAAGGAGGAGGAGTGAGAGGAGGAATAAGAGACTCATACTCAGCACAAGATTTGGATTTTGGTGTCCCCGGCTCAGACTCCCACAAGAACGGAACGGAACCCGGTCGACCGCCATAGTAGAGAACTCTTGAAGAGGGGTTAGCCATGGAGCTCTCCTTGGACAAAAGCCTTGAGAATAACTTGTCATCTTGTTGAATTGGGAGAGACTTTTGAGGAACCTGATCTGAGTCATTAGTAGTACCACTACTCATGATGTTCGTGAACATCTTATTTTTATTGGTTTTCTATGATTAAAATTATTTGTTGGCCGGGTTTCGCTGAGTTAATAGTATTGAGAGGGGTTTGGTGAAGATCTATCCAAGAGAAGTGGGTATCAAGGAGAGGGAGAGAGAGAGAGCTAGAGTAGTAGTACTACGATTAGCTAAGCTTTCTTGATTTTGGTCGGTGTAAATAAATTAGGGCTCCGAATAGCATACATAAGTGGGTGTGCATAAATAAGGGGATACATATGTGTGTATATATGTATATATATATATATATATATATGCATATGCAACCGAATTTTTGACTGTTACAGCCAAAATAAAATAGAGGTAATAATAATTGTTGGATGATAAGATTTGTCTTGTGATGGTATGTATATTTGTTCCCCTGTATGTAGTAACAAACTTTATGGCTGTATTTGGTAGTTTGTATTATTTTGTATTGTATAAAGTGTATGATATTATTGTGTGATATTCTCATAATATAATATGGTGACGGATTAAAATATTAATTTTTAAAAAATTTGAAGGATAGAAATGTATTTTTTTCAATTTTGTGTCGGCCTGATCCCGACTTCTTGTGAGACCCAGCTTTAATATGAATTTTAAACTCAGTATAAAATAATACAATACAATACATAAAAAATAGACTGTATTATATAATGCAATATAAATCGTATTAATTTACCGTATTAACTCATACCCTAGATATTTATATATGTATATAAATGTGTGCGTGTTTGCGTGTCTGTATGTATCTATTTATGCATAAGTATAAACAAATATATAACACCATTTGGTCCAGCGGCATGGAGTATTTTAGATAGGGTGTGTATAAAAGAAGATTGTTGGTTCGATTTCACGGTATATAAAAACAGGGGGAAAAAGACCCATACATAGTGATCTTTTAATATTGAGAATTTGTGAATATAATGGCATAATTTTATTTTTTTTTTTGTAATATAATATGATGCTTTTACTCGATCCATCAAATATAGCCTAAATAAGATCAAACAAACTATAACAATCTCAAATAAGAAAGTTTCTTAATCAGTAGTGAAGTAAGTTTCCTAATATCATAATCGAAAAATAAAAACTTTACAAAACTAACTTAATTATTATTTAACTTACAAAAATAGAAATATTTAAAATATGATTTTTCCTTTCTCTAATGTTGAGAATTTGTGAATATAATGGCATAATTTTTTTATAATATAACATGATGCTTTAACTCGATCCATCAAATATAGCCTAAATAAGATCATACAAAATAAGCTCGACTAAGAAAGTTTCCTAATCAGTAATGAAGTAAGTTTCCCAATATCATAATCGAAAAATAAAAACTTTTCCAAACTAACTTAATTATTATTTAACTTACAAAAATAGAAATCTTTGAAATGTGATCTTTCCTTTTTCTAATACTTTTCAAGTCGTTTCTCAGTTGCTAGTTTTATCTTTCTTTCTTGAAGCTAGAATAAATGATTTTTGATTGATTATGCTTAAAATTTGATTTTCCCCTAAATATACTCTTCTTACACACACATATATATGTATATATATATATATATGTTATTTAATAGTAAATTCAACAGAGATGAAATTAGCATAGAATAGCAATAAATAGGACATCTTATTACAGATTTGTCCTATGGTCCTACAGATAATTTTATATCCACTTTTTAAGTACCCTGGAAAAAATTTATTCACTTTTCGTTTGGTAAATGGATTTAAATTAGTAGTTTGATTTGAGTTATGTAATTTGAATTAGGATTTGAATTAGTGATTTGAATTATTATCCGAATTGTCGTTTGGATATGCATTAAAGTTTTAATCTGAATATGAAATAAAATTAAAATTTGTATTTGGAGAAGTAATGAAAAAAATTTTGATTTATTAACAAATCTAATAAAATCTTAATGTTAATGATCCTAAAAAATATGCAATATAGATCTTAATTTATTACTCTCTTCACTAGGAACACAATGAAAAAAGAATTATCTCAATTGGATATCAAATGAAGAATTATAATTTTTCTTTAAATATAGGAGAAAGAATTTCAACTTTTACTGTAGTAAAGATATCCGAGTATCAAGAATTTAAAGGGTCAGAACTTTATAAACTTGGATTCTTGATACTCATATAATTCGGATTTTGGGAGAATAAACACACATCTAAAGATTCTTGATACTTGAATTCAAATTTGACACTATTAAATCTAAAAAAATAGATGAAAATGTCCAGTAATCAAATCCCTCTCCCTTACGTTTTCTTAAAATAAAATAGCATAAAATACAAATTATTATGTACGTATTGACATAAATGTAGGGACATTTTTGCTTTTCCAAAAATCAAACGGTCCACTAAGAGGATGCGATTTATGGCCATTCCATTTAAAAAGAACAAAAGAAGTAGAAAATGAAAAAAAAAAAAATCTTTTTTTGGCTAAACCAGAAAGTAAATAATCTTGATCTCTTACTGAATAAGTTTACAAGTTATATAGTGCCCACTTCGTTACTTCAACAGAAATAAAAAATAAAAAATAAAAAATTGCATTTTTGTTAAAAGTTATTTTCGATCTCTTTTGTTTTTTGGTCAGCCTCTGAAATGAATTTTTGCAGCGGGCCCTTAAAAAATATGTTCTCGATAATTTGTTTTAGAAATGTTTATTCTATTTGTTTTTTTTTAATTTTAATATGATATTGACCGGATATGACGGTTAAAAGCAATATTGAGGTCTTTTTTTAGTTCGCCGAGATCAGAGATTCATGTTTTAACATTGTTCTCTGTTTTTTTTTTTTTTTTGGTTTGGTCATTTTGATTCTTTCTTAATTTTTTAATTTTTTAATTGTTTTCTATTTTTAATTTAATAATGTTTTGAATATATTTTATTAAAATACTTGTAACATTTTATTTGTCCCTATAAAGAAATTTTTTTCTCAAATATAACCTCCTTCAATTTTTTTTTACAGTCCTTTAAATATATATTCGTCAAATCCAGTATTTCTTATACCTTTGTTTTTTTTTTTTTTCCTAATTGTCCTCCTAACATGCTTCATCAAAACGTCTTTTTTACTTCTCATACATACCCCCAAGTAGTTTTCTATTTGCTTAGTCCAGACAAAAACTCTATTTTCTGATTGTCTGATTAAAATAATTACTCTTAGATTCGCTTCTATTGAAATATTTTTCCCTTCTCATACATACTTCTAATTAATTTTATATTTGATTGTTCGATCTAAACATTTTATTTCCTTTAAATATGTTCTATTTATCTATGCATGTATTATATTTGATTGAAATACATAGAAAAACATGCATATTTTGGCATGTCTACATTGTTTTTTTGATTCTTCTATTCTTATAGCCGTTCCATAAAACAATTTTTTTCTACCATGCTTTATTGAAATGACTTTTCTCAAAAAATTTTTCTTTTTAAAAGTTTTCTTGCAATCCACTTTCGTATTTTTTTTAAATACCCTTAGAATACTTATTATATTACTTGAATATTTTTTCCTATAGTCCTCGGAAATACTTTTTTCATATATATATTTCTAAGTAATTTCCTCTCCGTAAAATACAATCTTAATTACTAATTCACTAAAAAGTTAATAAGATGAACATTATTTTTGGAACGTTCAACTTTGGCTTTTCTTATTACTTGTTTTGTTTTTTGGGTCTTAAATTTGGTATTTTTTATTTTAGAAAATATTTTGTTGACACAGTGATCTTCGTCAATTGGGAAAGATTACTTTTGGATAAGAAATGATAATAGGATCAAGAAAATGTTGCAAATATAACTAAGGAAACAATTAAATTAGCATAGGCGTAGAAGAAATAAATGGAGATAAGACAAGAAAACACAATTTATAGTGGATCGATTACAAAAGAGACGTGCCATTGAATCATAATAAATAAAAAAGATGGATTTGAGTTTTGTCTTTATCCTTTTCTCTCTTCAATTTTCTAAAAGAATCTTAAGCGGATATATACCAATCACTACTAGAAATTATGAGATACGCAACGCTTATTTATACGATAGCATGTGAAAGCTTTATGCTGTAGCAACTTTTTCTTTTTTACTGTAGCATGTGAGAGCTTTACACTGTTCATAACTGAGTTAGTAGTGTAAACCACCTTATGCCAAACACTCTTTTGATTATGTTTATTGAAAATTGTCCTGTTAAATGGGGAAAAAACGCAAGATTATATGGAAAACATGAAAATAGTCGTGGAAACTATATTTACCACAATAGTTTTTTTTAAGTGGTTTACATTGATGGTTTCTAGAAGAAACCATCATGTAAGATATTACGACTATTTTTAGCAGAAGCAATCATGAAGATGCTAATGTTTAACCCTTCCAGCTCAACAATTAGACACATAATGTAAATACACACCCTCGAAAACAAGCCTGAACGTCAAAAAACTACTCTTGCACCGCTCCTCTTTGTCTCGGTCCCTCTCCAAAACACAACTTTCTTGTAAGTGTTTAATTACATATTTCTAGTTTTTGATATTACTGATTAATTAGATTTTTGGTTTGTAAATTTATGATCAATTAGTATGATTAGTTTATAGATAATTTATATTGAAATTTCATGAGTTTGTAGTTTGTGAATTCATGAGTATAATAGTTTATATTGAAATTTATTGGTATAATTAATTCATGGATCAATTTGTACGAATAGTTTGTAGATTAATGGATATACTAAATTATTTAAATATGATGGGTATAATTAATTTGTGGTTTTTTTAGTATAATTAATGTGTGGGTATGATTATGGGTGATTAATTTGTGTGAAATTTGGTAAACTGTTTATTTGAATTGCATATTTTGATTTAGGATTTGTGAAATGAATAGGAAATGGATATGGTAACATAGATAGACTAAACGATTTGTAGATGATGTGCAAGAATTTTTGTTATTTGTCAAAACTCATGCCAAAAATGATAAAATTCGATGTTCTTGTATTTGATGTGGAAATCATAAATCTCATTCATTTAAAATTGTTAGAGGACATTTATGTCGACATGGGATTGTTTGTAGTTACCAAACATGATATTTTCGTAGTGAGTCTTTCTTCAATCCAACTTTGAATAGTAAAAAAAAAACTACTATAGAGGAGGATAATACAGGTAATCATGACGATATAGTTGACATAGTAAATGAATTGTAAGAACACTTTTTACACCATTTGGACTCCATCCAGAGTTATTTGAGACAATGATGAACAATGTCGAGACACCAGTATATATAGGATATGTCAATTTTATAAAATTGTCTACTTTAGTTGGATTATAGAATTTGAAGGCGTCGGCTAAGTGGTCAAATTCTAGTTTTACAATTCTTTTAGAATTTTGTGGAAACTATTTTTTGTACCATAATGGACGATTACCTGACAGTTCTATAACTGTCATGAAAACCTTCCACGGTGATTTTAAACAAACAATTTGTTGTGGTGTATAATTAGAAAACAACCTCTTTTATGTAATTTTTCTTACTTTCCAATAATAATTCCTTCATAACATAAGCAAATTGGGGTGATAATTCCTTTGCAAAACAGTAATTAATTGAGATGGGTACGATTCAGCCTGCATTATGGGGATTTTTACTCGATGCCGAGGTGAGCTAGCTAGTGCGGAAAGCCACAAGCCTTGATTCGAACTTCGAAGTCACACCATCAGCACATCCTTAGGGTTGGGTTTTGTAGTATCTTGATCCCTCTCGCATATAATAGTTAGAGGTCAATCAAGTGATCTGGTTTGCATATTTCTTTTCCACATAATTATCAACTCTCGCATATAATAGTTAGAGGTCAATCGAGTGATCTGGTTTGCATATTTCTTTTTCACATAATTATCAACTCGTTAAGTTACACACAAATTTGTTAAGTGGTTAAAGCTTAGAAAAATTATTAAGAACAAATACTATTTAAAAAATATTTGTGATGAATAATTGTGTAAAAAATTGTGAAAATATTTGATGTTTTGTTTTTTTATGATTTGGTGTTATACGACTTTACACTACTAGAAATTGTACAATACACTATGCTTAATAAACGACAGTATCTAAAAACCATCGTGTTACGCAGGAAAAACACGCAGGGAGTACGCGTAAAACACGAAAACCGTCATGGTAGTAAATGGAGGATTCCATGATGGTTTTTACCAAAACCCATCGTGGTAGGGAGTATATTATATGACTGTTTTTACATAAAAACCATCGTGGTACCGTTGTGAAAGATGGTCAGTGAAAATTAAAAAGCCTGCCCTTACCACAGTCAGTGAAATTTTAAAAGGCCCGTGTTGAGGGTGAGCTCGACGCCACCACTGAGAAGCCTTACTCCGGGTGATCGGCTAAGAAACTCAACAAAGCTACGGGGAACTAACAACTTATCCCGAAGAGCTTGGATTGTTTGTCCGAGGAACTTGTCAGGTTCCCTTGGGCCGCACCACAACTGGTCACCTCCTCGTGTCAAACACCAGCTCGGGTTGGATTCTTTTCACTTATAAAGTGGACTGCTACTTGCCATAACTGGCCAACAGATGCTGGACAACTCGCCGTCGGATAAGAAACAATCCACTGATGGAGGGCACGACACTTGTCCTCTGCCATCTGACAAGCCTTGATGTGACACTAAGGTCATGGGCAAAACCCACCTAACACCCGGTCCAAGTGGCAACCTATAAATAGGGTGCATTTATTGCATCCAGCATGCATGCTCCTTCCCACATAACAAGTTCTCGTTCTCTGTCGAGCAACCCCTACCTTGAACATTAGAGAGCCCTTGTCTATTGACTGATTCTTGCCTTCGAAGCGTCCCTCCTCTTATTGCAGGTCCACCCAATCAGGCAAAGCTAAACAAGGAAGAGCAGTCCACCGTGAGCAGCCACATGTGGTGTTGATCCACAGCCGAACTCTAGTAAGCATCAACATTTTGGCGCTAAAAGAAGGGCGCCTGTGCCTTCACTCAAAATTACCAGCCATAGCAGGCCAGTGAACTAAGATGGTAACTAGAGCCAACACTCGGGATGAGGGTGTCCAACAGGAGGGATCGGGAGAAGCTCAAAACTGAAACCAGAATCTGGCCAGACCCAAAGGCCATCCCCAAGCCACGAGATCCAGTTCTAGGGGTTAGGGAAGCGCGGTAAGGGCCGAATAGATGTAAGATCCAATTGTCCAAGACCCTATCCAGGAACTGACCAATGTTGTTCGGATACTTACTCAACAGCTCACATAGCAGGCTCACCGCCAAGTGGCTCCTGGCCTCCTACCTCTAGCCCTGGCTGACCAGGCTGAGGGTTGGGCAAGACGGGAAGCTGCCGACCCTAGTGAAGTCGACTCCGAGCCCTCCAGAAGATCTAGGCATGGCTTTTCGGCAAACAACAGGCTCGTCTAAGATGGACACCTTGGCCCTCAAGAGGCACGGGCTCCGTTACCACAGGGCTCTCAAGCATCTATTTTTTGATCGACTTAGGCGCTAGGGGGAACCGCGGCAGGATCGCCACCTTGGAGCAGGTGACAAGGTTAAGGGCGGAGCACCCTATAGGGTTAAACTACCTGAAGATACCAATAGTAGCCAGTTTTAGGAATTGCAATGGCAAATTGATGAATCTGCAACAACCATTTTGGTTCGGATGATATCGGTGCCTTAGATCTGTCATTTACCGATGCCATTATGCAAGCCCGATGTCGCCCAAATTTAAAGTCTTGCAAATCAAGGCCTATGACGGGACTGTAGATGCTGACAAGCATGTCGAATTATACCGAGGACATATGCTCCTATAGAACGCCAACGATGTAGCCATGTATAAGGCTTTTTCTCTGACCTGGACTGGACCATCTCAGCAATAGATCCAACGACTTAAACCAGCTTCGATCACTTCTTTTCAGCAACTTTTAGACGCCTTCTCGGTAGCGTTCTCCACAACAAAAACAAGGAGAAAGGAAATAACCTATTTATATGCCATTAAGCAAGGAGATGGCAATGTCTAAAATTATATAAACCGGTTTACCCAAACTACGCTCAAAGTTAAGCACATCAAAGATGAGACCCTGAAACATGCCTTTGTGGGGGGGGGGGGGGTCTTTGAGACGAAAAGCTAACATAGTCGCTAGCATTCGAGCAGCTGAGCACATTTTCTCAAATGCTCAGCTACGCGCAAAGGTATGCCAACACGACTGAATATATGAAAAGCCACAAAGAAGAAGCTAGTAGCAGCGGCATGCAGAAGGAGAAAAAGCAGATGAAAGCACTCGAGCAATTCGACGCTGAGTAGAATAAGAAGCAGAAGAAGGACAAGAAAACCGAGAAACCAAAAGTGTCGACCAGGAAGTTCCAAAGCTACAAACCACTGGTAGCGAGCATTGATGAAGTACTTGCCCAGGTGAACGGCAAGAACCTACTGGTCTACCTGCTCAAGCTCAAGGGTAGCAAAGCAAAGTAGGACCAAATCAAGTACTACAATTTTCATAAGGACGTAGGACATAACTTTGGGCTCTGCGGCTTGGAGAGACGACCAATCAAGTTGAGACGTACCGAACCGCTCACGCAACAATGGTGGGAACACCCTAAAACCCTCGAACATTGTTCACATGATTTTCAAAGGTCCTATCACAGAGGACACATCGAGTGGGCGACGGGCTTACGTCCGAGAAGCTCGGCTGGTCAAGAAGGGTGAGCTCATTAACATGTCCGAGCACTTCAATAAAATTTGCCGCCAACAAGACATGCCGATCACCTTTACGAAAAAGGATGCAGACAAAGTAATCCATCAGCACAATGATGCTCTTGTGTATGAATTGCATAGCGCCAATAACATAGTACAGCGTGTGTTGATTGAAAATGGTAGCTCTGCTGACATACTATTTAAGCAAGCATACGATAAGCTGAAGATCAACAACGCTACTCTTATCCCAGTTCAGACGCCACTTTCTGGCTTCATGGGTGAATATGTCCAAGCAGTCGGGAAAGTTGGCCTGTCGGTCACCTTTGGTGAGGGCGCTGCTCGGGTGACACGTGTAGTCAATTTTTTAGTCATCGTCAAACCCTCCCAATACAACATTATCATTGGCCGTCCAACGTCAAACGTGTTGAAGGCTGTGGTCTTCACTTACTACCTGGCCATGAAGTTCCCAACGGATAATGGGGTCGAAATAATTAGGTCACAACAGAAGGATTCCTGAGCTTGTTATGCTAATGCTATTAAGGCTACATTGACTCGACAATTAAATGTCTCAGCCATTTATAAGGTTGACGAAATATAGTTCCCAGTCGAACCGACGCCCAAGATGCTTTTCGACCTTGATCCTCGTATGCCCGAGGAGCACCCCCATCAAATATTTGATACTGTTCAGCCTTGATCTAGGACATCCTAACCGCATGGTCCAACTAGGCTCTCAACTGAAGCCTAAGATCCGGGCCGACCTTGAGAAGCTCCTTGTAGAGTATCGGGATGTGTTCGCATGGTCTCATGAGGACATGCCCAACATTGATCCAAGCATAATCTGTCACCTGCTTAACATTTGACGAGAGTACAAGCTAGTTATTTAGAAGAGAAGGGCCTTCAATATGGAAAGGTATGCTGCCATTAATGAATAGGTCCAGAAACTACTGAAGGCGAGATTCATCTGAGAAGTAAAGTATCCAGAATGGTTAGCAAATGTGGTCTTAGTCAAGAAGATGAATGGAAAATGACGCGTTTGTATAGATTACACCAACCTAAACAAGGCCTGCCCCAAGGACTATTTTTTACTGCCCCGAATAGACCAGCTCGTTGATACAACTGCCGAGCATGAGCTACTCAACTTCATGGATGCCTATTCCGGCTATAACCAAATAAGAATGACCGAGGAAGATCAAATAAAAACAGCCTTTGTTACCGACCAAGGGCTCTATTGCTACGTAGTAGTGCCCTTTGGACTTAAGAATGTTAGGGCCACCTACTAACGCCTAGTCAACAAAATGTTTACTCAGCTGATCAACAAAACCATGGAAGTCTACGTAGATGATATGTTAGTTAAATCCGTCTGAGCAGTGGACCACATGGCTGATCTCCGAGCAAGCTTCGACATTCTTCGAGAGTATGGGATGAAACTCAACCCAGCGAAATTAGCGTTTAGGGTTAGTTCGGGCAAATTTCTTAGATTTCTTATCAATCAGAGAGGAATCGAGATCAACCCAGCCAAGGTTCAAGCTATTATAGACATGCATTCACCTTAGATAGTGAAGGAGGTGTAGAAACTTACCAACATGGTAGCGGCTCTCTCCAAGTTTGTCTCCTAGTCTACCGACAAGTGCCATCCATTTTTTCAGGCGCTTAAGGGGAGGTTTGAGTGGAGCAGGGAGTGTGAGGAAGCCTTCTAGAATTTAAAAAGGTACTTGGCCACGCCCCTACTCCTATCCAAACATTTACTGGGGGAAGTATTTTATGCCCACCTTGCTGTGTCCAAGAAGGCTGTCAGCTCGGTACTCATCTAAGAAGAAGATGGAGTTCAAAAACCTATCTATTACATAAGCCACGCGTTCTAGGGAGCCAAGGAGAGGTACCTCCCACTTAAAAAATTGGCTATTGCCCTAGTCACTTCTACTCGGAAACTGCAACCATATTTTCAAGGCCATACAATATAACTCTTGACAAAGTTCTTTCTTCGACAAGTTCTTCAGAGTCTAGAGATATAGGGATGGATGGTCAAATGGTCGGTTGAGCTCAGCCAATATGTCATTCATTTTGTACTGAGGATGGCTATCAAGGCTCAGGCCTTCGTAGATTTCATTGCCAAGTTCACCATACCGAGCAAGGCACACCACTAGCCAAGAAGGCACCCGTGGAAGTCCCAAACGCCCCCAGCTGTAGTGAAGGTGATTACGCCATGCTAGAAGCAGAATGGAAGCTCTTTGTAGATGGATCTTCCTACAAGAAGGTTTGAGTGCCGGGCTGATTTTGACAAGCCCGACGAGTTTAAGACAATCTACATACTTCGATTCGACTTCAAGGCCTCTAACAATGAAGCGGAGTACGAAGCGCTCCTGGCCGAACTTAGAATCACCAAGAATCTCAAGGTAGACCGCCTAGTCATCCATAGCTATTCCATGCTCATCGTCCACCAGGTCACCAGGGTGTTTCAAGCCCAGACGAAATCCATGACCGTGCATTTACAAAAGGTTAGGGCATTGCTCTGACAGTTTAAATCTTACACATTTAAACAAATACCCAGATTGAAAAACTTTGAGGCCGATGCACTTGCTTGACTCGCCTCAGGCCTGGGCGACAGTGAGTTAACCTGGGTCTCTATTGAAAGATTAGTCGAGCCAAGTATTAACAAAGAAGTGGCATGTGTAAGAGAAGAGCAGAAGACCACCTGGATGGACCCGATCATCTGATACCTGACCATAGTCAAATTGCTTGGTGATAGAGAAGAGGCACGTCGGATTCGCAACATCTCAGCCCAGTATTCGATGATCGATGGGAAGCTATATCGGTGAGGCTACACTACGTCATGTCTGAAGTGCATAGGGCCCAGAGAAGCTCAAAATCTGATGAAGGAGATCCACAAGGACCTATATGATTAGCACTCCAGAGGGCGATCCTAAGCCCAAAAATGTCTTTGGCAGGGCTATTACTAGCCAACCATGAAGAAGGATTGTAAATAACATCAGCATGGCCTTGTGCTAAGTGGGCCATTGATCTTATTGGGGCCCTTCCCTAAGCCTGATCTCAATTTTAGTACTACATTGTGGCCATCAACTACCTCACCAAATGGGTTGAGGTAGAGCCATGCACTAACATGACCGAAGCCAAGTGCACAAACTTTGTGTGGAGAAACATCATTTGCCAGTTTAGGATCCCGTATACCATTGTGACGAAAACGCAAAGCAGTTCGAGTCCTCAAGTCTCCTCCACCTATACGAGCAGCTTGGCATCAAGAAAGTCTTCTCTTCTCCGAGTTACCCACAGAGCAACAGGCAAGTTGAAGCTGTCAATAAAACAATCAAGGACAACTTGAAGAAAAAGCTTGAGGGCCTCAAAGGGGCATGGATTGATGAGCTCCCGAAGGTGCTCTGGGCCTACCGAACAACGGCCCGAACTCCCACCGGGGATACTCCATTCTCTCTTGCATACGGGGCCAAGGCTGTCATTTTGATAAAAGTAGGATAGCCAAGCTTTAGGGTCGAACAGTACGAAGAAGTTTGAAATGTTAAGGCCATGATGTCCGAACTTGACTTGTCAAGGAAAAGAGGAACTGTGCAGCGATTCGTAACACAGCTTGAAACCAAGCGTTGCTCAATACTATAACAAATGGGTCCAACCAAGGAGCTTTAGAGTTGGAGATTTTGTGCTAAAGAAGGTTACCGTTTAGCAACCCGGGCTGGGGTCTTTTAGTCCAAAGTGGATAGGCCATATAAAGTTGTTGGAATTATCCAACCAGGCACCTACAAGATATTAGACATGGAGGGTAACCTGCTCGGTCATCCTTGGAACGCCGAGCTCCTAAAAAAATTTTTTTGTTAACTGATGCCAAAAACTCTTTTTGATCTCTGGCTACGTCCTTTTTGTAACGAGACCTACTAAATAGGACTGGAATGTAAATATTATACATCAATGAAAATTTTAATTACTACACTATTCCATTGAACAATATGTGTTAAGGAAAATACAACTCCTAAAAGGGGGGCCGTAACTCCAGACTGGGGGGCTGATCGACATAATGCCGACCATTAGTCTGTCGTCGTACTAACCACCCGGACAAAGTTGCCCTAGCATAACTGTGCCCAACCAATGTTAGACTTGTAAAAGTTTCAATGAACTTAAACAAGTCTAAGAGGGGCGATAGGGTATAGGATACCACACGTCGTTGTGCTCTACTTGATCGAAAAATAGGCTTTCCCTACTTGGCTAACTCGGTAATCTCTTTCCCTAGATGTTCCTTTTCGAGGAACGTATAACTTGGGAAAGTAAGATGCTTTGTCACCGAGACGTTGAACTTGGTGAGAATATAATTGGGAAGATGTGAATTCGGAATCTCTAATTCAAAAACGTTCTCTCTCAAGGAACATTTAAGTGGAAAATCCTCCACTCAATACCTCTCCCAAGAAGTACTTAACTCTGAGGAAGGATGTTCAAACTTCGTTCCTAGGGAGTCATCCTATAAGCTTTTAAAGAATGAAATTTTTAACCCGAGGATAGTCGCACTTAGAAAAGAAAATTTAAAGAGCAAAACTAAGAGAAAATGCCGAGAAGCGATAAACTTTAGGGAAAATAAAAATTTTATTATAAGAAGCGATTGGAAGGCACAAATAACCAGGCACCTCTCGAGCCCCAATAAAGAAGAGAAGAAAATAAAAACTAGGCTTGTGCCCCGTCCCCGACATCATCATCTTCACCATCTCTACCCTATTTGTCCCCTTCATCTTTGTTGTCCACTTCAACGACCTCCTTTTGTTCAGGCTGCTGTGCTCCGCCCTGTTCTGGCTCAACAATGAACAACCAATCAAAGCCCGCCGCCTCGAGATGCTTCCTGATGAGGTAGTCCCGTAGGTCAGTCATGTCAAAGCAGTAGTAGTCAGCGTACTATGGGGACGCCTTAAAGTCCTCCACAACTTGGGTGAGTCGACCAGGCAGCTCCTCCTAGAAATGCTGATGCTCGGCTTGGAAGGCCTATAGCTGATCCCTGAGCAGGACGACCTCGTCCCAGGACTGGCCGGCCTCATTTTGCCTCTTTGACCACCTTCCTTGCCACCTTCGATGTTGCCTTGGCTTGCTCGGCCTCTTCCTTCGCCTTCTTGGCCTTGTCTTTGGCCCGAGCAAGAGCCTCCTTGATTTGATCAAGCTCGATGTTCTTGGCATCGATCTCCTTCTTAACCTTGGCTTTTTCAAGGGCTGTCTTCTTGAGCCTCTCCCTCTCCAGGTTCAGCTCCTTCCACCCAGCTATATAGGCCAAGTCCAAGGACGTACAGCCTAAAAAGACGAAGGTCAGAGCATAAAGATAAATTGAAGTCAAATAGAGCTCGAATCCTAGATTTTTTCTTTAACTCACCTTGGTAGTAGAGGTGAAGGCAGCGCTAGATAGGCCCTCGAAGCCTTCTCCTTGAAGGTTCTCTAGGAATGACTCCTCGAGAATAGCATCCCTTAGGTGTTTGAGGATGTGGCACTAGTAATTTGGCCGCCTCCTTAGGGGGCCTCCCATGGAAGGCACCACGACAATTATGACTGGGGGAGGTAGGGTTTGGCTCGATGAAGCCCTAGTCCTCGTCGACGGTGGTGGGGGAACTTGGACTGTTTGGGATGGTCGCTCGAACCGCAGCGGCTATTTGGACCGCGGTGGCAGCTCTAGCCTTGGAGTCCTCTTCTATTTCTTCCCGACCACTGCCTTCCCCTTTTGGTGATGAAGGCGCTCCATCATGGCGTGCCTTTCCTCTACGTTACTTGGTCGAGAAGACATATCTACAAAACCAAGAAAACTCTCCTAAGTCATTACAAGCTCGGCAACAACAAACAAAAAAAAACTCGAAGCTCACCTCCAATCTAGAGCTGGTCGGACAAACATAGGAACCGAATCACGTCCATAAGGTCCTTGTATTCTATGGGTGGCCCTACATTAAAGGAGCCACTCGATGAGCCCTCTATTCTAGACGATGATGGCTCCTTTGTCGGCCACCTGGATCTAGAGGTGCTTGGCCCTGGGATATCAATAGTGCTCGGCCTCGCCACCGTCACCTGCCTAGCCAACCGGGCAGGTTAGACGTTGGAAAGAGGATTGGTTCTGTTGGACTCCCCAAACTAGCTATAATAAGAAAGGGTCCCTTTCCTGAGTAGGAATGCCTATTGTCTCGTGGCCTCCGGCTTGTTGAACAGGTCTTCGACTGCCCTGATGATGTGGCTCGGTGCCCATGGCCTCTTAGACCACACGTGCCCCTGCTCAAAGGTTCTCGAGACACGCTGATCCATAGGAATGGCCTCACCGGCCTAGGCTAGATAATTGCCCTCCATGTAGAACCACTCCAACTTCTAGAGCTTGTCCGAGTCAAGGTTGCCCAAGATAAAGTCCTTCCTTAAGCCGATGATGTAATACCAGTCGGACTGCCGTAGAAGCTTTTTCATCTTGTAAACTTGTTTAAAGGCCTCCCATGGCATCTCAGTAGCCCGATGGTACCTCCATAATATGTATATCCCGATCAATGACCTGTAGTTGTTCGAGTTAAGCTGAGTTGGGCAAACATTTAGGTTGTGGGTAGAGTCAAGGGTGAATCATTCTCCTTGGGTGCGATGATGACAATGTCATCCGGGATATCAAATTCTTGGGCCAGGTCCTTGAGCCGAGATGCTGTCCTTGTGCTGCAATAGGCCGCTATTGATGTTTACCTAAGCCAGGTTACACGATAAGTAGTCACTACCCAGACTCAAGTGACAACAACCCTCTCGTCCTCGTCTTTAATGGCACTCATCTCCGGCTCTACCTCTTTAGCTGCTTCCCCCTCGTCGAAAATGTCGACGATCACCCTACCCACAACCTAGACAGGGGCCTCAAAATCTCGCTTAAAGGTGCTTGGTACATCAGTAGTGACCTACAGCTCGGCCTGCTCCTGGGCTATAACTCAGGACGTGTCGACCAAGGCCATCCTGATGTAGGGATCCTCACCCCTACATGGTCTCACCGGGTGCCCCCTGTCCATCAAGTCAAGGAACTCCTTCTCAGGTACCGTCTCGACATCGACCTTTAATATTTCAACCAGCCTGCTTGCCCCATCCCGTTCTAGAGATAATCCTTCTATGTCGACCTCCACGGAGGTCGACTCCTTGGTATTAGTACTATTTTTTTATTAGGAGACATTAACATTTTGGGAGTCCAAAAGGTTACTCATTTTCTCGTGCTCCTCGAGAAATTACTTGATTGGGTCGTAGAAGCTTGGGAATGAAGAGTTCTCAGGTTGTCAACTATGGCTTGACAGCTAAAACTCAAGGGTAGCGAAGTATGGCCTTGATTGCATGTGAAAATGACAGGGAGAGAAGCCCTATTTATAGCCGCTCCAAACTGAAACTCGAGTGCAGAAAACAAAGAGGGGTGATGATTACGCCTGTCAGGGAAATACTTGATCGCATTGTGACACGTGTCCCTCTGAGCATCATCGTGTGACCTTTCATCTCGCACTACCTCAGGACGCTGTTTAAACTTCCATCCTGAGCTGACCTTACCCACTCGGCATAGTCCACCCAGTCGAGCATCAACTAGGTGAACTGGGGGGCTACTATTGAGGGTGAGCTCGATGCCACCATTGAGGAGCCTTACTCTAGGTGGTCAGCTAAGAAGCTCGACAAAGCTACAGGGAACTAACAACTGATTTTTAAGAGTTTGGATCGTTTGTCCGAGGTGCTTTTCAGGGTCCCCGGGCTGCACCGTAACTGGTCGCCTCCTCGGGTCAGACAGCAGCTCAGGTCGGATTCTTTTCACTTGTAAGTGGACTGCTACTCACCATCACTGGCTTATCAATGGCGGACAACTCACCGTTGGATGGGAAATAATCCACCGACAAAGGGCACGACACTTGTCCTTTGCCATCTGACATGCCTTGATGGGACACTCGAGTCGTAGGCAAAACCCACCTAACACCGATCCATGTGGCAACTTATAAATATGGTGCATTTATTGCATCCAACATGCATGCTCCTTCCCACCTAACAAGTTCCCATTCTCTGCTGAGCAACCCCTGCCTTGAGCATCGAAAAGCCCTTGTCTATTGACTGACCTATCTTTTTCTTGCCTCTAAAGCAACCCTCTTCTTTTTGCAGGTCCACCCGATCAGGTAGAGCTGAATAGGGAAGAGCAATCCACTGTGCATAGCCGCACATGGTGTTGATCTACCGCCGAACTCCAGTAAGCATCAACAACCTACTCTCTCACTCTTTGTTATTTGAATTAGTACTCAAACTCAACCATTTTCTCTCTAAACCTAGTTTTATTTCTCTCTCTAACCCTCAAATCCTCTCTCTCTACCACCATCGTCGCCATTGTCGTCTTTGCCTCAACCTAACGTGCTGCTGTTAGCCTCAAGGCCTCCACAACTGACGAGCTCGTCACCATCCCTTGTTTGTGGAGGTTCTTCCCTTCAATTGTCTTCTCTTTGAGCTCATCACCTCCACGACCCCACCGTTGCCCACGTCCGACCACCATTTGTAGCATTTTGTTTCTTTTTTTATTGTTTATTTTTTAAAAAAATAAAATTAGTTGTATAGTTTTAGTTTTAATTATTTATCATTTGTGTAAATTAATTAGTTTTAGTTTAGTTCTAATTTTAGTTTTAGCTTTAATTACTTTCTATGCATTTGTGTATGTGTTTGTATATGTGATGCCCACTACATGTTTGATGAACTCTCCAAGTGCTCTCCTCTCCGAGCTTATTACCTCCATGACCCCGCCGTTGTTTGCCTCCAACCACCGTTTGGTAACTTTCCATTTCTTTTTTTTTTATTGCTTAGTTTTTTTTATTTTTTAGTTATATTGTTTTAGTTTTAATTATTTTATGGTTTGTGTGAACTAATTTGTTTTAGTTGTTTAGCTCTAATTTTACTTTACTTTTAGTTTTAATTACTTTCTATATATATGTGTATGTGTTTGTATATGTGATGGCCACCATACGTTTGATGAAAATCCTCTATGACTATTGTAGCAATTATTTACATGTTTGTATGAATTATTATTTAGGCATGATTGCTTAGATATATGGAGTACGGTATATATAGGATTTTGAAAAAAATTTATAGTTCAATGTAAATATATGCAATCAGGGCTTTGTTTTAGTGGATAACATATGGGAGTAGTCATCCCGTGAGAAATTATAAATTCTGATAATTTTTTTTGCTGATGACTGATCTTCCACGATGATTTTTACTAAAAACCATCACGGAAGTTATGCCTTACACGACAATTTTTACGAAAAACTGTCGTGGAAGGTAGAAAATAACCAAGATTATATAACGGCTTTCATTGACAACCGTCGTGTAATCTACACATTCCACGACTGTTTTTTCTCAAAACCTTGTTGGTAGCCTCCTATAAAACACACTTACTACCCGCCATTAGTGGCATTCCATAATGGTTAAAAACCGTCGTAAAAAGTCTCTGTGGTACCACAACGGACGATTTCATGACAGTTTTTTGACCGTCGTAAATGCTTTCCACGACGGTTTAAAACCATCATATAATCCTCAATTTTTACTCGTGTTATTAATTCTTAAAAGAATAATAACTTAAGAAAATGAGCTAACATTGTGTTTAACACCCCAAATATACGAAACATCAAAAGCGAATATTGCTATTAAAATAATAAAAGCAAAATACCAAAATACTAATGTAAAATAAAATGAAAGAATGCACCAGAATTTACGAGATTCAGCAATTTGTATACGTCCCTGGGGCACCTCAACAGGAGACCACTTCACTATTGTCAAAAGAGAAATTACAAGTTTGGGCAATTATTGAAATACTCACAAATAGGAATCAATGGAAAAGGGTTCCCAAAATATTTAAAAATGAAAAAGAAAAATCTCTAATTTTTTAAATGATCAAACTAGGAGTCGGGCCCGTTGATAAGGCCAGAGACCAACTATAATACATTCCTAACTTATGCAAAACTATTACAAAACAAGCCAAAACATAAAAAATCTCCACTTTGGTGAGTTTACTGATTCCACACAATTTCTCTATTTCACGTATCCTTAAGCAAATAAAGTTATCTTCAACATGCCTCAAAATGCGCCCACAGGCGCCATATACTAGAACGTGTTCAAACTCGTAGGATATTGATCAAGTCCAAGCAGTGTTTCAACTTGATCATTATCACAACCTTAGTCATCATATTTGCAAGATTTTATGTTATCGTAATCTTTTGAAGCATTATCTCCCTGTTTTTCCAAAATCTATCGCATAAAGTGATACCTCACGTCGATATACTTCATCTGTGCATGCTAAACTTGGTTTTTCTCTAAGTGAATAGCAAGCTTTCTGTCACAATACAGACTGATGTTACTATGAACAAGTCCCAAGTATTTAAGCAATTCATTAACCCAAGTAGCCTTCTTAATAAGCCTCTATGACTGCCATATACTCTACCTCTATAGTAGACAAAACCACTATAGGCTGCAAGGTAGACTTCCAACTTATTGGAACTCTTGCAACAGTAAATATATATTTAGTAGTTAACTGACGCTTATCAAGATCACTTGCAAAAACTAGAATTGACATATATAACCACATTTTGACCAAATGCTACACCCCGCTCAAAAATAAACCTCCATGCATGTTGCTCAACAAATACAATAGAATTCATTTCATAGCTTGCCAATGTTCTTTACCAAGACCATGCATGCACCTGCTTACAACTCCAACTGTTTGTGAAATATCTGACCTTGCACACACCATCATATACATCAAGCTACCCATAATGTTAGAATACGAAACTTGCAACATAGACTCACGTTCTGTATCGGTAGTAGCAATAAAGATGCACTAATCTTAAGATGAGTAAGAGGAATACTCATACTCAGAGGTTTCAATTATGCAGTCATGCCAAAACATTTCAAAACCTTTGTCAAATATTACTTTTATGTTAAACAAAGATTGCCTCTCCCTCTGTCTCTACAAATCTCCATGCCAACAATCTTCTTGGTTTCACCAAGTACATTCATCCCAAACTTTTTATTAAACTAAGCCTTTAGAACCCCAATTTCTTTCTTGTTCTTCGAAGCTATAAGCATATCATCAATTTACAAGAGTAAGTATATAAAAGACCCATTTGGCAAAAATACACATAATATTCAAACTTGCTCCTTTTGTACTTTTGTCCAATTATAAACTGATCAAATCATTTACATCATTATCTTTAAGAGTGTTTCAAACCAAATAGCGGTTTCTTCAATTTGTAAACTTAATCTTCTTTTCTAACAACCTTGAATCTTTTTGGATGAGACATATAGACTTTCTCCTCCAAATCACCACAGAGAAACACAGTTTTTACATAAAGTTGAACTAGTTCAAGATTAAATTGTACTACTAAGGCCAACAAAATTCAAATAGAAACATGATTTATAAAAGGAGAGAATACCTCATTACAGTCAATACCTTCTTTCTATGTGTAGCCTTTAGCTACCATTCTTTCCTTGAAACGCATCAAATTCTTGTCATTTTCATTGTATAACATTTCTTGTAACATGCTTCATATAAATATTACTTGTAAAAAAAACATTTCTAAAAAGGAATGCAAGCAATGTCATAATACATTATTCCAATTATGCTTTTTTAAGAACATTTTATCACCATTCTTAACTTCCTTGAACTATGGGCCCAAGTATACATACCAAACGCATTTGACCATTGAACACTGAAGCTGTAACATGACTTTAGCATGATACTTTTCTTATATTAGGAGGCTGGTATGATACTTGCTTATCTTAACTTCAGGGTTAAATTACCGATCTTATAATCTTAGTGAACATTATGCATGACATAACTTATTGTCTAAATCATTAAACATAGAAATTGCAAACACATTGTAAATTATCATTTGAACTTTTAATCTTAAACATGATGTCCTAATATTAATCTTACTTGCTAGTAAGAAAAATACTAGGTAAAATTTTTAACATACTTTAAAATATACTTAAAACTTTATTTGCTTAATTATTTAATTTACTCATCCTACCTATAAATAAACACCCTATTTAACCTAATTTTAATAATGATATCAAATCTCAATAATAATAATAATATACTAACATTTAAAGCAAAAATATCCTAACAAAAATATCTCACTAACCTATATAACATTATGCATACTCAAACTTACATATGAACCAACATTTTTAATTATTCATCATCATCAACATCATAATTATCACAAATAGAAACATATAAACAAATTAATTCTAATCAACAAGTTACCTGAACTTTTTAATTCTAATCAATAACACAAATTATAAGATATAAATAAAAAACTATTCACATATTACAACGCCAATTCACAAAATTTTCAAAGCACCATTCCAATTCACACACTAATCACACATTATGCATCGCCACAATCACATCATCATAATCATCATCATCACCATTATCATTTTTTCATCAACAAAATCACTCTTTTTCCATATAGCAACAAATATTAAAAAAATAACTAAACAACCAATTTTACTACACACCACTACTAAAATAGGGTGATTAAGAGAGAGGAGGCATCACCAAAGACGATGAAGGTAGAAAACAACAACGGAGTGACAATGGAGGGGCAAACTTCTATGAAGGAGATGGTAGAGGAGTTTTTTTTTTAGTTGAAAACATAAGAGGTAGAGAAGGGGATAGGTTTTAGGTCACTTTTGGTTCTTTTGGGACCTAAATTGGGGTGTTTGCGCAGTTGGGAGGAATTGAGGAGGCAGGTGGTTCTTGGAGATGTATAAAGAAGGGAGAGAAAGAAAGCAGAGGTAAAATGGGGAATCGTCACTAAAAGTCAGAATGTCGTTGCTATTGATTAAAAGATGACATCATTTATAATTAAAAGCAAAACCTTATTTTCACCCAAAAATTCCCAAAACTTTTAGCAACGTCTTCTAAATTTTTTTTCAAAATTTTCATTTTCCCGTATTATCAAAAAATCCCAAAAACTTAAAAGTCCTTTGAAAATTCCCCAAATTTCCATTTTGCTACTAATTTTTTGCAAAAACAAGATCAACACCTTTAGCGATAAGAGTCTTATTTATGCGTTACCATCTATTCCTAATAGGGCTCTTTTTTTGCAAAGACTTTTAGTGACGATATGGTAGATTATACCTAGAAGAAATAAAAATGTGGTCGTAATGCTACAAAGGCTTGCATGTCATCGCTAAAAGCTTATTTTTAGTCATCACCAAGTTGCATAATTCTTGTAGTGATATTCACCCTTAAGCAACTATTCGAGTTTAGAAGGGACGCAATGACTACAATTTGGCCTTAACAGTGGTATAGTGGGTGAGGGAGGAATGTTAAGAATAGATGGAGCTCAAAGCAAGTCAAAGAGTCACTCTGAGCTAGGAGACTTGTTACGCATGGCTCGATGACCCAATGTGCTCTATCCAATCCACCTATAAGACCTAATTAAGCAAGAAACCTCAAGATTACATGCTTGTACATATAACAAAGGTAGTGATTGGATATTGGCTAAGTTTAGAGGAAATTTAAATAGATAACTACCTTATTTTGAATTCAAATGACATGACTAAAGGCATCAAACCTAGAAGTTTAAGAAACATTCATTTGAGTTATAGATAATTTCTTGATTTTATTTGATTTGTCACTTAATTATATGTAATGTGCTATAAATAGGGAACTACGTCCCAAAGTTTCTTACGTCACTCATCAGTGCATTAACGTCTATATTAGCAGCAAAAATACTCCTAATAGTGGATGGAGCTTTCAATTCAAAGATGAACCATTCTAAATCTTATGTGTCATTTACTTTTACATATTCAATTCTTTATTTTCATGAAAGACTAATCTGTGGTAAGGTTTACTTTGCCAGAGTACTTGTTGTTAAATTTCTACCATCAATAGTATCACTACAACAAATTCGAGATTATACGACCTTTATTTAATAACCTTTTCTCAAAAACCATCATGATAAAGGGAAAAAACGCAGGGAGTTACGCCCATAAAGATGAAAACCATCATGGAATGGGCGGCTTGTGCTGAGGACATTCGAACAGAGGCACATGTGGTCTAAGAGGCCTTGGGCATCGAGTCATGTGATTAGGGCGGTCGAAGACCTGTTCGAGAAGCCGGAAGCAACCAGGTAGTAGTCCTTCTTTCTCGAGAAGGAAACCCTTTCCGATTATGGCTGGTTCGGGGAACCCAGCAGAATAAATCCCCCACCGATCTGCCCTGCCTGATTAGCCGGGCAGGTGATAGTCGCCAGGCCTGGTACAGTGGATGTCCCAAGGCCGAGCACTTCCTGATCTAGGTGGCCGACAAGGGAGCCATCATCGTCCAGCTCCGAGGACTCGTTGAGTGGCTCCTTCAATGTGGGGCCACCTGTGACGGACGAGAACCTCGAGGACATGATTTGGCTCATTAAACCATCTTGCCAGCTCTGGATCGGAGGTCAGCCCCGATTTTTTTTTTCGTGCCGACCTGATTTTGACTTAAGGAATTTTGGCTTGCAGAAATGTCTTCACAGCCGAGCACCGCTGTTGAGAGGCGGGCTATGATGGAGGGCCTTAGGAGAAAGAAGGGCAAGGCTGTGGAGGTCAGGAGGAAGCGCAAGCAGACTCCAAGGACGGAGCTTCCCCCCAACTTGAGCAGGTACCCGAAACAGTCTAAGAGCCACCACCCCAGCCTCTGAGAACCAGGGCATCATCGGAGGAAACACACACCGACGACACCACCGTGGTGTCTTCACAAGACCCCCAGAGGAGACACCCGAACTATCGTCGAACTATCCTGGAGCATCTCGAGGACGTGATGCCCCAGGAGGACTTCTTTGTGAACCTCTTGTTAGACATGTATTCCCTAAGGAGTAAAAATGTAATAAGTTTTTAGAGACATTTTTTATCAATAAAGAATTTATTCATTGTTTTATATATACCAAATCTTGTCCTCTTTACATTCATATTTGTTGAATGTATGTTAAGCAAACAATAGTCTGAGACTGTCGGTCTAAACCTTAAGAATTGGGCATATGATGGACGGATTATGCGGAAGACATGATTCTTAAGGTGATGGTCTAAATCATACGATCCGCAATTGAGGGAATAAAGTTGGGCGCTTTATTCATGCAAAGATTATTATGTTGTCTATATCCCTTTAGGGAGATGGTTTGTCTTGACCATCGAAGGTGGACTCCGTGAATAGAAACATTGGCATGTTGTCATAGGTGACGATGTGTTGGATCAGGACTTAAAGTGAATTGATTTGGATTAATAATTCTGTCTCGGCAAATCGATTCACTTTAGACAATCATTTGTGATGTATCTTAATCCTGAGATGAATAGTGGGCCCGTTGTCTTGGCTTGTGTCTTTTGATGTACCAAAGGGTGACACCCACATCTTAATAGGGGTATGCATGCCGATATGTTGGAGGCATGACTCTTGATAGCGTAGACCTGTTATTTGTAGATATGAAATCCATAACTTCTCTTTAGGAGTAATGATATCCTCTTATATGCGTTATCCTATAATTGGAAAATTGGAGCGCTCAACCATTAGGATACATAGGTGTAACCGAATGGTATACTGTCATTGGATAGTAAGTTTTCTGATGGTGAGATAATGGAAGTTAAGATAAAAATAATCAGGAAGGTAAGACAGAACTTGTCCTTAAGCCGATTATGGATTATCATATATGGATACGATATACTATGATATGTCATGGAGACTTAGCTATACGAGCTTCATAATTTTATGTAGTTCGAGAGTGCAGCTCCAAGCTTTTAGTGGAGTAGCGTTAGAGTTGATAATTATAAAATGTATATCTGGGATATTGGGTTTCATAATTATCGAGAGCTTGAACTATATAAGTCCATTTGGTCCCCTTTGCTAGCTCACAACATCCTGTAACAACACGGCGTGCTTTTTCGATAATAGGTAACTTATGTCGGATTTATTAGATTGCTTGAAATTTGGAAGAATCAAATAATTCATGCTCGTTTATCGGTTGAATTAATTTTGTGATAAATAATTCAAGATAAACTTGTTGAATTGTAAGGATAAGATAATTCTTTTCTGTTTATCGGTTGATTTAATTTTTGGATAAATTAGATCAAGATAAACTTGTGGAATTATTAGGAATTCATTTTTTTCTTAGAGATTATCTAGATAAAGTTGTTTTAATTAGATAATTTTTCTATTGGGTTATTTGAATTAAAACTGAGACTTTATCCTATAGAATCTTGGGTGAAAAATAAAAGATTCGCAAGATTTTTATTCAGCAGTTCGGCCTACCAATGGACATGTTTGGCCTGCCGATGGGGCCTGTTTAGCCTGCTAATCTGGTGGTTCGGCCTGCCGATCAACGAAGGATAAGATCACTCATTTTCACGCGGATCTTATCAGATATTGATCCAAACTTGGTTCTATTTCGAGTTTTTGAGAACTAATCTGATAAGGACTGGCCCACCAGGACCAATCTCTATATAAAGGGAGTAAGTTTTAAGAGTTACTCATATTAATTGAGAGATTAAGAGTGATACTCTGCTAGTGAGAATCTGAAAACTCCTTGAGAGCTTTTGTTCACAAATCACAAACACTTGCTTTGGGTTCACTCGATTGGTTGGAAGGAGAGTCACCTAGTGGAAGAGCTATACGTGTGAGCCCACACTCACTCTAGTCGTGGATAGAGAATAGCAAAGAAGACCAGTTGGTTGAGGCTCTTCTAGAACATTACTTCTCTTCACGTTTTGCGAGGGTTCTTCGACACACAAAGGTTAGTAAGATCTAGTTAGTTTATGCATATAACATGCCAAACTTGTGTTTTGAAAATTACTCTGATGTAAAATTTTAAAAATTTCGCTGCGTACTATTTTTTCCAACAATTGGTATCAGAGACATGGTTTTTACATAAATTTACGAGTTTGTGATCATACTATATATATAAAAATTTTGTGATCTTAATCTTTCCTATGCTTGAATTTAATTTTATAGAGAGTTGGCACTCTAGGTTTCTATATATTATATATGTTGTCATGAATTATATGATGAATGTTCATTAATAAATTATGGTTGATTAAATTGTTATTTAATTATTTATTAATTAATTAATTTATGCCGGTTATGGTTCCTTTAAGGTTAAAATGTGTATCTAGGTTTTTCATGTAATTAGATGGCAGACTATTATCTCCGTCTAGGAATTATTATTTATTTTTAAATTTGTAAGATTTTTGTAATTAAATAATTATTCGAAGAAGACAGATCTAGAAGAAGGATGATGGTGCAGACAAGTAATTCCTAAGTCTCTAATTTTTGTTTTTGAATTGTTGAAAATAAAATTGATGAATTGCATTAAAAATTTGTATTTTCTAGAATAGAAGATTTCTGCTCAGTCGGTATGCCAAACACACCAATTCGGCAGGCCGATGGTCACAAATCAGAAGGCCAAACTTAAGGTTCGACAGGACGTCAGTAGGGCATAAATCAAGAGGCTCTAGCGGCAGGCCGATCACCCAGATTGGCCTGCCGACAGAGAGTTGAAAAATTTCCAGAAAATGAGCAGTTTTTCTGATGCAGTTTTAATTTTATTTTTGGGACAATTCTAAGAAACATTAAATTTGGATATGATCGAAAATATGAAGTATTCGATTCATACGGGATTGAAGACTTGAATATGGGAATTGCATGAAAAAGGATACAGCTTGAGGATTCAAAGATGAAGAATTGATAATATGTCTCGATTATTCTCTTGTAATCTTAGTTTTCTATTCTCTAGGGTGGAGCCATAATATTACAGTTATTTATTATTTTGCTTGTAGCTTTGCTTGATTGCTTTGCTTGTCTGCATTATAATATGATTTGCCATGTATATTGATAACATGTCATATAGAATAGGAAGTGCCGCTCATATTAAAATTGTTCATGCATATTCTTAAAATAAAACCTTGATTTCAAAAGATTGAGTGAGAGAAGGTTTTCAAATAAAGGACCTAAGGCCTCCATCGTTGGTCCATAGGCAGAACATAGTGGTCCTGACCCCTAAGAAGGGATTTCTATCATGTACCAGATTGGATCTTTGAAAGGATAAGCTATATTAGCATGATTTATGGTTGCATACCCCTAGGTGGTGATTATAAATCATGGCTAAAATATTGAAACGATGGTTATACACTCATGTTAATTTTATTATTAACCTCCCCTAGGAGCTTTGTTAATAAAATTAATGGCCAAAGAAACGATTATTAATATATGCTAGATCATACGGGTCCTGGGTGGCATATATTAATTTGGAGGGGATCTGTGTTCCTGATTGAATTTGGCATGACTCCCCTAGGAGCTTGTTGAATTCTGAGTTGGGAATTATCATTGTAAGGTTGTGATATTTTCAAGGTTTTGACACATAAACACGTTTGTATTTTTTACATGCTTGTGTTATCTTACTAAATTATTATTTTATGTTTGCTTATGTTTGGTATATGATTCTTTATTGTAGATTAAAAACGTCTAAAAATGCTTTATCATCGATACTTGACAAAAACCTATTAACCGGTGAGAACTATAATGATTAGAAACGGAACCTGGATATCATCCTATCCTTTAAGAACTGAAATATATACTGACAACCCCTTGTCCTCCCGAGCCTACGGGAGACTCAACTAATAAGCAATTCCAGGCATATGATCGCTGGAAAGATGCTAATGATCAGGCCCGCTGCCATGTTATGCCTAGCATGAATAACGTGCTACAGGCTTAACATCAGGATTATGAGACTGCAAAGTAGATCTTGGATAATCTTGAGGGTATGTTTGGAGGCCAAGCCATAACAAAGCGGCAAGGGGTGCTTCAGAAACTTCTAAACTATAGACAGAGGCCGGGGACATCTGTGAAAGAGCATATAATGTTGGTCATGAGTTACCTCGCTAAGGCTCAAACCAATAGAGCCGACATCAATGCTAAAACTCATATGACTATGGTCTTTCAGACTCTGTCAAAGGAATTTATTCCGTTTAGAGCTACTTTTAATTTAAGCAATAGACAGGATATGACCTTGACTGAATTGATAAAACAGTTATAGGAGTTCGAACTACTGATCAGGGAGTCTCCTGCGGGTGGTGAGGCCAACATGGTAGCTGCTTCTGGTTCCAATCTCAACTCTGGGAATGGAAAGAAGCAATGGGCCAAGAACGGGAAGTCTTCTATTCCTGCTAGCACCAAGAGCAAGAAGATGAAGAAGAAGAACCCAAAGAAGGCTTCTTCTATGGAAAGGTTGGGCATATCAAGAAGCATTATAAGGACTTCCTTTCTAAAGGAGGTAGGTGTGATCTTTTGTATTTAGAAACTTGTTTGGTTGAGGAATCAAGTGACATTTAGGTCATAGATTCTGGTGCAACTAATCATGTTTGTGTTCTCTGCAGGGGTTCAAAGAAACAAGAAGTCTACTACATGAAGACTTCACGCTTCGGATGGGTGATGGATCCTTGGTCTCAGCAGAAGCAGTGGGAGACGTCCATCTTTTGAACAATGTGCCTTCAAAATCGGTCCCTAAAACTCCTCACGAGTTGTGGACAAGTAGGAAGACATCCTTAAACCATATTCGCATATGGGGATGTCCAGCTCATGTCCTGTTTAAGGATCCAAACAAGTTGGAAGCACGTTCGAAAGTTTGCATCTTTGTAGGATATCCAAAAGGAACTAAAGGGGGTTATTTCTATAACCCAAAGGAAAATAAAGTCGTGGTTTCAACTAATGCAACTTTCCTTGAGGAAAGTTACATGGATGACTTAAAACCTCGAAGGAAAGTGGTGCTTGAGGAGTTAAGGAGTGATCCAATCACTCCAGAGGTTCCGAATGAAACCGTTTCAATCAGTGTCGAAAAGCCAAACAAACCTGAATAACAACCTTAGGGGCTTCGACGTAGTGGGAGGATCAAGCATCAACCTAAGAGGTATATGTTCAATGGGGAGGTCTTTTTGGCTAAACCGGATGAACATGATAGGGATCCTTATACTTACGCATAAGCTATGGAGGATGTTAATTCAAAACTCTGGACAGAGGCCATGGACATTCAGATGAAGTCTATGGAGACTAATTAGGTCTAGGAGCTTGTGGATCTTCCCGAAGGGGTAAAACCCATGGATGTAAGTGGATCTACAAGAGGAAAAGAGGAGCGGATGGAAAGGTTGAAACCTTTAAGGCTAGACTAGTAGCTAAGGGTTATACACAAAAGGAAGGAATCGATTATGAGGAAACCTTTTTGCCTATATCTATGCTTAAGTCCATCCGAATTCTCTTATCCATAGCTGCCGCTCTTAACTACGAGATTTGGCAGATGGATGTCAAGATAGCTTTTCTGAATGGCTATCTTGATGAGTCCATTTATATGGAACAACTAGATAGGTTCAAGGTCACAGGTCAAGAGGGTAAGGTTTGTAGGCTGCTAAAGTCAATTTATGGACTTAAGTAGGCTTCTCGCTCTTGGAACATAAGATTTGATCAGGTGATCAAAATTTATGGGTTCTCACAAAATGTGGATGAGCCATGTGTTTACAAACACATTAAGGATGGGAAGGTGGTTTTTTTACTGCTCTATGTAGATGACATTTTGCTAATTGGCAATGACGTTGGGGCGTTGTCATCAGTCAAATTATGGTTGACCAAGCAGTTTGACATGAAGGACTTAGGTGAGGCTAATTTTGTTCTCGGGATAGGAAGAACAAAATGATAGCTTTGTCCCTGGCCGGCTACATAGATAAAATTCTCGAGAGGTTTGCAATGCAGGATTTCAAGAAAGGTGGGCAACCATCTAGGTCTAGAATTACTCTTTTTAAGAAAGACTCTCCAAAGTCTTATGAAGAAAGAGAATACATGAAGAAGGTGCCTTATGCTTCGGCAGTGGGTAGTCTCATGTATACCATGAAGAAAGAGAATACATGAAGAAAGAGAATACTCGATGGTATATGCTTGTATATTTGGGTGAGGACCTGACTCTTCTAGGATATACTGACTTGAATTTTCAATCCTATCTAGATTCTAGGAAATCGACTACGGGTTTTGTGTTTACTCTGGGTGGCGGTGCCATCAGTTGGAGAAGTACTAAGCAAGAATGCACTTCGAATTCAACAATGGAGGCCGAGTATATGGTAGCTAGTGATGCTTCAAAAGAAGCAGTGTGGCTCTGCAAGTTCCTTGAGGATCTTAAGGTAGTTCCTGGTATGGATAAGACGGTATCACTGTACTGTGATAACAGTGCAGCGGCAGCTAATGATAAGGAACCAAGATTTCACAAGAAGAGTAAGCATATTGATCAGAAGTATCATGTGATAAAGGACTTCATTGAGGACGGGCATGTCACGGCGTGCAAGATCGCGTCAGAGGACAATTTAGCTTATTCATTTACGAAGACACTTACTAGGAGAGTCTTCGAGAGGCATATGGAAGCTATGGGGATGCGAGATTTGTCATATTTACTCACTTAGTGCAAGTGGGAGATTGTTAGATATGTATGCCCTAAGGAGTAAAAATATAATAAGTTTTTGGAGACATTTTTTATCAATAAAGAATTTATTCATTGTTTATATATGCCAAATCTTGTCCTCTTTACATTCATATTTGTTGAATGTATGTTAAGCAAATAATAGTCTGAGACTGTCGGTCTAAACCTTAAGAATTGGGCATATGATGGAGGGATTATGCGAAAGACACGATTCTTAAGGTGATGGTCTAAATCATATGATCCGCAATCGAGGGAATAAAGCTAGGCGCTTTATTCATGCAAAGATTGTTATGTTGTCTATATCTCTTTTGGGAGATGGTTTGTCTTGACCATCGGAGGTGGACTCCCTGAGAGCTTTTGTTCACAAATCATGAACACTTGCTTTAGGTTCTCTCGATTGGTTGGAAGGAGAGTCGCCTAATGGAAGAGCTGTACGTGTGAGCCCACACTCACTTCGGTCATGGATAGAAAATAACAAAGAAGACCAGTTGGTTGAGGCTCTTCTGAAACGTTACTTCTGTTCACGTTTTGAGAGGGCTTTTTGGCACACAAAGGTTAGTAAGATCTGGTTAATTTATGCATATAGCATGTCAAACTTGTGTTTTGAAAATTACTCTGATGTAAAATTTTAAAAATTACGTTGCGTACTATTTTTTCCAACACCTCCGAAGGGAGGATTTCCAAAGCCTGTCCGATGTGGCTTTCAGCTCCGCCGCCACGGTAAGTGCGTGTCCAATCCCAGTTGATCTTTTTACTTTTCATCTGCTGAGCACTGAAGTTTTGTTATCCTCAGACGAGCGTCCTCTTGCATATATGACCTACTCATCTAGGCTGAATGATTTCAACAAGGAGAAAGAGAGGCATAAGACGACCTTCCTCAGCAAGTTGGAGGTCAAAAGGAAGCTCGGTGCTAAGAACATCGAGCTAGACCAAATCAAAAAGTCTCTTTCTCAAGCCAAAAAGGAAGCTCAGAAGGCCAAGGAGGACGTCGCTCAGTCTAAGGCGGAGGCCGAGGAGGCTTTGAGGGAGACCAGGGAGGCGAAGGATGAGGTTGCCTGGCTCAGAGGGCAACTGGTGGCGCTACAGGCCGGGAACCAGTGGTTTTTGGAAGAGCTCCCCAGCTGTCTCACACAAGCCGTGGAGGAATTCAAGACGTCTCCGGAGTACGCCGACTACTACTACTTTGGCATGACAAACCTCCGAGATCATCTGATTCGACAGCACCCTGAGGCTGAGGGCTTCGACTGGTCACTCATAGTTGAGCCAAAACAAGGTGCTGCTCAACAACAGCAAGGCGAGGAGGTTGTCGAAGTGGACGGCGACTACAATGGAGATGAGCAAAGCACTGGCGGTGGTGGTGGCAAGGAAGGCGCTGCTGGGGATGGGACCCAGGCCTAGGCCAACATTTTTTGTTGTTTTGAATGTCCGAGCTCAGGAGGTGCCCGGTTAATTGTACCTCCCTACCACTATAAATGAAATATATTTTCTGTGTTCTTCGCTTCTTAGATATTTTCCAAGTGCGATTTTTCTCAGGAAAATGTGTTCATATTTCAAGGTGAGAGGTTTCTCGGGAACGTAGTTAGGCCTTCGTCTCATAGAGTTAGAATAGACCTCGGTCTCAGAATCGAATTAGGAATTTGGACCAAGTTGGATGTTCCTCAAGAGGGCATTCCTAGACAATAGTTTTCCAAGCTTCCTTTTTTTTCAATTAATATTGAGGCCGAGTATATTGTCTCGATAATTACCGAGTTCATCCTAGCAGGGATGGTATCCCCAGTTTCTCGGTCGGGCAGAGCACAACAACGTGTGAATAACCTTACCCTATCACCCCCCTAGAAGTTTGATGAAACTTTGTAAGTCTAGAACTCATCGGGCACGTAGTTGTGCCAAGCGACTCACTAGGTGGTCTGTATGGTGACAGACTTAGAATCGGTGATGTGCTGATTAGCCCCCCAGTTTGGTTAATTAGAATGATTCTCCCTTGTCGGAAATTATTGTCTAGTCCTCTGGGCCGGAGTTATAGTGTCCTTTTTCAGGTCTGTTTATTTTCCTCAAATACATTGCTCAATAGAATGGTGTAGGAAATTTACATTTCATTGAGGTGTAGTATTTACATCCTAGCCCTATTCAATAGGCCTAGTTACAAAAGAATTGTAACCAGAGATTAAAAAAAAAAAAGGGTTTCTGGCGATGATCTAGCAAAAGAATCTTTTTAAAAGCTCGGCGTTCCAAGGATGACCGAGCTGGTTTCCTTCCATGTCGGATAACTTGTACGTGCCTAGCTGAACGATGTCGACGACCCTATACGGCCCATCCCACTTTGGACCAAAAGACCCTAAACCGGGCTACTAAACCATGACCTTTTTAGTACCAAATCGTCAATTTTAAAGCTCCTCGGTTGGACCTGCTTGTTGTAGTACCGGGCGACTACCTGATTTCAGGCCGCATTACAGATTGTTGCCTGGTTTCTCTTTTCTTGAAGCACGTCAAGTTTGGACATCATGATCTCAGTATTCTGAACTGCCTCATAATGTTTGATTCTAATGCTGGGCAGCCCCACCTCGGCCTAGATGATAGCTTCTGCCCCATACACGAGGGAGAACGGGGTCTCCCCGGTAGCTGTACGGGCAATTATGCGGTAGGCCCAAAGCACTTGTGGGAGCTCATCGATCCATGCCCTTTTAAGGCCATCCAGCTTCTTCTTCAAGTTGTCTTTGATTGTTTTGTTAACTGCCTCCACTTGACCGTTGCACTGGGGGTAGCTCGGAGAGGAGAAAAATTTCTTAATGTCGAGCTACTCACATAGGCAGAGGAGACCAGAGGACTCGAACTATTTGGCGTTGTCGGTCACGATCGTGTGTGGGATGCTGAACCGGCAAATGATGTTCTTCCATACGAAGTTGGTACATTTTGCTTCAGTCATATTGGTACACGGTTCTACTTCAACCCATTTTGTAAGGTAGTCTATGGCCACGATGTAGTACTTAAATTGAGATCGGGCCTAAGGAAGGGGTCTGATCATATCGATAGCCCACTTCACGAATGGCCACGCCGAGGTTACTGAAGTGAGGGGCTCAGCGTGGTATCCGAGCATCCTTGTAAATTGCTAACATTTAAGGCATTTTTGCACAAAATCCCTGTAGTCCTGCTCCATAGTAGGCCAGTAGTAACCCTACAGAAGGCACTTTTGGGCCAACGACCGCCCCCCAGAATGGTTACCACATAGACTTTCATGGATCTCCTTCATTAGGTATTCGGCTTCTTTGGGGCTTACGCACTTTAAACACGGCGTGGTGTAGCCTCGCCGATATAATCTTCCTCCGATCATCGAATACCAGGCTGAGCTGTTGCGTATCCGACGTTCCTCTTCTCGGTCGTTGGGCAATTCAGCTGTGGTCAAGTATCGGATGATCGAGTCCATCCATGTGGTCTCGAGTTCCTCAGCTACATTTGTCACTTCCTTATGGATGCTTGGCTCAGCTAGTCTTTCAATGGGGACCGAAGTCAGGTCACTTTCACCGAGGCCTGAAGCTAGTTAGGCAAGGGCGTCGGCCTCAGAGTTCTCCGACCTAGGGATCTGCTTGAATGAGTAGGATTTAAATTGCTCGAGCAGTTGTTTAACCTCTTCTAAGTATGCAGCCATCAAATTCGCTCAGGTTTGGAATGCTTTGGTGATTTGCTGGACGACAAGCATAGAGTCGTTGTGGATGATTATGCGGTCTACCCCAAGATCTATGATTATTGGGGTCTGGCCAAGAGCGCTTCGTACTCTGCCTCGTTGTTGGAGGCCTTAAAGTCGAATCGGAGCACGTAGATCACCTTGTATCCATCCAGACTTATTAATATTAGCCTGGCACCTGATCCTTCTACACAAAAAGATCTGTCAACATAAAGTTTCCATTCTGGCACTAAGGTGGTGTAATCTTCGTTGCAGCCGGGAGCATCTGGCACTTCTACAGGTGCCTTCTCAGCCAACGGTGTGGCTTGTTCGGCATCGATGAATTCAGTGATGAAGTCTGCAAGAGCTTGTGCTTTAATGGCCGTCCTTGGGATAAAGTGAATGTCGTACTGGCTGAGTTCTATAGACCATTTGGCCATCCGGCCTGATATCTCTAGGCTCTGTAAAACTTGCCGAAGAGGGAACTTGGTCGGGACCTTTATTGTGTGGCCTTGAAAGTATGGCCGCAATTTGCAAGCAGACATAATTAGGGCAAAGGCCAACTTCTCAAGTGGGGGATACCGCTCTTCAGCACCCTGAAATGCATGGCTGGTATAATAGACTAGCCTTTGAGCTCCATCTTCATCTCAGACTAGGACCAAGTTCACTGCCTTCTCGGATACGGCTAGATAGGCAGTTAGAACCTCACTAGGAAAAGGTTTGGACAAGAGCGGGGGCGTGGCTAAATACTTCTTCATATTGTGAAAAGCTTCCTCACACTCCCTGCTCTACTCAAACCTCCCCTTAAGTGCCTTAAAAAATGGATGGCACTTGTTGGTAGCCTGGGAGACAAATCTCAAGAGAGCCGCTATCATGTAGGTGAGCTTTTGCACATCCTTTACAGTCTGAGGAGAATGCATGTCGATAATTGCCTGGGCCTTTGGTAGATTAACCTCAATACCTCGTCGGTTGACTAAAAATTTGAGAAATTTGCCTAAGCTTACCCCGAACGTACACTTCACCGAGTTGAGTTTCATCCCATATTCCTGGAGAATGTTGAAGCTTGCTCAGAGATCAGCCATGTGGTCATTCGTTTGGACGGACTTTACTAACATGTCGTCCATGTAGACCTCCATTGTTTTGTTGATCAACCGAGCAAACATCTTATTGACTAGGCGCTGGTAGGTAGTCCTGGCATTCTTCAATCCAAAGGGCATTACCATATAGCAGTATAACCCCTGGTAGGTAACAAAAGCCGTCTTTGCTTGATCTTCCTCGGCCATCCTTATCTGATTTGTAACGCCCCCCTTACGGACGTCACAGATGTCATTACATTCTTACATTCATACTTACTTGGACGTTAAATTTTAACATAAACATAATTACATAGCTTATACGGTATATATTTATTTATTTATTTATTTTTGTAAACGTAGTTAAAACATATATAACTAGGATCCATTCATGCATTTCTTTTTATAACATTGCTTAACTTATTCCATATTATAATTTATTCAATTATACTTTAAATTAATCACGAACTTATTTTAATAAAATAGACATACCAAGTTGTAAAATTATAACTTATATAAACATCACATCGTTTAATAGTTACATGCTCCCACAGTTCGGCAGGCCAAACTTGGGACTTCGGCAGGCTGAACATGATCGGCAGGTCAGAGTTTCTCAACCGGTAGGCCGGCAAAGACTTTGTAAATCTGGCTTAAAAACTCATCATCATCAGGTAGGCTGAACTTTCAAACATCGACAGGCCGACCAATGATGTTCGGCAGGCTGACCGAGCCAAAATCCTTGGGAAAACTTAATTTGTAAAACAGATTTAACTTTTTTATAAAAATGCGGAAGATCAAAATTCTTTAAAATGATAAAATAAAATTTAAAGCCATAGTTCAAGTATTCTTAAAACTTAACATAAAATATGTTCAAAATATAAAACTTGATTTAAAACATAAAATCATTCTTCTTGGCGTTCTTCCGGTTACAATTCATCGTGCTTTGTGCTCACACACCTTCCCATGTCCTCCTCCGAGTCCATGATCTTCTTACCCTTATCTGCAACATGACATAAAACTTGATTAAGCTAATGCTTAGTAAGTACATATAATTCTCACAATTTAAAACATTTCATAAACATCATCATCATCATCATCATCATATCATAAAAGTGCCCGAAGCACAATTTCATAGAAACATATCTTTCATTACATTGACCATATTAAAACTTATTCCATTTTATCTTAAGGGCCCAAATGTTGTACCATAAACATCATTGTAGGCGCGCCGTCATGAGAGGAGAAGGGTAGCTAATCCTAAACTAAACATGACATCATTACATATCATATCATAACATTGGTGTGCAACACTTATTAGGTTGATACATTATATACCATAACTTTCATGCTTTGAAATTTTGTCCATAATCAAACATGCATAACTTAAATTATGAAAATAATTTCATAGAACCCTTTAGGAAATTATCATAAAATCATCATAAATATCCATCATGATCATATATCAACCTTATAAACATATCAGGTTGCAGGTGAGAATACTACTCTACTTTTAAAGCTAGCTTACTTAACCGTTAAGAATGATTTGGTGACATCGCCGTGGTCTCGCAGGTACTCGTTTCCCTATTGAAGTGTTCATGTCATTTTATCCATTTAAAAAATACAATAAAATGAATACTTATCATAAAACATCCATTCTTATACTTCATTTCATAAACATTCATATATATATTCATCTCATATTAACATTAGTCATACAGGCTGTCCTTAAGTATTATCATCGAAAACATCTCATATTACAAACATAATTCATACAAACACCTTATTATCAGGCATTTCAATGTCATAGAATATTTCATCATCAATAAAAATCATTTTAACATATAAAACATTTTATAAAACGAAAATCCAAAAACAACATTGTTAAAACAGTTTTCTTGACGTAATCTCATAAAAATTTTCATAACATAAAATACCCTCATCATACATTATACATGCACATTCTTGTCAACCTTCATGAAACACCTCATTCATTTACCTCTTGAATAACCATTACATTTTCATGCATCATATCCAAACAACAATATTTACTGTGAATGGTAGAAGATAGAAAATTCATATTTTTCATAGAAATATCGAAATGACTTGAAACTTAGAGAAATATCACATAATACATACATGAACATCATATTAAAAACTCAGGACAAAATACAATACCTAGAAAAAGATATTGCAGACGAATTGAGGAGAAGAATTCTTTCAAAAACACAAAGAAACGAGCCCTTACCTTAAAAATTTTCTTCTCAAAACCCTTGAATTCAACCAATGAAATATAACTTTTTCTTTCAATATTCTTGCAGAGAATTTTTGAGAGAAAAGCGTGGAATTCCTGGAGAAGAGAAGAGGAAGAGAGGAATAAAAAAATGTCTCAGAACTGAGAGAGAAGAGTGAGAAGATAAGAGAAAAACTAAGGAAAAGAACGTTAAAATTTTTTTAACGTAACGAGCATAACCGATGAAAATTCATTACCCTCCATTAAGTCAGAGTTTTCTGACTCACTGATGGCTCATTGGCGTAGGGGAAGGAGAGAAAAGAGGGAAGTCAAACAATCACTCATCACTTACCATGTTTTGCCCTCTTAAAATAGGAAACCATTTAAAATAATACAAATCAATGCGAAGTCAAACCTTTTTCTTTCCTTAACTGACAAAATTATTCCATTAATATGCCAATTAATCACAATAAGTCATCCATTTAACGTAATTATCTCGGCCATAAATTTGGAGAGATTTCTACTGACTGCTCGTCAGCTATGTTTGGCCTGCTGATTTTCCCCTTCGGCCTGCCGATGCTTTCCATCGGCCTGCCAATCTTTGGCAGACTTTTTGGCCTGCCGAACTGTCCTTAAATACTATACTTATAACATGCATATCATCATAATTAAACATTCATTAAATTAATCATGAACACTTGAGCACAACGATTCCATGCAGTCGTCACCTGTCATAAAACTTGAAATAAAAGTTAGTAATATTAAAATCATATATCATAACATATAACATAAATTATTAATAAAATTTTCTTAACATCATTACTAACTTAACGTGATTCATTACATAAAAAAAATAGGTGGGTGTTACATTATTATACCTGGAATACGCGTCCATGAAGCTTAGTAGCTCGTGGCCGGTCATTGCGTCAACGAGCTGGTCTATCTAGGGAAATAGAAAGCAATCTTTCAGACAAGCCTTGTTCAGGTCGGTGTAATCAATACAGACCCACTATTTGCCGTTTGCCTTTTTGACAAGGACGACATTTGCCAGCCACTTTGGATACTTGCCCTCTCCGATGAATCCTGCCTTGAGGAGCTTTTGGACCTCTTCATTTATAGTAGCGTACCTCTCTGGATTAAAAGCTCTCTTCTTTTGTATCACTGGCTTGTGGTCGGGTCGGACATTGAGCCGGTGATAGATCACGCTTGGATCTATGCCAAGCATATCTTCATAGGACCACGTGAACACGTCCCAATACTTGATAAGAAGCCCAGATCTCAGGTCTCAACTGGGATCTGAGTTGAATGGTACGTTTAGGCCTCACAGGGTCTAAAGGGAACGGCACCAAGGCTTCAACCAGGGTGGCTCTAACCTCTTCCTCGGGCAGTCGGGGGTCAAGATCTGAAAGCATCTTGGGCTCTGGGTCGGCAGGTAGATCCGCCTCGTCGACCGCATAGATGGCCAAGAAGCTCAGATGCTGAGCTATTGCAGCTCTTGTAGCATTGGCGTAACAAGCTCGGGAGTCCTTCTAGG